>VYZM01021345.1:274636-324369 GCA_013398915.1 Dromas ardeola | reverse complement strand
TTAGTTGTTTTTGTGAGCAGGGACCAGGTGTCAGGCTGTCGTTGTGGCGGTTCGGCTTGTGAGGTGGGACTCCCCTGTCCCTTAACATCACTCCCGATGTCTCCTCTGCCCCTGCAGACTGCTTGTTTTCCGTTCTGTCGCCGCAAAGCCCGGGCTCCCTCTTTCCTTAACAGCTCGATGTTGAACTCTTGGCTGTGCATGTCTTTCACGTTGTTCTTCCTGTTGTTCTTTCACTTATTTATTGAAACTTATGTTGGCAAGCTGACTGCAGTGGCTTTAGACTCAGTTTACAGAGGTCATGTTGTTAGCAGATGGAATTAGATCAGTATTATTATTCAGTATTCCTTCATTCTTATTCCTGGTAAACAGCTGTTTTCTAGGGAAAACAATCCTCATGAAAACTAGCCATTTGTGTGGTTAGTTTTTTTCCTCCTCCATAGTTCTCTGTAATCTGTGTCAAACTGGTTCTTCTTAATTGTTCAATTCTCTTGAGAGCTTCTTAAGGAAGAGATTTTTGCCTATCTTGTTTATTAGTACAGAGTTAGTCACTGATAGGACCTTGGAGAATCTGCTGGTTTTATTTTTCACTAAATCTGAAATAACAATGGAGAGTTATTATGGCTTAAGTATGGCTTAAGTCAGCTGTGCTGTTGAAAACATATGTCCTTATTTTGTGGTAGCAACTTTAGTTTTATACATTATTCAGCCCTGGTGACTTGTAATTTCATCAGTTTACTTTAAAAGCTTTCTATCTTCCTTGTATTTCCCAGTGAAAATGGATGTAAATGATAGGTGCAAATATTTCTGGAGTCAGCAAATACATCTCTGTGTGAAGTCAGTTGTTCTCCTTAGGAAAGTATGTTGTACAAATACACAGGAACTGAATTTTGCTAAGGTAAGAAATTCACTTGTTGGACATACTGAAAGACACTTCACTGTTTAAAAAAGCATGCCAGATGATTAAAGCTTGCTGGGAAAAATGGCCAGTACAAGTCAAATATATGTAGTGGAGTAAGATACCAAACAATAAAGAGCACTTTAACTTGATTGTAACTACAGTAATGTGGCTCTTCCAGTATGATCCTGATGGCTGCAGGAAAAATAACGAAGGTATTTAATACTGGAAGATGAAGCTCTTGGTGAAATATCCTGATGCAACAGACCTCGCAGTCATTCACTTTATTTATTCATGCAGCTTTTAACTATCTTCTTGATGCATTTAAATTTAAGAATTTCATGGGCTCTTGCAGCAGAAGCTTTGAAATATAGGCCTGACTTCTGCCATAGAATTGGTGTCTCATTCACAGCTTCAAAAGCTCAGTGAAACAGGTCAGATTCCAGTAGCAAGTAAAGCAAGTTTAACTCTTTTCTATGTTGGGTATTGCTCTTTTTTTTTTTAAAAAAAAAGATGGTTACATAGGAAGCTGAAGACTTTAGTGGTTTTTATGAGGATTAAAAGTAAAACTTTAGATGTGTGATGAAACCTGTGATGCTAATTGGGGATCTGTAAAAAAACATGTTGATTAGATATGCTAAAATATGCAGAAGTGAGCATGTCTCAAGGAACTGTATTCCGTATGTGCATGAGAAAGATAAATTTCTGAACATGAATTTCCAGTACCTGTTACCTTTCATGTAGTTGAAATTTGTAATTAGGGCTAGGCTGATAGAACAGCGGAAATACTTCAGTCCCTCTTATGTGCAAAATAGTTTTGTCAACTGGGAGCTTTCCTTTCATCAGTATAGTCTAACTGCCATACTAGGGCAGACTAATATCCTGTCTTTTTGTGTAGCAGATGCTTGGGGAAGGGTATAGGCGACAGGTATGTTTAGTATCATGCTTCTTCTGGTAGACCCTGTCAAAAGATGGGAAACAGCAGTTCAGGGACTTCATGAGCTTGAGGCTACATCTAGATAGCATTTGAGTTAACAGTGGACTTGTCTGTGAACTTTGGGAGCTTTGCCTTGAATCTCTATACTTCTGACTTGCAACAAGATTTTTTGCTGTCCACCACTGTGCAATACAGAGCAATACAGTAGTGTTATACTGTAGTCCTCCTTGATTGCAACCTCCAGAGTCAATGGGCTTGTCCTTGTTCACCTGGAAAGTTGTTCGACACCTAAAGCTGCTGCTTCTAGGTTAGGGGAGCCCTACGGTAAGAAAATGCAGAGCTGTGTTTTGTTCCAGCCTCAGGTTATTTAGTCCATCCTCAAATACCTGAAGGACACATTGTGTAATGTTCAGAAAAATAAAATGAAGCTAGCTTTAAACTGCTTTTGGGGTTTGTTTGTTTGAATATGAGGAGAAACAGGAACTCTATTCACGTTAGTCTATGGCAAAATAGAAGTAAGGAGTGAATAGAAAATGCTGTTTATTAAACGAACAGAAGTGACTTCCGCTGTGAAACCCCAGAATGTCTGGAAAAGTGGTGGTTTTGACATATGACTAAATATAACCTAGTTATGCTCTGCTGTATGGAACCACAGATCAATCAATGGTCTGTTGAGAGCAAGACCGTAGGATGTTGATATTAGTGACACACTTCCCCTCAGGACAGACTTGGCTTCCCTGCAGGAAGTCGGGTGAATACTCGGGTATAAAGTCAATGTTTTAACATGTCTGATCATAGACTAGGAATAATTTCTCTATGGAGACACAGAAAAAAGAACCAGTGAATTACTTCATTATTTCTAATTCTAGTATTTCAAAACTGAAAGTATTTACAGGGAAAACAAGCTGGATCATATTTTCCGTAAAAAATCTTAATTTAAATAAAAAAGTAGATATTAAGCTTGACTTGAAGCTTAATGTTGCGTTCTGTGTGTGTATTCTTAAAAGTTAAATCCTTCATGTTAATGCTTATAGGATATTAGTTCTTCTGTTAGCCCTTAAACTTTAAAAGAACTTGTTCTGCTTCTTCCTCCTTTTCCCTGAAATCTGTAGTACACCTCAGGCTGCTGAGTTGTGAGAGTGACTTTTCATATCTCTTGTGAGTTGTCTCTCAAATTGTGCAGTGCTGTTAGCTCATAACCAGTGTAAATACTTGTTGCTTGTAAATCTTGGTATAATAATGTGTATTCTCTAGTGGTCACTTTTAAAATAGTATGGCACTCCTTCTAAATTGGAGCAATGGAATTGAAGGGTGGCATGAGGAATAGGAGTTTCCAAAGCAGACAGCTGTGCTGTGGGCTGACGTGGGGGAAGCCAGGCGTTGAAGTCAGAGGAGATGGACAGGACAATGTAAGGAAAGAGGAAAGGATAAAAGATGAAAAGGACATGGAAAACATGCGCTATGATCTAATGGATATTGGATAATGGAGCCGTGAAAGGAAGGAAAACAAGCACTTAGAGATTATTTTCAGCACTGTTATTAAAGTGTAGTAAGTATCTCTTCTGGATTGTATGGCATACAACATGAGATTAGGCTTGTTTGACCAAGAAATAGTCTTTCAGAAAATACGAAGTATGTATTGTGGGTTTTTTGTGAATACAAAATGTATCTATGCTAAGCAGGTGCGTGAAATTCCAGTGCAACTGTTAGATATGTTTGATTTATTTCACTCAGGAATACTGTACTAACTTGTTGGAGCACCACAACTAACTTGCAAGTATTTCAGTATACAGTTTGACATTTTTAACTGATAAAGATAAAGCTATCTCAGCCCTCTGTTAGTCTTTTAGTGAAACAAGTAAGAAAGAATGGATGTTCACAGCAAGCCTTGCCATGATGTAGAGCTTTCCTGTAGAGACATTTCTTGTGGAAAACTATATAATAACATTAGAATATCCTGTGTTCTCACAGCACTGCTGTTTGCTGTCAGCCTTGAAAGAATGTATGTTTCAGCCAGTGCTCTTGAAACCCTAGAAGTGGTAACTGGTTCCTTCATTACTTGAATCTAATAAACAATGTTTTTCCCAGTATGTTTTCTAAAAAATCTTGTTTTTCGTTGTTGGAATGAACCTCTAGCACAAATATCCAGCAATGGATAAATGGAAACATTACTGTGGTGTAAGGTAGGTTCAGAGCTCACAGCCCATAATTTGCAGCAGCAGATGTACACATGGTCTCTGCTGAGAGTGATGAGCAATATCCAGTATCAATAGGCCTGTATACATATTTTGCAATACTGATTTTAAAAAAACAAAACGATTTCGCTGACAGGAGAGTAATCTGGATGCTAGCATGCAGGGAATGTTTTTCACTTTTTACTTATTTTTCCATCCACAGTCATTTGCCTCCCTGTGGAGTGAGAGGTGAGGAATTGCTCTCAATAATGGCTCTAGGAGAAAGAGCAGGAATCTCCTGCCCTGTTAGGACCTTGTTTATATAGCATAATTGCTTCTTGATCTTACTGCCTTTGCTCCATGTTGCCTCACATGTGGTGGCTCTTTCATGCTTCATCGTTTGGGAAAGACATGTCTCTCCAGACAGGCTTGGGGAATATATTTTAGGCCCTTTACATAGTTTTTTTGGGGAAGAGCTGAATGTAGTCCCTGGGTATTGCAAACTGTGCAGTTGTTCCCTGTAACTGGGTAAAAACCAAGAAGAAAAGAAGAAGAGGTGAGCCTTTCCTTAAGTAAAACAGTTTTTCTATTGTGTTGTCTCCCCCCTGTTGAAGCAGAGAATCTGCAAGGGCATGTCGTCTCTATTCCCTGGCACTTCATGGTTTCGTAGTGCTATCAGCTGAAGTTTTGAACTAATGAGAAGGATGATGCATTTTAATTTAGTATGGGGTGACGTGTCAGCCTGCAGTTTTGGTATGGTTTGGTACTCTGTACTTTTATAATTTATGATTTCGGGGTGTTGCTGTATTGCCTACCAGTGTTTACTCTGATAACCTGGAGAAAGGCATATAGCACAAGGTAAGCACGCAGCTGGGAAACATCTCTGAGTAAGAAATTTCTAAAACCTTTGTTTCTGTCATTCCTCATTTGCATCGTGTCCTATGGGTATCTGCTTTGAACTGTTGCTGGTAGTAGGGTTTCCTATATTGTATCTTGACTAAGAAGTGCCAAGATGCTGCTTGTGGCATTCAGAATGGGGAAACTACAGATGGAAGAAGTATCTGTCTAGAGGTGTGCATGGCTTTTAGTGGTCATACATGGAAAGTGTTTAACTTCAACAAAGAGTCAGAGTGTGAAGTTTCCTGAGGTCTGAGTGGATTTAGTAGCTTGTGGAAAGGGAGAGACTTGCTTCTGCTGCTTCCCTTTCTTTTGTTTCTATGCTCATCTGACCTGTTGATGAGCCAGTTCTGCTAACAATAGGCAGTAACAACAAAACCAAATGTAGCACAAGAACAGACTTTCCGGCTGATCCTATGAACCAAATTACCTCACCATGTAGTCAGGCAAACTCAGGCATAAAAGGAGTGGGTGGGTGACTGCAAACTGTATGACTGATTAAAGGGGTGTTGAGAGGCGTGCATTTTAGTGTCAGCAGGCTGTTAAGTTAGGACTGAGATCTGTGGTGCCCCCAGACTGAAATCCATTAGAAAAATAAAGTTGAAACAGAGTGGAGGTATTAGCTAAGTTCATGGCTTCCTACACAAATTGCACTGACTCATGGTGAGTTAGCAACTTTTATTCGTGAAGATCTTTGCCTTCTCTCTTTAAAGAGCAAATATAAAATGTGACTTTAGTAGAATTTAATGTGTTTTAATATCCTCCCTTGGAAAATGAGTGCAGCAGCTTGGGTTCTTCAGCAATGTTCATGGCTTGCATTCTAGCTATCTCTAGTGCATATGTATGAAAACTGTCTTTAAAATATTTGTGATTTTATTATGGGAATATAAATGTTGACTTTCCAGAACTCTTCTGGAGGCTCCGCTCTCAGAAGCTGTTATATGTTATAGGAATTCTGCTTATAGTAAGCACTTAAATGTCTGTGCGGTTTTGTCAACGAAGAGTGAAACTGGGTTTTGCAAGCCAATCTCCGTGTTTGGCTGAGGTCTCTATTCTGCTGTGATGCTATTTAGTTAAAATTCTCATTCCTTTCAGAAAATAACCAATTTAACTTGTAACCAAAACCCAAACCACTTGTTTAAAATTATTTGCCTCTGTGATACGTGTTATAAAAGATTAATTGCATTTTAACAAATGGATATGAGCTCAAAGAACTTATTTGTGTTCAAATATTTTTTACTTTTGGTCTTATCTACCAACACTAGTATAAACTGGTACTCATAACAATAAGTATGAATGCTTAAGCAGTGTGTATACATAAACAGTAGTTATTACGTGCCTTATAATATCTCCCAAAGTAAAAGTTACTGGGAAAACGCCTAATAAGTATACTACTTTACTGTTCTGTAGCACTGATTGTTGGCATGTAATTTGTGAGCAGTGTTGCATTCAGTTGCACACAAATTGTGATAGTAGAAGGCATAGCCATAAAGGCACTAGTAAACCCAAAGTTTAACTTAGAGTTGCCAGTGATGAAGAGACAACATTGGGAAAACGTGTATGTATTTCTTCTCTGAATGCAGCAGTGTTCAGTTTGAGCCATGTTTGCGTAGTAATGTATTTAGCTGACAAGTGTGAACTTTGATTAAAATTTATTTTTACAACATCCAGACTTAGAAGTCGGATACAACACATTGTATTTTGTTCTCTGTGTTAGCTGCCAGCTGTAGTTACAGATTTCTTTCTTTGCACTACCACCACTTCATTTTGTAACCTTTACCTCTTTTCAACCTGTCTTGAATGTCTCTGCTGTTCTCATGACAAGGTTTCCTGGTGGTTTTAGTTTTGCTATGGAGCCTTCTCGTTTTGTTTTAGATCTTCTGAGTGTTAAGAGCAAGTGTTTATATGAATAGCAAAGGGGGGTTATTTTTATGCTCTCAGGGGCTTTTGTTTCTCTGTATTTAATCCAGAAAAACTGTTACCGCTTATGTCTCCTTTTGATTGCTTGCCTTGATTTGCAATATCTGACTTTGGATGCTGGTGACAAACTAAAATTATCTTGCTTGCTGCTGTGGCCCCAGAGGGGTTCCCAGTTAACTAATAGTTTTCCAGAAAGACCCCAGTGCATGTGAAATGGAGGAGGAAGTTCTGAAGTGGCTGAGCAGGAAGGGTGTAGCATGTCCTCTAGTTTAATAGTCTTTCAGCTGGAGATTTTAGCCCAACACTCAGTGCCTCAAGGCTAGAATAAGTGATACTGAGAGTTTAATAGGTTTGTTTTGTGCAATTTGGGTCCAAACTAAAGGATCCTGTGACTGGTTTTACCTCTTATCTCTGAGATCCTGCGATCCCTTTCCCTAGAAGGTAATGCTGTTTGAGTAACTTTTGTACTTAGATTGCAATAAGACATGTAAGAAAATCAGAAACAGGTAATGAAGGATGAGGCTTGAAAATTGGGAAGGGTACATTAGAAACAAATATTAAGTCATATGTGGAAAAGCTTATGACTGAACTCTGGGAGATGGTGTTGTAATACTAAGCTTATGCTTATCCTTTTGCATGTGCTGAGAGAACTTAAAAAATATTGGTAATGCTTTATTTCTGTCTGTTAAATATACAAATAACGCATTTCCTTTTGTGTTCACAATTGCATGTAACTGACACTGTGGGTGTCAAACCATTGGCTTAATTATGTAGTTAGTAGACAATTTACCTTTAGCAGAAGGAGCATAATGCAAACGTATTGTTCTTAATTTAGGAAGTTTTTCCCTTAATTTTATTTTGCCTTTTTGCTAGAATGGAAGGAATTTAAGAGGGAGGGTTCTTTTTTTTAATAGCATGTGTTGAAGGCACGATCTTTGCAAAGTAATAATTTTTCCTTCTCTCTTTAGGAAATACACATAAAGGAACCCACAGAAAAGGAAGTAAATCCTCGCTTACTACCAGGTAACCGTTGTAGATTGTATTATTAGAATTAAATAACAAAAAATTAATCATGTAAACAATATTTAAATATTCCCATGTCTGTGCAGCAACACTCATGTGACATCAGTGTCCCAAGTAGTAAAATAGAGATTTTGGTGTAACAACCCATGCAGGTTGAAATGTTTTAAATATCAGTTCTGCATGGGTTGTTGAAAAAAGTAGAAAAATTGAAATTTTTATAGAGTACAGTATCTTCCGGTAAGCTGCCCGTGGAGAACTGTCTGTACTTCAGTATGCCCTCTTTCTTAAAAGATGAAGTTAGGCGTTTGCTTGTTTGGGAACTGAAGATCAAGACCTAGTGGAAACTTACTTTCTAGCTGCTTTGCTTCTACTATGAGTTACTTAAGCTGTTGATGCCTCGTTCCCTGTTAAGATTTTTTTTTTTAATTTACAACTCTTTATTTTTAAAAAATGTTTTCCAAGATCAGGAAAGATGAAATTACTACGATAAAATATAAGTAAAAGCTTAGAATAAATGGGTTTTCTGCATTTTATAGGAAAGACCAGAAGTCTGGCTGATTATACCTATGAAAACCTGTTTTTACTTCTTAAAAGTTCAGTTCCTGCTTATTTTAAGATTTGAACTTCATTGACCATTATTTATGCAAACTTCTGTTTGAGAACTTTAAAATAGCTTTGGGACCTGTAAAATAAGCAACAACTCCAGTCAAAGCTGTGAAAAATTAACTAAGATGAACTTGTAGTAACCAACTCAAATGTTTCAGCATTGTTAGAGTTCAGCAGTAAGGAAAACTGGATTAATTTTCAACTTGTTTATTGACTGTATTAACTACTTTACGGTGGGCTTTGGTGGTGTTTTTTTTTTTTTTTGAGTACATACTGGTATGATTGCTCTTTGCAGCTCCAGGCATTGTTCTCCTACCACCTAGAGCAGGCCATACAGTTCTGTACCTCTGGTTACAGAACTCCTAAATACGTGCAGTTGAACAGTGTTCAGTCCATCTTGGGTAATGTTAATAACCTGAAAGGCTCTTAGTGAACTGGTCCCAGGAGCTGCCTTTTAGTCTTTTTGTATAACAGTGATGAAATATCTTCAGGCATACAGTTATGACAATCTGTCAGGAAGCTAATGCTGAGTTTCAGATAACAGTTGAAATAATTAAATTATAAATGTCAGTTATGTTGCCAGTCAGTGTTTCTTTTATACAGGTGAACTGCTGCTTTGCGAGGCAAACACGGTATACAAGTATATACAAGAAGATGGATCAAATCGTGGCACCTGTGGGAAACTTGTATGCACAAACTTCAAGATTGCTTTCCTTGATGATGATTCTGCTTCAGATGATAATGTAGGAAGACAAGTCTTCTAATTATGATCAAACGGGCTCTTAAGACATATACTGTTTCTGACTAAATAATCATACTTTTCCCTTGCGTAAGGATACAGAAAAAATGTAGACTTATAAAAAGTTTTAATGGCTCCTCACTAATTCTAATCAGTCTGCATTTGCTTGGTCTATGCAGACCCTTCTTCAAGCTCGAATGACTAAAATGGTGCTAGCTTATATGTGGACGCTTACATTAGACATAGTTTATAACTATATCTTGTGAGTTGTTAATTTTGTGAGGCTTAAGTTAAAAGAATGAATTGTTTTGAAAAAAATCAACACTTTGTTTAAACCTGATTTCTGACTGCTTATCTAGTAGCAATTGCAAGAGTGTGAATGTCAAACATAATATTTTATAACATCTGTCTGACTTTGGTCTACATCTGCAGAACCATTTCAGGGCTGCACAAGACTGAGTAAGCTGATACTCAGTGGAAACGCTCTAGATAATTGTTTGTGTGGCTCAGTAAAGCTCTGAATTATTCCGTTCAAAGTCAGGTGTTGACTGCAAAGATTTAAAAACCTGGTATTATTGAGTTGGCAACATTAAAAAAAGCCAAAAAGCCCACAGAAATCTTAGAAACTAATCTTAGAAATTAGTTGAATCTTGTTTCCTTTGTTTTAGATGCTCAAACTGAGCTGTCAAAGGGAAATAACAATGCCACATCTTTTTTGATGTGCTAAGCATCTGAAGCGGTCTGATCCACTTAGGTAATAAAAGTGGAGGGCCTGTTATATCATTCTCGAGTGCAAGGTGATCTTGACAGTGAAGAAGAATGAGAATATGATTTGACACATTTTGATTGTAGTCGGAAATTTCTTGGGGTAAAATTTAATGGAGTTTAAATTTTAAACTGAGGCTTCTGCAGCCAAATATGGATTTTTGGACCTTCTGGAATTAATTTGGACAAAGCTGCAGAGCCCTTTCCACAGATCACATGAGATTTATGCTAAAGTTGGTAGTGGCCATGCTAATTTCTTTCCTCTCACTAACCTGAAATCTTGGGCTTATAGTATGCCAAGTCAACTCTGTTTCTCTTAACAAAAGTTCAGTATTAGCCACTTGATTCAGAGTAGTGCAGACCTGGAAATAACTTGAGTGAGGTTAACTCTGTTCACAGCTGTCTTCATGTAAAATGTAATTTGCTGATGTAGTGTGCATCAGCCTTCTGTTAATAATATTTAACATAACAATGTTTAATTGAGGCATCACGTCATTTTTTAACTCTGAACTCTTGGAAGGGAGCTCTAAATCACTTCAAGTTTCGCAAAACAGTAGATAAGAGAATTGAGCTGAGTGTGTCTTCATTTTACCCAGTGATAAATCTGGCTGTTATGTTGGAATGTTCTTGGGATACTTGTTCTTTTAAGAGACTTTCTATTTCCTGCCAGGTTCCCATAGCAAGGAAACTTGTCATAAAAGGGCTTGAATTACATCAAGTTACTGTATTTCCTGTTTACTGCAATGATTCTGGTTTGAAAAGTGACTCAATAGAAATGCATGCTTTGAAGCTATTTGAAAAGTAAAAACTCTATCTGCATTTCAAGCATGGCTAAGACTTAAATGAAACTGGATCTGCAGTTTATAAATTATGCCTGTGTAATCTGTGTCTGTTAAAATCCTAACTGTTTTTCAGTGTTCTGCCTTAACAGAGCTTAATAAGGATAAGAAGTAATGCTTATATTAAAGTATGTAGGGAATACATCTTTTACTTGTGAGAAGGTGCTACTGCTTTGTAGTGTGAGATTTCTAAGAATCTTTTTCATGTTCTAGGAGCCACAGTTTAAGAATAAGATCATAGGAGAAAATGACATAACCCTGCAATGTGTAGATCAAATCTATGGAGGTAAGTCAGCTTTCTCCTCTTCATTTAACATCTCTCACACTTCTGAGAGTCTTATAGTGCTGGTGCTCTTCGTTTGTACCTCCTTTCTAGAAAACTGATAGAGTTGGAAACCAGAATTGGGTAGTCTGGAAGAAACAGCTGCAGTTATATTTAGTGATGAAATGACAGATAAGAGATCTGTTTGAATCCAATCTTATCCCTCAAGTTTGTCAAAGCTACATTTTGATTAATTACCGGCTGGGACAGACAAAACAATTCCTTAAAAATGCCACAATTCAAAGCAAAGCAGAGTGTAAAGTCTGTGGTTAAGATTGGTGCACAAGGACCTTCCAGTGTGTCAACTTTTTCTATACATATGGAGGTATTCATTTCATTTGAGCAATAGTACTGCAGAGCAGTACATGTACCAAATTCCCAAACTGTACCTTTTGTTTGTCTAAGGGAACTTTGTTTTATGAGATTTATGATGCCTTCAAAATATCGAAGGAGATGGAAAATGAGGTTTTGATTTACAAGTAAATCGATGAGCGATGAGGGCTTACGGGTATGCCTGTAAAAAGGTAAACGAGAATGGGGCTGGTAATTTGTACATAGTGTGGAAGGCTTTATTGAGAAGCCTGACTTTGGACTACTGTTAGAGTGTTCAGAGTATTCATGAGCGGTGGTTTGGATTTGTGAAGGGGTGGACTAGAGGGAGACTAGTGGAAGCTGGTTTTAAGACACTGTTTAGTTTCATATACAATGGCCTAGCTGGCAGCACTTGGAAGTTGTGAAATGATACATCCTCAAACAGAAGTGAACAAAGGCCTCTCTTGGGCATTTTATGGTAGTTAAAAAATATTTATTTTTTTTAGGAACTTAAAAATATCTCAGTTGTTCAGGGACTTTCCCTTGGGCAAAACTACTAAATTACATTCTTTATGCATCTCAGAACTTTGAACTTACTAGGCAGTCTGAATGTGAACAGAAATAATCGCTGAGCAGCTGGCTTGCTGCAGTCTTGGTTTCTACCTTGCAGGCAGTAGTTTGCGTTTAAGAAAAATTTGGAGGTATTAGCACGAGAGCTTGCCAGTCGGTGTTGTAGGATGCTTGTTTTGACTTGCTAAAACTTGGGCTTGAATTAGTTTCTTGAGACTTTTGAAAAGTCAAGCAGGGATAGCTTTACCAACTGATGTCAAAGTTCTTTTTGATATTTACTTAGACTTTTTAATTTTGCAGTTTATGATGAGAAAAAGAAACTTCTAACTGGACAACTGAGAAAATACCCAGAGAAGCTAATTATCTACTGTAAAGATCTTAGAGTATTTAATTTCTGCCTGAGATACACAAAAGAAGAAGAAGTGAAAAGAGTAAGTATAGTAACTTAATTTGTTTGTCTTTAAGCTCAGTGTTGGGTATTTAGCTGTGGGGATGAGTGAAGGATGACATTTACCTTGAGAGGTCCCTTAAACTTGAAGTGTTTTCTGATTGAGAGAGAAGGTAAAAGACTTTGATTTCTAGCTAACCTTAATCATTAAACATTGTTATGTATAGCAGTTAAAAAGATCAGATGCACTGTCTCTTCAAAGAAAACTAGAGCTGGAGAGTACTATAGGAAATTAGCTTCAGCTCAGGCAAACTTGTAAACTGTTCTATTTGTAATATGTAATTTTATTACATTTTAGACATCAGCCTTTTTCATACTAAAGCAGTTATTTTCTTAGAATCATAGAATAGTTAGAGTTGGAAGGGGCCTTAAAGATCATTTAGTTCCAACCGCACCTGCCATGGGCAGGGACACCTCCCACTAGACCAAGTTGCTCCAGCCCTCATCTAATCTGGTCTTGAACATCTCCAGGGACAGGACATCCACGTCGTCTCTGGGCAACCTGTGCCAGTGCCTCACCACCCTCATTGTGAAAAATTTGTTCCTAATATCTAATCTAAATCTCCCCTTTTTCAGTTTAGAACCATTACCCCTTGTCCTATCACTACACTCCCTGATAAAGAGTCCCTCCCCATTTTTCTTGTAGGTCCCCTTTAAGTACTGGAAGGCTGCTATAAGGTCTCCCTGGAGCATTCTCTTCTCCAGGCTGAACAGCCCCAACTCTCTCAGCCTGTCCTCATATAAGAGTTGTTCCAGGCCTCTGATCATCTTTGTGGCCCTCCTCTGGACCCGCTCCAACAGGTCCATATCTTTCCTGTGCTCAGGGCTCCAGAACTGGACACAGTACTCCAGGTGAGGTCTCACCAGAGTGGAGCAGAGGGGCAGAATCACCTCTCTCAACCTGCTGGCCACGCTTCTTTTCATGCAGCCCAGCATGTGGTTGGCTTTCTGGGCTGCAAGTGCACATTGCCCGCTCACGTTGAGCTTCTCATCAGCCAACACCCCCGAGTCCTTCACCTCAGGGCTGCTCTTAATCCATTCTCTGCCCAGCCTGTATTTTTGCTTGGGATTGCCCTTACCCATGTGCACGACCTTGCACTTGGCCTTGCTGAACTTTGTGAGGTTTGCACAGGCCCACATCTCAAGCCTGACCAGGTCACTCTGGATGGCATCCCTTCCCTTTGGTGTGTTGACTGCACCACACAGCTTGGTGTTGTCAGCAAACTTGCTGAGGATGCACTCGATCCCAGTGTCACCAACAAATATGTTAAACGGCATTGGTCCCAGTCCTGACCCCTGAGGAACGCCACTCGTCACTGGTTGCCACTTGGACTTTGAGCCGTTGACCACAACTCTTTGAGTGTGGCCATCCAAACAATTCCTTATCCACCAAGTGGTCCATCCGTCAAATCCGTCTCTCCCGTTTAGAGACAAGGATGTTGTGCGGGACAGTGTCAAATGCTTTGCACAGGTCCAGGTAGACGATGTCAGTTGCTCTCCCCTTATCCACCAACACTGTAACCCTGTTGTAGAAGGCCACCAAATTTGTCAGGCACAATTTGTCTTTAGTGAAGCCATGTTGTCTGTCATCGGTTACCTCCTTATTTTCCATGTGCATAGTTTCCTGGAGGATCTGCTCCATGATCTTGCCAGGCACAGCAGTGAGATTGACCAGGCTGTAGTTCCCCAGACCTTCCTTTTTTCCCCTTTTTAATGATGGGGGTTATGTTTCCCCTTCTCCAGTCAGTGGGAATTTCACTGGACTGCCATGATTTCTCAAATATCATGGATAGTGGCTTAGCACCTTCATCTGCCAGTTCCCCCAGGACCCATAGATGTATCTCATCAGGTCCCATGGGCTTGTGAACCTTTAGGTCCCTTAGATGGTCTCAAACCTGATCTTCTTGTACAGTGGGTGGTTCTTCATTTTCCTAGTCCCTGCCTTCACCTTCTGTGACTTGGGTGGTGTGGCTAGAGCACTTGCCAGTGAACAGAGCCAAAAAAGTCGTTGAGCACCTCAGCCTTGTCCATGTCCCAGGTGACCAGGTCTCCCGTTTCCTTCCAGAGAGGGATCATATTTTTCCTAGTCTTCCTTTTATCACTGATGTACCTGGCCAGATTTAACTCTACCTGGGCTTTAGCTTCCCTAACCTGATCCCTGGCTGCTCAGTTTCTCTGTATTCCTCACAGGCTACTTGTCCTTGCTTCCACCCTCTGTAGGCCTCCTTTTTCTGTTGAGTTTGTCCAAGAGCTTCTTGTTCATCCATGCAGTCTTCCTGGTGTTTTTGACTTCCTCTTTCTTGTTTTTCCCTGCCCTCCCTTTAATCCTGACCCATAAGCTCTTGGTTGGCTCCTCATCAATCCCCAGGCAGAGCACCATGCACTCCAGCTGGTCATTTACATAGAGGGTGACACATCCTCCTTGTCTCCCCTGCCTGTCCTTCCTAAGCATCCTGTATCCTTCCATTCCAACACTCCAGTCATCGGAGCCATCCCATCATGTCTCCATGATGCCAGTAAGATACCCCTGCAGGTGTGCACACATCTCTACCTCCTCTTGCTTATTCCCCATGCTGTGTGCATTTGCATAGAGGCATTTAAGTTGGGCCCACGATAACTTTCTGATAACTTGAGTTCTTTTGTGTCATGGTTTAACCCCAGCTGGCAGCTAGAACCACGCAGCTGCTCCCTCACTCCCCCCAGTTGCTATAGGGGAGAGAATTAGAAGAGTAAAAGTGAGGAAAAACTCGTGGCTTGAGATAAAGACAGTTTAATAGGTAGACCAAAAACTGCACACACAAGCAAAGTAACACAACGAATTCATTCATTGCTTCCCATCGGCAGGCAAGTGTTCAGCCATTTCCAGGAAAGCAGGGCTCCATCATGCATAGCAGTTACTTGGGAAGACAAATGCCATAAGTCTGAACATCCCCCCTTTCTTCTTCCCCCAGCTTTATACACAGAGCATTTATACCCTTTGGTCAGTTGGGGTCAGCTGCCCCGGCTGTGTCTTCTCCTAACTTCTTGTGTCCCAAAACCTGCTTGCTGACGGGGTGGTGTGGGGAGCAGAAAAGGCCTTGACTACCTAGCAACAACCAAAACCACACTGCACTATCAAAAGTATTTCTTATCCCAAATCCAAAACGTAGCACTATACTAGCTGCTAGTGTAACAAAGTTAACTCTATCCCAGCTGAAACTATGACATTTTCACAGGCTAATCGGAGTTCCAAGCTAGGAGTCTACTACCCTTATTTAAATAATAAGATTCGTTCTTGAAGCTGAACATGTATAATACTTCTCATTAAGCCAAGTAGATATAGTGTCTTGCAGACAATGGAGAAAGCTTTCTAAAAGTCAGTTTTCAGCCGTTGGGGATAGAATCCATTTAACAGTTGTGTTTAAAACCTGGAGGGTGTGTGGGTGTGTGTGAAAAGTCATCTCTTTTTACACTGACAGTCTTAGTCTGTGTTTTGGTGTTAATTTTTCGTCCTTTCCTAGATCGTCAGTGGTATAATTCATCATAGCCAGACTCCTAAGCTGCTTAAACGCTTATTTCTGTTCTCTTATGCATCAGCAGCCCCAAACAATACAGGTAAATGTTTCTCTATTTTTGGCTTGTATTTTTTTGCACACAGTTAGTTCCTTAAGCAGTCTGGGACACTTAATAGCTGAGTTTGTGCTCAGCTTATGTCTCTGCCCTGCTGGCAGATAGCCTCAGAGGATTCATTATTCTCTTGTTATATGTTGTTAGACTTGTTGCTAAAAATCTCTAAATTGTCCGCTGTTGGTTTCTGTGTCCTTCATTGTAGTTGCCCAGAAATTTTGCAAGCAAGAGTAGTATCACTGGGTTGAAAACTTATTGTGATCAATATGTGCAAATGCTTTTTCATGTTCTTCTGCTAGAGTGCTCTCATCTAGAAAATATTTTGCTTATTTTATCAATGCGTTTTTTCTGTTCTGTTGCAGTGAACCAAACTTCCTGCTCTTAATTCTTAAATTATTACATTTTCGGTTGCATCTGACAGAAAGTATTTCCCTTTTTGCTCTTATTTGCAAGTGATCTGCTTCTCCTAGGCAACTAAAAAAAAAAAGCATAGGTTTGCATAGCAAGATTCCAGTAGACATATGACTTCCTCTTATAGCTAACTTATTACATAATCTTTCCACTTGATCAAGCTTGGCTGAATAATATAGTAAGCTGCAAAATTCAAGATAAAAAGTTGTCAGTGCACTTTCTAGCATTTTACAGTTTAGACTTCAACTGAAGTAATAGTGCTGTTTTAAATTAGGAACCTGATTCTTGGTGCACCAGGAACGCCTATTCCTTTCACAGAGGAAAGTTTTGATGTACCGAAGGTATTAATTGGACACTTACCAAAATATGTCAAGGAATTACAGAATCATTGAGGTTAGAAGAAACCTCTGAAGATCATCTAGTCATGTTCCTGTCCATCTGCCCCTGTTTACAGTAGGGTTAAGTACAAGCTTACCTGGGTCATGTCCAGTTGAGTTTTGAATATTTCCAAGGATTGACACTCCACAACCTCTCTGGACACTCTGTTTCATTATTTGACCATCCTCATATTGAAAAAAGTTTATTATCATGTTTAAATGGGATTTGCTGTAGTTCAGCTTATACACGCTGCCTTTTGTCATGTCAGTGGATACCTCTGAGTCTGGATCAATCTCCTTTACTCCCCTCCCCTGCTTCTGCCCCCACTCACGTGTTTATACACACTGGAAAGATTTCTTGCCCCTCTGAACCCCTGCTGAGCCTCTCTTCTTGAGGCTGAATGATCTCAGCAGTTCTCAGTCTCTCCTTGTATCAGGTGCTTTAAGCCCTTTAATGTGCCTTCGCTGGAAGTGGACCAGCAGGCCTGTGCCTGTCTTGTACTGGGGAGCACAGCACTGGACCCAGCAGTCCAGGCATGGCCTCACCAGTGCTGAGCCGAGAACAGCAATCAACTCATTCAGCCTGTTAGGCAATGGTTTTCCTAATGCAGCCCAAGAATGTTGTCTGCCTTTGCTGCAAGGGCACATTGCTCACTCAGGTAGTTTCTGCAGACTTCATCCGTAACAGGTGTTCAGTTTGAACTGCAAACATCAGAAAGATTGTAAGCTTTTCCTTTTTGTTTTTTTGTAGGCTAAGCAAATGTGGGAGAAGGCAAGTCTTTATAGCAGCTTTGAAGTGTTGTGCCAGAATTCTTTCATATTTTAATAACTATCTTCAGTAACAAATGCCTAGATCTCATTCTTTATGAAGTTGTTACAGGACAAACCAAGCAGACTTTAGAAATTGGGGTTTATATCTCTTACGGTCTGATGCTCTTAAAATCTTAACTCATCCCTTAGAGCTCATCAATAATGTTCTGTTTCCAACTGTAAATATTTTATCTACCTTATCTTCTTACAGTGGAGAGTTTCAATTTGCCATTGTATCTTCTGTGCTAATTCTGGCTCTGTTTGGTGTTTCAGTGTTAGCTGATGTTGCAGGATACTTGATACAGTTGCTGAAGTGACTTAACAGAAATACAGGAAAAGTTGTCAGTTGAAATGATAGACTGAAATATTGTAATGAATTTTCTGCTCTTAAGAAGTGCCTGAAATGTTCTATTCAGTGCAAAACTCCTGTCCGTGATGAAAGAACAAACTTTAAATGAAATGCAATATCTGAATTGCAGGAAGGCTTTTGGTATGATCGTTAATTCTGCATTTAGGTCTGTATTATTAGATGCCAGTCAGCTGAACTAGCATACAATGGTATTTGCTGCAGAGCATCCTGGATTTTAGGCTGGATGTGAGGACAGCCTCACCTGTGTAGAAGTCCCATAAGAAATTATTAGTTTCGGTAAGAGAAATTATTCCTGAAGTTATTAGTTAAAGCAGTATTTGACAGAATATGCATTCTTAAAGAACAGACAGAAGCAGTATTGCACAAAGGTATTTTATCTTTGACACGAGGCTTCCTATACACAAGAGGTTTTGCTTGCTTACCTTAATGAAAACTAACTACTTGATTTAGGAATGCTTTCATGTTAGAATTCCTGATACTCTGCAAAGTTAACATTATTGATGTCTGACAGAGGGAAGAAACCAAACTGTGATGTTTGATACTCTTGAGGACTGGCGTGGTGAGTTGGAGCGGACCAAAGGGAATGTG
This sequence comes from Dromas ardeola, assembly GCA_013398915.1. NCBI lineage: Eukaryota > Metazoa > Chordata > Aves > Charadriiformes > Dromadidae > Dromas > Dromas ardeola. The sequence continues at coordinate 305,760 of VYZM01021345.1, read as the reverse complement.
AAATACAAAGCAGTGACTATCAATGAAGGCTACAGAGTTTCTGAAAAGTAAGCTTGCCCTGGTTAATAATGAACTTTGGATATGTATCTCATGAAGATTTGCAAAAATCAGTGCTACCTTTGATGCTGAGCATTATACAGTTGTTTAGGTTTTTTCCAGGATCTGGTTTCCATTTTGGTTCATGGCATACTTTGATTTGGGACCTCAGGAAGTCATCTTACACAATCCCTGTTCAAGCAGTGTTAACTTCAATATTAGGTTAGGCTACTCAGGACCTTGCTCAGTTAAGCTTTGAATATCTCTAGGGGTGGAGAATACCACCTTAAAATGGAATAGAAAATTTGTAGCTCTGGTACCTATGCTTTTGTCATACTTACTGGTTAGGACGACATTTTCTCAGTCCTCTAACTCTGGTAAAATTTCAAGTTACATGCACTTGAGATTTTCTGTTGTTTTAACTGGGGGGTTGGGTGGGGAAAGAGTAATTGGTTTAAAGTATATCTGCAAAATGTGCTGATGAAAGTTAAGTTGCATTGGCTTTAGTGGAAGCTTAGAGGTGTATAATTCTACCAGTTTAGCTAAGTAGTATCTATCGATCAACCCTTTAGGATGTACCCAAGGCTTTGTGTACTACTGTTGTTTAATAGTCAAGTCTTAGAAGGTTTCACAGACCTTGGAAACAAACACCATTTTTTCAAACAAGTCTTAAGTGCTTATTCTAGAACTCTGTCTTGAGAGACCCAAGCTGAGCTTAGGGACTTATCTTTGCTTCTGTGGGCCTTGAACATAAATAGTGTTGGCTGATAATGTAAATTCATGATATATTAAATTATATCCTTGAATTGTGATGCGAACGGCTTACAAGGCATGGAAATAGAACTAGTTATCTAATAGTACAAGGGTTATCTTTTGAAACAATAAAAAGTGAGAGAACTAAGGTGCTCTTAATCAGTCTTAAATGTTACAATTAAACGTAGGACTTAATTGCAGCCGTGGAAAGGCAGTGGAAATAATGAACGTCTCAAGATTGGAAAAAAACACTTTATCCAGTTGAAAATAAAGGGAGGGTGTTGAGGACAATATAATTATCTAATAGGAAAGATTATTGTAGCTGTAAGAGTGAAAATAAAACTAGCATGTGGGCTAGAATGCTCACTGTCATTAAAAGGAGCTTGGAGATTGTTCTTTGTTCAGTTTTTAAGTGCAAGAAACTCTTTTTCTGTTATCTTAGGCTGCCTTTGTATTTTGTTGTTCCCATATGCGTTTCTGAAGAGAGTATCTTGAAGTATGAAGGCAGAGGCATTCCTGTAAGTATATATGCATGATTAAGGGTAAGAAATCTTATTGAGAAGGCATAATTTCAACGAGCACTTCAGATGTTACTGCATATGATTTTTAGAACTTGTTTTCAACAGCTCCTTGCACCTAGTTATCTATAGAAGGGGAAATAGGTGCTGGAAGGAGAGGTGCTCAAAGTATTATGTATTCCCCTTAACCAGTGTAAAGCAAAATGGGCGTTCACAGCCCCCATTTATTTATATCAAATGTCTAATGTCCTATAGTCTTAGTATACTACTAGTCTATCTATCCACCAGCCTGTTTTTCATGAGACTGAGTCCTGACTGCCATCTAGCTGGGCAGGATGTAGGACTTGAAATGCTGTTTGGATATTGAAATGAAGACCATGAATGTGCAGATGTAATTGAATACCTTCAGTTGCCTAGCTTGGGTACTGGTAAGTAGTGTGGCTGTGATGATGCAGCATTTTTACAAAGCTAAATAGCCTTGCTGAAAAACTAGTTCTACCAGTCTCAACAGAAAATTAAGTTAAAGATACTGTTTTGTGCCCTGTAGCAGGCTGGATTTGGCATTCTACCTTGTACCAGTTTTAAGAACCAGTAAGACAGAGTAGATCCAAACAGGGAGCAAAGTAACCTTACTTATGAGGCTTTACCTTAATTGGTGCGTGACTATCAAGTTTGCCAAGTATTGCCGTAATTACTTCAGGCCTTTAAATTAATGAGTCCATGTAGAAAACAGTGATGTGCTGTCCTGCCCAAATTGCCCTTTCAGATAGTGAAGTTCAAAATAGTTTGGTTCACCTTTTCTCAGATAGTCAACCAGAGAAATTACAGTGGATGTTACACAGAAAATTAAGTTTTTTGTTTTTCTTTTTTATTAAATTGCATCTTGCATTGTTCAGAGGCCTTGTAGATGTCTTACAATTATTTCCAAATCCATTCTGGGAAGCTACTGTCAAAATAGCTTGACCATATTAAATCAGTTTGAGATGGCAGTGAAAGGGCAATATAGGCACTTTTTCCACTCTTGATGATTGTGAGGTTTTTACATCCTTCTGAGGTGCATCTCTTGGCTACTGTAAATTGGTAGCAGAACTTTAACTTCCTGATTTGACTTGTGTAGTATTCCTGATAAAAATGATTCTGACTCTCAGTTTCAAAGCGAGTTCAAAGATCGGCTTGAGAGTTCCAAGCAGTAGGTGTGAGTCAAGAAATGATGTGTAAAGGAAAGAAAGAAGCTTTGAGGATTGACTTGCTACAAGTAATGCCTGTTAACTACACAGTCTGATTTAGTTGTGGAGTTCTTCTTTAATACCTTATTCCATATGCCTAGATGAGCCTTTATGCATAGCTCACATAGAAAGCATGACAGTGTATCTGTTTTGAGTTATCTCAAGGCTGAACTGTAAGAAAAACACTACTATCTCTGTGTGGAAAAAACTGATGGCTAATACATATTTGAGTTAAAAGAGCCATCTTGCTGTGGCGTATCTTCCAACACAATTTGGCCATAGACATTTTGACCAATTTTTTTTCACCTATTGAAAAAGTAATGTTCTTTGTGACATTTTGTTCTTTGAGACGTTTTATATTTCCTTGTGCCTGTGGAAAGCTTAACTTAAAATTTGCAAGTGATAACACAGTGTATTGAGGCATGTAGTGTTGGTGCAGATGTAGAAATTCAATAAAGCACAGCACAGAAATTTCTTGCAATCACTCAGTCGCTTAAGCAACTGATTCCTACGGAACAGCTTACCAACTTTTATCACCTGGTAAATGTCTTTCTGCAGATTTGGTGTTGGTCTTGCCATAATGGTGCTGCTCTTCTCAAAATGTCTGCATTTCCCAAAGAACAGGATGACAGTACTTCACAAACGCAAAAAGCCTTCTTGGATGGGTCAGTAATAGCTATTCTGTCCACAACACTTTGCTTGGTATGGACCTTGCTTCTCTTTTTCCATATATGCTGTATCTTTAAGCTTGCACGCATCAGGAAACAAGTTCTAGATTTAAAAGTAGTTTTCTGTATTGGAATGGGTTTAAGCCCTTGGCCTAAGAGCATCAGTCAATTGTGCAGGACTGTAACATCACTGAAGGCTTATTTGAGGACGTAAGTGTGTATATATACATCTCAGGTGAATCTCTGCACAAACTGTGCCTTGTTATTAGGTAAAGCTGCACCAAAGCCTGTAGGACTCAAGTACAGCTGGAGTATCATTAGCTGATGGGCTCAATTCTGTTTTCAAGAAAGAGAAGTCTAGACTCCATCTCTAAACATGAATTTGCAAGCAGAGTTTTAAATCTCTCTGAACCGTGCTGTCTTCTCAGAACTGGATTCATGTTCTTAAATAACTTTATCTGAAGTGACCTAAAATGACTGAGACACTGTAGCAGTTCAGTACTGCTCCTTTCCGATGCGATGGCAGACAGCACTTTGTTTCAGCAGTCTGAAAAATGCCAAAGTTAACTTAAGGGAAAGAGCACAGCTGCCTGTCTGAGACTGACCGCAATGACTTGTAGCTCTTTTTCTTTTTTTTTTTTTCTGGCTTTTTTTAACCTGTTGGATGTCCTGGAGAGAACTTCTCTCTTGGCAGCAAGCTATTAGATCAGGCTCACATGTACAGCTTGTACTGCTTCACCACTAGTGATGGAGAACCTGTAGATGGAGAACCTATTAATCACACAGAACTAACAGAAAATAGCTTGATTAGGCTCTTAAAACTTCTTTTGTTTTTAAAATTAGTTATACTCGCATGGGAAAGGCTTTTGAACCTTCCTGCGGATTCTCCAGTGTTTCTCTCCTGAAATGGTGAAGTTTACATGACTTAGAACTCTTTTTAATTTAATGCTGTTTCATAATGTGAAAGTGAGTGAAACTGATACTCATCTGAACTCTGAAGCCTGAATGAGATGGGGTGTTCTGGGTCCAAACCAAAGCTTCATCTGTCTTGGTATTTTTCCCTCTAGGGAAAAAAATTAGCAGATATGTAGGGAAGCACAAGGCAGGTATAGTGTCTTGTTTGAGTCCAAATTATTTCTTCTTTCTTTTACTCATGTGTTTCTTTAGCAGACCTGGCAGCTAGGTATCATAATGTAATTTGGTTGATAAAAATCAAGAAAAATTGTGTCTGCTGGGAGGTTTGGGTATTTCTATCCATCTCTTCTTTCTGGATTCACCTCTAAATATCCTGCTAGTAAAGTAATTTTGGTGTATTCCGTCAAGACAATACTAAAGAAGCAGTAGTAAAAATCAACTAATGCTTGTAATATTCATAACTGCACAAATATGCATGGATATAATTTTATTGGTGTAACAGTTAAGAGCAGCAAAACTTTTCATAAGCTTGTAGGCAAGCTTCCAGCCAGTACTTAAACATGCATGGAGGCCATTAGCTTTCCAGGATGTATATTTTTTGGTCTTACAGCTGTTTCCCAAATCATGCCTATTAACTTTGTCTTCAGTGATAATAGTTGGTGCATTATTTGACTTGTGAGGCAGAAGGCTTTAATCTCTTGATGATTTGATTTAGAATCTATAAGACAATTAGCAAAGCTCCCTATGAACTCCTGAAGACGGATGACTTGTCAAGCAGCCTTCCATCTCTGCAAGATATCCAGACTGCATACACAAGATTTAAACAGTTGTTTTTGATAGGTAAGTCAAACTTTAAAGTAGTCTCTTGTCTTTGAAGTGACTGAGATGCCAAGCATAACAACGCTGGTTTATGTCTCATGAATGCAGTCCTTATCTTGATTTGTGTCTTGCTCTTGACGGTAGTTAAGAGCAGACTTTTAAATATGTAACTGAAGACTGTGCTTATGGCTGGCACGTTAATGGGAGATTTGTAGTTCTTAGACTTACTACCTCTTGCTAAGCAGTCACAGTATCTGAAAATGACTTTTAAAGAGAGTGACTATAGAGTTTAAATGTTAGTTGGAATACACTAGAGATTTTTCACTCTTCTGTGGTCCATTGAAATTGAATGTTAAGTGTTAACCTCTTAAGCCTTTGTGCTGTGTCAAGAGTTGAGGCTAAATGCCAATTCATTTTTGCCCTAGCTTTTGTTACAAACTAATCACATCTTAAAACGTATGAAGTGTGAGCTTGCTTAAAATTCCGTCTCTGGCTGTAGGCCTAAACATGACTACTGTAAATAGTAAGTTCACTTGGGAGGAATAAAAATGGGAGCCACATGAAATCTAGGCTTTCAGACTTTTTTCTGGGACCCCTTAACTATTTTGCTGTCATGAAACAGTATTTGACCTCACCTCTTGTCACAAAAAATGCTCCGCACCACCTTGCAACTGTGCAATGTGCCATTGGGCCATTTTGAACAGTGGGTCTTCTACAAGATAATGAGGGTAAATGTTGCAATAATCTGTCTGGTGGTATCCTGAACACTGGAGCCATAGCTATTGATGTTGGATATAACTGATTGGCACTGAGGAACTGTGTATTTGCAGTGTAGCCTGCAGACAGTATCCAAGTCCTGTTGGTATTGTACGTGGAATTTAGCTGGTAAGTTGATACTGATTGCAAAATAGTATGAATGGTCTTCTAGTAAAGATACCTGGTATGCTGTGAAAAGAAGTCCAAGACATATGAGGTATTTGCCAGAGTTTCATGTTGAGGATTTTGCCCAGAATACACTGTCAAATCCACAGTGAGTCTTAGGAGCTAAAAATAATTACCTATATTTCAATGTAATTTCTGGTAACTTACCCTCCTATAGGAAAAAGGCCAAAGCTTGAATTTAAGTCATTTAAAATTTCTCGGGAAATACTGCATATTTCAATGGTATAATTGTATTGTTGTCTTATATTACTTTAAGTAAAAGTGAATATGTTAAAACTGCATTCGGTAAGTGTTTGTGAATTAGCACTATGTACTAGCAGTCTGAGAAAATCATTCAGGTAACTTTTTGTGGAAGTATTAAGATCTTACAGGAATTGACTACCTTGCTACTATTTTTCAAAGTCTGAACACATTAACCATTGTTTTATATGTGCCTAGTTAATTTGATTTAGGTAATTTGGTTGGACTGAATTTTAGGAAAGCAAAATTCCAGCTGTTAATTAATGGGACCCCCTTTGAAACTGCCCTCAGGGGACAAGGGAGCAGAACAGATCTGGCAGATCTGTAGGGACGCTTCCCATAGAGACCAAGACCTCTCGATCCCCAGGTGTAAGAAACCAGGAAAGGAAGGCAAGACGCCAGCATGGCTGAGTTGAGACCTGCTGGTCAACCTAAAGGGCAAGAAGGAAATGCAGGGACAAGTATCGTGGAAAGGGTATAGGGACACTGCCTGGTTGTGTAGGGATGGGGTCAGGAAGGCCCTGTGGTTCCAGAGGAGGGCCACAAAGATGATCAGATGTCTGGAGCACCTCTCCTGTGAGGACAGGCAGAGAGTGTTGGGGTTGTTCAGCCTGGAGAAGAAAAGGTTCCAGGGAGAAAGCCACCTTACAGTGGCTTTCCAGTACCTAAAGGGGGCCTACAGGAAAGATGGGAACAAACATTTTAGCAGGGCCTGTAGCGATCGGACAGCAGGTAATGGCTTTAAACTGGAAGAGGGTAGATTTAGACTAGATATAAGGAAGAAAGTTTTTACACTGAGGGTGGTGAAACACTGGCACAGGTTGTCCAGAGAGCTGGTAAATGCCCAATCCCTGGAAACATTCCAGGTCAGGTTGGATGGGGCTCTGAGCAACCAGATCTAGTTGAAGATGCCCCTGCTAATTGCAAGAGGTTGGACCAGATGACCTTTAAAGGTTCCTTCCAACCCGAACTATTCTATGATTCTGTGAAAAGAAGTTACACAGAACCATGCAGAACTGAAGCTGTCAGGGCACGGTACGGAAGGAGGGAAGTGTGTGGGGTGTCTCAGTTGCTTCTCAATAGTAGAACTTAAGCTTCAAGGTTTGTGTCTTACGCAGGAAAGGTAATCTATTCTGGTTTTACTTGATAACATCAGTGTGTGAGAGCTTTCCAGTTGCTAAATACTGCCTTTGATAGAAATAAAAGCAATAGAGATTTCAGCTGTATTTAAAAAGCTACAAAAATCCTAGTGAAACTCATAGGAGTTTAATGACTTTGTGGTATTGTACTTGTTTATCTTAGCTATTCTCTTTTTGATGTATTTTAATGCCTCTTCAGTTGCCGTGAAAACTGTTTAAAGTCTTTTTCAGGTAGTCTCACATTCCATAAATTTGTGTAACTTCCTTATAAAACCCATTTGTGTTTCTGGCTCCAATGGTAATGACTTTCAAAATCCAGCCTCATTATGTTAAGCTTTATATAGATCATGCTTTAGAGTCAAAGCAGCTGGAACTTGGAAGAACCATTGCCTCTGCTTAAATTTCTCTTCTTTTCCTTTCCCATTTTGTCAACAGATTTGTTTACTTTGGTTGCTATGCACCTGCATCATACATTTTCTAAAAGCCTATGGTGCTATAAAACTTTACTGGTGCTGGTAGGACTACTTCACTTCCTCATTTAGTTATATGGTGTTGACTTTAACAGTGACTAGAATTTAATGACTCCTTAGTATTGGTTGTTTTATAACAGTTCATAACTGAAGAATAATACAATGGATGACTGTTAATTAGCACTACATATATGTGAGCAAACCAATTTTTCATTCTTTTTGCAGATAACAGTACAGACTTCTGGGCAACTGATGTGAAATGGTTTTCATTACTGGAGAGCACAAACTGGCTAGAGATAATCAGGTTTGCTGTATCTGTAACTCTCTGGGTTTCAAATTGTTGTTAAATGCATTTGTAGTGGGTTTTCTAGCTAGTTTCTTGAAAAATGACGACATTCTTCACCTCCAGTATGAAAGAAAATTAACACAGACTTATGGTCCCACTTATATATCCTGTTTCTACAACTTGAGGCAGTATTTTTACAGTGCAAGCTTGTAGAAGAATCCTGTTTGTTTCTTGCATGAAACCTGTTCCGTGTCTCTGACTAGCCTTGCCATTCTTCTCTGTACTCTCTACTTCTGTAATATCCTTTAGGACGGGATGAACTGCAGTATTCAAGATGTTAGCCCACCAAAGATTTATAAAATGACAGTTGTTCTCAGTTTTGTCCCCTTCCTCTCCTGATTGTTCCTCAAGTTCTTTTTTCTTCTCTCAGCAGTCCACAGTGAGTAAGCATTGGAATGGTGTTGGCTAACTTAAGGCTTGTTATAGTGGAGTGTTGAGGGGTTTTATTTGTTTTCAGTGTTACTTTGTGCTAGCTCTATTGTCTGCCAATTTATTCTGTGATCAGCTTGTTACCGTGAAGTGCTTCTGCAGTCAGCTTGAGTTCTTTCTAGTCTTAACAATCAATAAATATTGATAATTATTCATTCCTTAGTCCAGACTCTAAATGTGTGTTGAATGAGAAGTTCTAGTAAAGATTATATGTTGAGAAATGCATTGACATAACCAAGATCACACGTAGTTTAAAGTAAATGGCAGCCCAAGTTCCTGTCCTTATGTTGTTTTGAGTCTGGTCACTTACATACTTTGATCCAGTTGCTTCCTGGATCAGCCTGTTCTTGGCTCTTGCAGTTAGTAGGAATGCCTTCTCAGCTATTCTAGGTGCTAGAACAAAGAATCTGACAATTCCACACTTACCAAATAAACTGTCAACTTCTATTGGTGATCTAAGCAGTGCAAGAATCCTAATTTGTGTGCAAACTTTTGCTGCAAATAACCAACTTTATGAAGAGTTACGTCTAAGAACTAACAATGTTACATTGGTTTTATGTGAGCTTTAGTTCCACTCAGTCTTCCTTGTGTAATGATTACCTCAAAAAATTTTTTTCTGTGTGTTTACAAGATCTGATTGCTGATCCTTCCCTCTGCCTCTTAAAACCAGATTATGGGAGAAATGTAGTATATTAGAACGTAAGTGTGGTGATGTTGACTCTTTCCAGGATAAAGATCTGGCTCTTAGCAACTGTAATACTTTAGTATGTGTTTGTGTGATGGCTGCTATTGATCCAGAATAAAGTATTGTATTACAAATTTACAAAGGTAAAAACTGGAAATGCATGACCAATGGCCAAATAAAGATACCTCTTGAAAGTTTACTGTTGAGGCGAAACAGTTCTTCATTTGCACAATTAAGCATAGTTTTTATTGTTTTAAAGGACTAGTCAATTTTTGGTAGTATGACATTATAACCCCTTTTAGGGGAAACTAATGTAAGAAACTTAATTGTAAAAATGCTATGAAAATGTTCACTTATCTTTTCCTGTACCACAACAGGCGAGTCTTGAAGAAAGCAATAGAAGTTGCTGAGTGTCTGGAAAGACAGCATACAAATGTTCTCCTTATAGGTAAGGATTAATGAGATTATCCTATTTTTTTTTTAATTTATTTAGATGTAGCTTAAGCTGTATGTTTATAATTATGATAGAGGCTGGTAAAAATTCATAGAGTACGCAAAGTAACAGACACCTAAATCTATCACAGTTTGGAAATGCTTCCTGTAGTAAAAAAAAACCAACACGGTAAGCATAGTTCCAGACTAAGAGAAATAATGGTGTGAATGAGAAAGCTGCTAATAAATTGTCAGGAGAGTCATGCTACCTCTTGTTTATGCATTCCTGTTTCCTAATTTATTTTTTTAAAGGTATACTAGACCTTTTGCTGTTCTTTAAGGGGGCCAGGGTACACACCTACACAAAGAACATGGAGCATGAAAACTTTCTAAAAGGACACTTTTATGTTCTAGGCACACACTGAATACTATGTAGTCTCTTTATTAAAAATACCTGAAATAATATGCTTATTGTACACATCTTGAGCAGTTTGTTTTCCTATTAATGTTAAGCTATTTTTGGATTAGTAATTTACTTGGGTTTTTTCCACACACTGCCATTTGAGAAATCTAGCATGGGGAAGAGAAGTTTCCAGAAGGCACCTGTAGGGTGAAGAATGCATGTTGGATGAGGAGGCAATTTCACATCTGAAAAGATGCGTGAAGGGTAAGGGCAGATAGCTGGCCTGGTAGCACAGGGCTGGAGGGACAGTATGTGCATTGCAGGAGACTGAAGGGCATAGGCATCAAAGTTATAGTAGTAAAAGGTTGGGTTTTGCGGCTTTTATTGTCAAAGTATTATCCCAGTATAAGTGTACAAGAAACCTTACAGTTTTACAAACAGAAGTATTGGAAACATGGATTAACTTCTTTCTGATGGTATAGCACTTGCAAGAAATTGTGTGCTTCTCTGATCTTGAAATACAGTTTTGTTTATGTGAAGCTAGCAATACTTTGCTTTCTTACACAAAGTTTTAGGAATGGCTTAGTAGACAATGTCATTTCTGTCTCTTCTGTAGAAGAGTGTGCTACTGATCTGTGCTGTGTAATCTCCACTCTGGTTCAAGTGATGATGGATTCATACAGCAGAACAAAGTCAGGGTTTCAGAGCCTTATTCAGAAGGAGTGGGTAATTGGAGGACATGCCTTTTTGGATCGTTGTAATCACTTACATAAAAGTGACAAAGAAGAGGTATGATTTTTATTACTTTCCTTACTATTTACAGTTTACTCGGCAAAAGGAGGCATTTAGAAATCAGTCTAGAAGTTCCAGTTACTCTGAGAATCTTTAATTTTATGTTTTGTTTTATGGGTTGATGTTTTGTACAGCGTCACTATTTTTCTGCTTAGAGTTCAGCAATGCCTTTGTAACTAAAGGGAACAAGTGCAAAATTTCCCATTCAGTCTTGGAGACTTCTGAAAGACATGTATCTTATGTCCTTTTAAACTGTGTTAAATAACTCAAGTGAATTACAGAATCATAGAACGGTTTGGTTTAGAAGGGGCCTTAAAGATCATCTAGTTCCAACCCCCCTGCCCTGGGCAGGGACACCTCCCACTAGACCACGTTGCTCAAAATTGCCTGTTCTTGCCACATCTAGAGTTTAACTTTATACTGTCTTGCTAAATGCTGCAGTCTCACCTCTCCATTTTTGTTTGTATTTTGGGAAAAGATCAGATTGCCATGCAGAATGGAAATCATACGTGTGAACTGACTGATCAAGAATTGCTATAAACAAGTTTTGCTTTGCCAACTTTAAAATGCTGCGTAGCAGCAACTTTCATAGGAAGATAATATGTGCAAATTCAGGTCAGAAAGTGTTCATCTCTTTTGTTAACGATTGGCCAGAAGTAGCTCAGATGATACTACTTCAGGGTTCAGACGAACTTAGGTTCAGCAGTTCTGTAGTTAATTAGATTGCTTTCCTTAAGATTTGCATTTGGAGACACTAAATTCTGTAAAATAAATAGTGTGCATGCTAGAACGTATTTTTTTCTGAAACCAATGCAATGTTTTCTTTACTTAGGCTCCTGTTTTTCTGCTTCTGCTAAATTGTGTTTGGCAGTTGGTACAGCAGTATCCTCCAGCATTTGAGTTCACAGAAACTTACTTAACTGTCTTGTCAGACAGCCTCTACGTGCCTATTTTTAGCACTTTTTTCTTCAACTCACAACATCAAAAAGACACTAATACGGTAAGGGTATTATATTTTGTGGGTGCAATATGTTGGAGAACAGGTTTGACCAACAAGCAGGGAACACTGAAAAAAAAAAATTCCCTAGTGGCGTGTTTTTCCATACTTAATTGAAAGCTGGTGCCTTGAAGAGTGAATGAGTACAACTTTGGGTGTAGGGAGTTAAGTTTAGGACTTAAGAGTTTATGATGACAAAAAGAAAATAACTCAGGAATATATTACTTATGTGTGACTATAGGTTCATGTTTATTGCTCTTCAATGAAAACAGAGCTCTTAACCTAAGAGGAATATCACGCTGTCCTGCGGAATAAGTTATCTACAAAATTCTTGTACAGTATATTCTGTTGTATTCCAAACCCAGCATTTCCTTAATGTTGATTTACATTTGGTTCATGCATTTCCTCTAGCCTAAGAAGCTGGAAGCAATGGGAGTATCCCCTGCAAGGCTGCACAGAGACTAAAAAAAAATTGTGAATATCACTTGTCTTGCATATAAACAAAGCATTGATCATAAAAGTTAAACTGGTAGCACTGCATAACTGCAGTTAACCTTTGGAGTTTGGAGAGGTTTATTCTGCAATCCTAACACGCCCCCTGTGTTTGACAAATTCAAGTGTATATTTCCTGCCCAACTTTCAAAACTTTCTTTTTTCCTCTGATTATTTAATCTTATTTTCAACTGGGAAAGGCATTCTTAGTGTTGTCTAATTGCACTGTTAAAATTAAATACTGCCAGAAATTACAGAGAATAGTTAGCCTTTGTGTCTGTTCTCACTTGCATCTAGTAACATTATTCAGCTATTGAATAACGTAGAAATCATGAGTGGTGTTGCAAGTCTGTGGCCTCTTCTGTGAAAAGCCAGTTGCTTAATTTCACCTTGACTCGGTTAGAATTCCTTTCTAGCAGTGTTAATTGTGACCTGTTTGTTTTGGCAGAGTGGTGAAAGCCTCAAGACACAAAGCGGTCCTTTCAGGTTTCTTACTGTGTGGGACTGGTCTGTGCAGTTTGACCCCAAGGCTCAGGCTTTCCTGAACAACCCTCTTTATGCAGAGAAGCCAAAACCAGATAAAAGTCAACGGAAAACTACACGATTCAAAGTAAGATATGTGCTGCTTAACTACTTTTTTTTCTAAATGATAAAAATATTTTGCACAGCTTATACTTCAAATGTGCTTACAGTGGAAGTACTGATGCAAAGTTGTTTTTTTTTAATTGACAAAATACATGTACACCTCAGACTCTCCTGGGTCTTAAGAATGCAGTGTGCACCCACCTCAGTTATAAATCACTGTTTTACAGTTACTGTGCATAGCCGTGAACTTAGGGTTTTTTGCAAGTGTAGTGATAACTCATGGGACTTAACAGCCAGGTGAGTTGCACTGGCATGTTTGACATGAGTTTATTTTCTTGTTCCATGGAGTACCTAATTGAAATACATACCATGTTTTTCATTGCCTCCCTAATTTTGTCTAATTGGAGCATGTGTATGCATTTGGAAGGGGTGGGGGAGGAAGAGTGACCAACAGCAACAGAAACTGTCTACGGTATGGAGGATACACCACCTCATTACTGGGAAGTAGCACGAATTCAGTAAGAAAAGTTTGTCTGGATAACCCTTTTCAATTGTAATATCCCTGTTGGTTAAACTCTGTTCTGTACAAAGCATTCTCAGGTGAGACACTGTCAGTATGATCTATAGCACTAATCAGGGAACTCTTAGTGGGATGCAATGAGGAACCACTGGATAAAAACTTCTAAATCAAGTGCTCTTTGATTTGTGTGGCTAGCTTAAACTAAACAAGAAAGTTTGTAATACTTGAATGTATGCAAAGAATTCTCCTTTTTCAGAGAAAAATGCTTTATTCAGTGTTACTTCATTGCTGTAATTACAGTGCAGGGAAGGTATTTGGCAATACTAAGTACGCTGTGTAAAGTATTTGGTGTATTAGCCATTGAAGAGCAGCAGTTTTGAACACAGCCATTGCTTTGCTATATAGTCTAAGTGACTTTGCTTGTAACTATTTTCTGAATACAAGTTATGTTTTTCTTCATGTTTTCTAAAGTCTCATCAATATTTAACTCAGTATATTTTTCTTTTCTTTCCTCTTAAAGCATCAACGGCAACTTTCTTTGCCATTGACAGCAACAAAATCTACCACGAAGAGAGGATTTTTCAGGGAGGAAACGGATCATTTCATTAAAAACATTCTGGGTAAAAGAATCAGCAAGTTTATAAATTCTTCAGATGAACCTCCTAATAGCTTCAGGGAATTTTACGATAGCTGGCATAGTAAACCTGTTGACTATCACGGTCTCCTGTTACCTCGCATCGATGGCCCTGAAATCAAAGTCTGGGCACAACGGTATTTACGATGGATTCCTGAAGCCCAGCTTCATGGTGGTGGTACAATAGCTACAGCTGCCAAGATTTTGGACTTGATGGAGGAAGTGCAAAGCTTGCAGGTGAAAATGGATGAACAACATAGTCAAGCTATTTCTGGAGATGTACATTCTGTTCCACTGCTGAGAAATTCTGCCCGTTTGTCATCCTTGTTTCCATTTGCTTTACTCCAGAGACAGTCTATCAAACCAGCTTTACCCACTAGCACCTGGAAAGACTTGGAAGATGAAGATGACTTAGTCAAGAGGGATGATGAATTTGTCGATCTAACAGGTGATATGCCATAAATCGTATATAAGTTAAAGTATGAATTGTATGTGGCTAAGCTCTGAGTTTTAAGTGTTGTACTGTATCCTCATATAAGGAACTCACTCAAGCATCTGCAGCCTGTTTAATGAGTTTGTGGGGTTAAAAAAAAAGACCTTGGTTGCAAAGAATTAGTTGCCATGATTAACTGAGCATATTTTGAACTTCCGTTTCACTCTTAACAGTATTTATGGCAGAAGCACATTCTTAGCATAGGTGTAATAAAAACAGAAGTGTAGGCTGGAGTAGCCATATGGCTACTTCGTTTAAAAAAGAAAAACAAACAACAAAAAAGTGTTTTTTTTGTGTAAAGGTGGAGTACTAAATACAGCAACAATCGCTATCTTAACATAAAACTGCTTCCCCTTATGCTAAGAGTACTAGGATTGGAAGTACTGTGACTAGGAACTTAACACATCTGCCTTTCCCCCTTATGTAAAATAAAGAGGGAAAGCTGCAACTAAATGTGCATTCACAAATTACTTTTTTACAGCTGAGGAACAAACTTGTGATCACCAGGGGTCTCCTGTCTACTGTGGCATCAGCTGAAGTCGTGTGCTTGTCAGCCTCATCTTTTCTGACAGTGTTCATCTTTGGCTTGCAGCACTTCACCTTGCCTGGTATTGCAGTAGCAGCTTGGCTGCTCGAAGCCTGTGCGTGCATTTAGCTGAAGGATCAGATGCAAGAGCTTAACTACACATTTCAAGTCTTACTGTGTGGCTGCTGTGCTATACGCCCTTGCTGCCTTGGAATAATAAGTCCCAAACGTTTGCTGTTAATTGTAAGAAATGGCCTGACTGTGAGATTCTAATTTGCCATGAGTACTTTTTCTCCTTTTAATACAGTGAGACTTTCATCTTGACTTTCCCCATTTATGCTAGTTGCCTTTGAGGCTTTCTGTAGCTTGCACTGAGACCCTCCACAGAGAAGGGAAGACTCTCTTTCTGTAATCCTGCAATGAAGCTGGATTTGCAGTGTGTTGCCACTTGTCATGGGTTGGTGGCACAGCTTATGAATGTGGCGTTCATACCATATGAACACTTGCATCCTGTTGCTGGATGTTCTAACAGTACCTCAGTGAAAAAAGCCATAAAGAAATGCCTGTTGACTTTGATCTACTGTGTGTATGTTTATACATAAAGTATTTTTACTGCAAATAATTGTCCTTTGTAAAGCTGAATATTATTTAACTGGCAAATCTATTTTGGACCGTTAAATTCTAGAATACCCCAAGAATGGATGCAAGTCATAAAATCAGTTACACTGAGAGGGCAGACATTTAATATTTTTCTTTATTCTCATACCAATTTAGAAATCCACGCTGGAAAACTCCGCTGGTGGAGAAACTGTTGCTTAAATGAGATCAGCTCAGTGTGATTGGGGATATTAAATAGGTTACTGATTAATCTTACTTCACACTGAGTTGTATTAATAATGTATAGCAAAATTATCAGCAGCACTCTAAAAATAAATCTTAAGATGTTAGAATAAATGTATTAATGGGGATAAGGGGAGAGCTTAATGCAACTATGCCGAACTGAAGCTTCCCAACTCTTGATTGCCTTAAGTCTTATTAGTGTGAGGACAATACTTGAGTCTGTAGCATTTTATTTAAAAATACACTAGTACTTACGCTTTCTTTTGTGATACATATGATCTTACAGCTAGCCCTTGCTAGAATGGGCTGTCCAGCACCTGTCCTTCACACTTAATTATTGTAGTTCAAGTGACTCATGTATGCAATACTACTTTGCATGTTGAATGAGCAATGCATTTTTACGGTGAAGAAACACCTATCATTCTAAGGTCATCTGGATTCAAGGCTTTTTTTTTAAATAATGCCATTAGAAAAAAATATTAAATGGATTTTTTCTATACTTTCAATCAAACTGTTGTAATGTTTCAGTCATGAAGTTATGTATTTATATTAAAGAACAGATGTTGGACATTTATTTGTACATAAGTTACCAGAAGTTTATATAGAAGAGAAACATATATGTGGAACTGAACATGGGAACACTTCTAATGTAGAGTAAATACCATTGTTACTGGTTTTCTGCACTGTGGGATTGGAAATGTACTTAATATTTTTACTCCAGGCTTCTGTTTATACCTCCAAGTTTTTACACTGAAAGCAAGCTAGAAGCTTTACAGTTTGGGTTTGGTTTGTTGTTTTTTTTTTTTTTTTTAAATACTGTCATTTCTCTCTAGCAGGCTGTTTGGAGAGTTATCAATAAAATATACTTTGATGTATTTGTCCTGAAATGAGAATGTGTGTTTAAGATCATATTTTGCAAATGATGCTCTAAATCATGGCAAATTTGACAATCTGCAGTGACAGGGCTTTTCTAGTCACGTGCTGGGTTTTTACAGACAGTTACAGGGAGGAAGCTCTGCGGTTTTGACCTGGTTATGCTTATTGGAGAGGTGCTGCCAGCTCAGGAGACAGGAAATTACAGTGCAGTGTAGTGGGATGACTATGGGAAGTTACTAAGGTGGTCTAGAAGCTGTCGTCTGAATGTCAGTATTTGCGGGTTTATTAAACACTATTTATTTTGGTTTTAGTGATTTACTTGTCTTGCCCCATTTTAAGGGGGAACACGTTCTCAACAATGTTAAACTAAGCAACTTCTTGAAATCTTTACAGTGGGATATTTCTCAAACAAAATGTGTGTTGAGCATGGATTGGGAGATGGTCACAGTGCACCATAGAGTATCAATTAAAAACTCCTAATTTTTTCCAGATATTACAAATTACTAGCTTCTGTACAAAAACAGCACTAGTGCAAGTCATGCACTGAAAAATCATGCCACTTCAGGTATTTCCTAAAGAGAATGTCACAAGACTGCGACAGACTTGAAGTCCCATGCAGCAATAGCTTTTGCTCCAGCTCTGAAGTGCTGGGTCACCTTGTAACACAAGGTGTGCCTCTGCCTCACCCACATCTCCTGAAGATCAGCGGCTGTACTTTGGCTGCTGGGCTTTGATTTAAGGCTGCATTCACTAGTGAAAACGTTCAGCTATTGATGTACACCATATTGGAATGCAAACATGTACTTTGTAAAGGCAATTATGGCCACCTTGTCCTCCTGATCTCTTGCTCTAGTTAAAACTTTTTCCATTCACGCTCAAAGCATGGAAGCACAACTTCTTCAGGAGGCAGTAGAATGCTTTCTGCTCTAGATGTCTTGGGATGGATTAGTTCTGCCACACCTTCATTCCAGTCTTTAGTTGGAACCTTCATATGCAGTATTTGCTGCCTGGTGTTCCCTTGAAAAGAGCTAGGTTTTGCATTAAACTATTTAGAAATTATGTGGGATGGAATTAATTTTCTGGGACAGGAAGAAGATGGATTAATGAACTCTTTTGAGTCTAAAAAGAGCATTCTGTATACAGAACTAATACGTTCTTCCAGGATGAATTTAGTGGCTGGGGGTTGGGAGGGGCAAGACTCTTCTTCTTGTGGTCTCAGGTTCTTATTTTTGGTTTATAGTAAAGGTAACTTATGACAAACGCTTTTTGTCGGCATTTGCAGGATGGCAGAACTCTGGCCTGGTGGGATGGTAGAGTTGTCTTGGTCAGAAGTGGACACAGGTGGTGAGGATAGCTGGTGTTTGAGCTGGAGAAACAATTTTGTGGGGAGGGCCCCTCCATGTTGAATACAAAGGGAGCAGAAAGGGGGTTGTTCAGGCTGTCTTAGAAGAATGTGTCAGAGGCTGCAAACAGTTCTGAGATCTGGAAAGGCTTGCTTGGAAGGTAAGTTTGACTTTAAAGAGTATCATCTTTAAACTTCTTGTGGAGGCTGAGAAGAGGCTGACAGAGGACTGCAAACATCTTGGCAAGCGTTTGTATGGGCAAGGGATGCTTGATGCTGCTGCGTTTTGGACTACTGTGAAGCCCTGTCCTCATGTGGAAACCCTATGGAGCAGTAAACACTTGCTCAATTGCATCATGTTACTCCACTTGCAGCGAGCACTTTGTTTCTGTTTTTCACTTCAGTAATTCAGTAAAATGAAATAAGTACTTCCCTTAACATTATATCTATATGCTTAAAGCAGGAAAATCTGCTTATTTACAGTCAGATCAGGTATCCCAGTTTTCTCTTAACGCAACAATTCTTTTTTTTTTTCCTTAATCTTGGGTAATGTCTGGTTTTGTGTTCTGAAATAAACATTTCATTATACTGTAGGAGCCAAAATTCAGGCTAGGAAACTGTCAAGTTTCCTGGAAATCAAGTGACATTTGTATGACTTCTGAAAGGTCACTTATAATCCATGTTTTAGTCCCATCTGAAGAAAATTCCAATTAAGAACAGCTAACACAGCTAGAAATCATGTACAGTTTTGCTAATTAAGAGAGTAAATCTTTAAGTATGTTATAAATTCTAGTAAGCTTTTAAATGTCAGAGCGTTGTGGACTTGCTACCTACCTCACTTTGCAGTCAGTGGGATTCACTTCCTTTTGTGTTTCTGCAGGCATGGATTTAACATATGCTTCTCTGTGATCGCATTCATGCATAAACAAATTTTATGCAGAGGGCGTAAGTGTTCACTGCTTCATGTTTTGGTGGTGATGCAAGAAGATATTTCAACTCTCACTATGAGCCCAAATCAGAAATCAAAACAGGATGCTCCTTACCAAGCTCTTTAAGTTTCCCACACAGATGAACCCAGTTTGTTTCCTACAAGCCACTTCCTGCATTTTCCAGTTTCCCATCACGGACTTTCCACTGTGGGTTCCCTCTTAAAAAAATCTTTCTTGGCATGCTTTTTCTGATGGCTGTTCATTTAAGTTTGGAAAAGATTAGTTTTTATGTCTGCCATCTATACTTAGTTTTTCCTGTTGCATTCTCCTGAGGTGGTGGCAATATCTGAAAGCCAGACAAGAAGTACTACAGATGACTTAACCAGTCTTTTCAAAGTACGAGGTCCCTCACTTCCCTGACAATATGGAGCATGGCAGCTCTGCAAGTTGTTCTGTAATAAGAAGAATAATAAAAAAATAATTATTCAGAATACGTAAAATCCTTCCACACAGCATTTTTCACAAACAAAAATTGCGTCAAAGAAAAAGCAGGGTGATAATCGCAAGCTGTGTTTTCTAATGCAGCGTACCTCCTGTACCGTTCAGTACTTTGCTGTACTGATGCCTGCAAGTGGAGAGTCATGAGCGACCAAAGAGCAATGGTTTCTTCTGCCAGCAGGGTCTGGGTTTGAGTTTGGGTTGTACCTGATGTAGGGCAACCACAGATGGGCTGCCAAAGCGGGTCCTGTGGTGTGCTCCCACCACCTTTGCTGTTAGCCTCATGTAGCTGCCAGCTGATTTTATGGAAATACGTGTTTTTCTTATGTGGTTTTGTTTTCTATCAGATCAGCTTGTCGATCCAAATCCCCCCATGGGGGTGCACAAGGAAGCACCTGGAGCAGATTGGTTGAGGACGCCCTTTTCAATAGGCAACCCCCAGTTCGAGCAGACAGGGTGAAAGGTGGAACCACAAGTACAGTAAATCCAGCTCTCAAACTGCCGTGCTGTTGAAAAAGAGATAAATCCTGGGAACCACATCTAACGTGCGGCTAGCTGAAATGCTGTAAATAACACACAAAGCTAACTCCAGCTATTTAACACTTCTGAGGGGGGAAAAATAAAAAAAGACAAAGAAGAAAAAATAACCCCAAATAGCTTTGGTTTGAGGTTGCCTGTAGAAGCCTTACAGGGCGATTTAAAGAATAGTTGCATTGGATCTGACCTGTTTGCTACACTAAGAAGGTAAGGTAAACAAAACCAGTTAATTCAATCTATGGCCATCAAACACACTTTGCTCTTCAGGCCTGTAGTTCCTTAGGCTGTGCTTTGGTTTGGACCGGCAGGGTTTTTAAATACCATCGTGATGCCTGGGCTGTGATTAAGCAGTGATTGAGTGCGGCTGTCGGAAAGCAAAAATCATGTTCTGACTTGTAATCTGAAAACAACTGTTGCTCAGAAAGTGATTTTGGATTCCTGATGCATTCCTGCTTTTCTCTCTTAAGCTTCAGCTAAGCTAATGTGTTACTTCCCCCCGCAACACCTTTTTTTAGCATGTTTTACTTATTTAATTCTCATTTTTTATTTAGATTTCATGCAGGTGATAGCTTTGTCCATGCACAGGTCTCAGGTGTAGGATGGAGCTCTCTCCATTCTGACTGAGACACCCTAATTTTCAGGGGGAATTTATCCACCTAGTGTTGCTCCTAAGGCAGTGACTGTTTTTGTGATTCAAATTGCAGCTGAATAGCTATCTGGCAGAAATCATGATAAAAAGGGATACTTACTGAAATGAAATACAGTAATAGTAAAGCCATTACTTAATGTCTTGGTGTTAAGTAGAGGCTGCATGAATATGCAAAGCCTCTGGAGTTCTGCAGGTAATAATGGATGCTGCAAACAGCTGAAATACAATTATCAGGGACCCAGACTCACTTAGGCAGCAGGAAATGACCAAACATAAACGTTTTTTCATAATCTTTGGATCTTATTAAAGTAACAATAGCCCTACTGGTGCTGGCTGCTGACATTAATATTCTGTCTAGGCTGGTAGACATCCTTCTCCTTTTCGAACGTTTTCCCTCTCAGTTGTTAATACACAGCGTGCTGCCTACCATCTCCACGCTCACAAGGCAAACTGACCTGCAGTCCACGCACAGAGGGAAAAGCTGACTTACGTCTTTGCATATGTCGGAGGAGCATCATATACGGCTGTTCCCCCCACCAAGAAATTTCCTTTGAAAAGTTATATTCAGTTAGTTAAATGATATCTGAGTGTAATGAGCTAGAGCTGAAAAGGTAAATTGAATCACAGGACTGATGAGGAATTCTTTAATACACCTGAACTCTTTTAAGTGGGGAAACAAGATTTAGCCCTTCTTTCTGTGGACAAGGAAGGGAAAAGAAATGCTGTATTGGGTCAGGCAGGCTGTCCCCCTGCAGCCCATGGAGGTCCACAGTGGAGCAGATATTCACCTGAGCCCATGGAGGACCCATGCCAGAGCAGGTGGATATGCTCCAAAGGTGGCTGTGACCCTGTGGGAAGCCTGTGCTGGAGCAGGCTCGTGGCAGGACCTGTGGAGAGCCCATGCTGGAGCAGTCTGTTCCTGAAGGACTGCACCCTGTGGAAGGGACCCACACTGGAGCAGTTCCTGAAGAACTGCAGACCATGGGAAGGACCGACGTTGGAGATGTTTGTGGAGGACTGTCTCCCATGGGTGGGATGCCACACTGGAGTAGGGGAAGAGTGTGAGGAGGAAGGAGCAGCAGAGACAACATGTGATGAACTGACCAAAACCCCCATTCCCTGTCTCCCTGAGCCACTTGGGGGGAGGACATAGAGAAATCAGGAGTGAAGTTGAGCCTGAGAAGAAGGGAGGGATGGGGAGGAAGGTGTCTTTAAGATTTGTTCTTATTTCTCGTTATCCTACTTTGATGTTAATTGGGAACAAAATAAATTAATTTTCCCCAGGTCAAGTCTGTTTTGCCTATGACAGGAATTGGTGAGTCATCTCCCTGTCCTTATCTCAACCCACAAGCCTTTCATCGTATTTTCTCCCCCTGCCCTGTTGAGGGGGTGAGTGATAGAATGGCTTGGTGGGCACCTGGCAGCCAGCCCAGGTCAACCCACCACAGACACTTAAATGGTTGCACCCTTTAACAGCATCTGTTTGGTTGTGTGAATTTTTGGAAAGCTTTTATGGTGGGATTTTCAGTCCCTTCAGGTATGGCTAAGTTTTATGGTTAAGTTCTACACCTTATGGCTAAGGTGTAGAAAATGTATTTCATGCGTTACTTTTTGTTTAACTATTGGTTTGCCACAGCTGCAGGAAAATCTTTCTCAGTTATCACCCAAATCAAAATCACCCACTGATTCATATCTCCCAGGTCTCCTGAATGTCTCTCTGGGCCTGCAGTGAGAAGGTACATGTTGCATTAATAAGCCAGTAATCTCAGCTTGGCTATTTCCAAATCCTCACGGCTGAGCTACAGCAGTCTAAGCAGGCTGTCCCACGTTGGGGCAGGCAATAGCCATGCAACTCATCAGGAACTCTGGTGTACCCATTAGACTTTGAGACATGCTCGATGGCGGTGAGGAGCATGCAAACGAATCACCCTATGGAGAACTGGTAGGAGAAGCACCGCAGAAGGGCTCTTGGCTCAGGTGCTGTCTGAAAGAGCTGTGTTTAAAGAAACTGCCTCCAGCTGTTTGATTTATACTGTGCTCAAAGAAGCAGGGCTGTATATTTTTGTAAATAAACCAAACTGCGTCAAAGATGCTTTATTCCGAACTGGAGTAACCTATCGGACTCTGAGCTGGCCAACTGCCCAGATCAAGAAAGATCTCTTCCTGCGGAAGGGAAACTGGCTGATGGAGCAGAATTAGGAATTTTGATCGTTTTTTGATTTTTGTCAGCTGTGCTGAAGTGACATAGTAAAAAAGTCTACTTTGAAGTAGTTTTATCTATCTATGTATTTTCAAATTTCAAAAAGATTTCTGTGCTGCAGTATCTTTCCAGTATCTTCTTGCTAATGGAAAGTGTTAAAAAATGGCATCTTCTTTCTTAAACAGTTTTGGTCCTCCTCTATATTCCATCCCATATTTCCTCATGTTAACAGCAAAATTAAGTCCCTGCTACTGTCTGCTTGGAGTTCATAAAAATTATTTGCTTCAGTTTTCAGTTCCATTGCAGCAGTATAGCTAAGAGCAACGCAGCCTTGTGAAATAGTTCCTGTCGGAAAACAGGATCTTAGAAACACTTAGCACCTTGTATTAAGCTTATATTAACAATGGCTAGCAAACACGTATTCAAATATGACGTTCATATCTGAGGCCAATTTACAGTCCTGGGGCCCTGCAGATGTAAGTAACGCTTTGGTTTTGACTACAGGATGTTTATGACTGATGGTGAAGTGCCAAGTTGGTTCTCCAGTTCCAGGCTGAGTTTGCAGCTAGGAAAACAGAGCCCATTTGATTTAAAGAAGAGGGAAAGCCCTAAATTATTTTTTTTTTACAGAGCTGTGTTTCAGAGTGGGACCATGCTTCCAGGACAGGGAGTGCTTTCTTTGCTTTGGCGTAGTGCCTGGTCCTGCTCTCCTACTGTAAGCAGCGAGAGATCACCTCGCTGGATTTCACCCACAGGTGTGTTTTTACGCTTAAGGCCAGCAAAAGCTTAAGTGTCTTCTGCTCGTGTGTTTGTTCTGCAGAAATGCAAGAGTTGCATTTGCTGCTCCATAACTTAGGCTATGAACAATGAGACTAGTTTTAGTTTTGGGGCATTTTTTAAGGATTTTTTTTTTTTTTTATTTTCTCTCTGAAGAACTTAACTGTGCAGTAAATAGCTGTTAAATAAAATCATTCGTTTATCCTTTGGCAAAGAGAATTAAGCTGGCGCCTTGGTAAACATTAGGGAAAACATTAGTGAGAAAAGACCATACATACTAAAGTAGGACACCTTGATACAGATGGCTGAATCATCAGTGTGACATATTCTGTGCTAAATATGGAAAGCTCAGATGTCATTTGTTGTGTCTCAGCAAGAGCAGAAAGATATTTATTTTTTTCTTCCAAAGATGACTTATAAACCAGACACAGAGATCTTGACTAACTGCTTATGCGTGTGAAAATACTGATATGCTCTGCAGCTTCTCTCGTTCCCCGCTGCAGCCAAGGGCCTTCCGTGCAGATGGGTCAGTGTTGTTTGGGGGTTCCTGGACACCCTCAGGGCCACCTTCTTAGGCTGCAGGATGTACTTCTGTTACCAGCCATCACCTGGGTTTCTCCACTAGCTTTTTGTTTCTATCTTAATTTGCGACTTGTGATAATTTTAGCTGCTAATCCTTTTTTTCCACTCTCCTCCCTGGGGAAGTCGTTGGAGTCCTGAAAGTCTAATCCTGGCTTCAGTGACACAGCTTATTGCTCTGAGCACCAGACCGCCTCCGGTAGCTGTGGGAGGCAGGTTTTTGGGAGGCCAAAAAGGTAGGCTATGTTTTGTAGTTAGTCCTGTGTCAGCTTGGGAAAGCAATCTGACAGTCACTTGCCACACACCGCCGTTACTCTAAGTGTGAGGCTTTGAGGCAGACGGGTACCAATGTCCTGGCTTGACGTTACAGCTTCAACAGTAGATGGATTCAAGAGAAAAGGAAAGCTGCTCCTGCCCTGTTCAAAGCTAACTTTTTCAACAACTTAATATCTTTAAAAAAAATAAGATGATAATGCAAAAGTGGCCGTCAGCAAGACAGCGGTTCATATAACTGAACAAGTGATGCAAGCATTTTTTTTTACACTTTCTTTCATTTTCCTCCCAGGTATAGAAAAGTATTTTGGGGAACTTTTCTCATGCCAAGTTTTTGATGCTGTTTTTGTCAGGCTCACTGTCTCTCTCCTAGTGCTGCTGCGTGTCTGGGCATGCAGAGAAATGTACTCAGCTGCCGGTTCACCCTGGAGTCAGTGAGGCATTTCTCTAGCAAGGCCCCCTTCCCCATTCCAGGACCCCTAGAAAAAAGTCAAATAACCTTTCCAGCTATACCACATATTTCTGGTGCTGTTTTAGCTCCTTTTGGCTTCAACACCGAAACCCCAAATCCCCTCTCTTTCTCCTCAAGATAGTTTTCAGGGTAAAAAAAAAATCCACTAGAAGGCAGAAACATGTGTAGGTGTACAAGGCTGATTGTAAACTTACTGCTTTACCATGAGTTTTCTGATATTTCCTGATTACTAGTCAGGTTTCTGCTCTGTTTGAATCCACTGTGATTGCTACAAATACTAGTATTAAAAAACTCGAGACACTCTAGAATCACACCCCTCTGTGTCTCGTCGTTAGTTATTGTACACCATCTTCACTTGGTCATGTGCAGGTAGTCTTGTGTTTGGTGCTACACAAGTACGTAGTGGGAGTTCTTATATATTTATAGATTGTTAATAAACATCAAAATGCAATCAGTACTTATGAAAAAGTACTTAACTCCACTGGACAGTAAATAAGTGGTTAACCTCAGAGACAATGTTGTGTTTAATGCCTAAATGCTCATCAATCTGTACTATGCAGGTAACATACTAAGAGGCCTTTGTCCAAACCACTCAAATTATTCCTTTAATTTGAACTAAGAATGTGGTCTGCAGCATAGATTTAAATCAAAAATTCCTTGTATATCCCCTATGAAGAGATTTCTGTTTGAATAACAGCTCTTTTGCATCAAATGCATTGAAAAACGTTTGCATGGATTGTAAAGTGTTAGTCAGTGAAATCTCCTTAAAGGCCGCCACATAGAAATGATCTAGCAATTATATCATTTTATAATACTGGAGACAGATGTTCTTGCACAGTTAAGATCCGACGCAGAACTAACACAAAGAAAATCAATCCATATTTGCCTTGTTTTAACCCCATGGGAAAATGTTCACAGGACAATATTCTCAAGCTTTCTGCCTTGCAGCCAACGGAGGCACCTGGAATACTGGTCAAAACGGAAGAATGGCAGTGCTGGTACAGTGCTCTGCTGCTGAATGCGTGGTGTCACTTCTGAACTCCCCCAGTTGAGAGCAAGTGCGTCCCCTCCAAAAAAACATCTTCTGGAATTTTCTCCCTCTGTCATCATCAAATCCATGTTTGGTGTCTAGCAGGTCGTGATGGCAACAACTGTGCAAAGTTCACAGCGAGATGGTAAGATGCAGTGGTCTCTAAGACCTGACTTGCACAGGATTTTATTCTTCTGCGTTTTCAAAGCCAACTTTAAATGCAACAAACTAATTAGACCTGCGTGCATCCTGGTTTGACTCTTGAATGAATTGGGGAGAAGCATTACCCAGAGATGTCTGCATGTTTAATCCACAAATGTTTATCAGTGTTTTTTGCTCCCTGGATAGAAGGTATTATGGAAGGTATTATCACCTGCACCAAACTTTAAAACCTTCTGGCCTTCACTGTGATAACAACCTCCTGGCTGCCATGGGAAGTACAAACCACCCAGCACAAGCAGGGTATGCGACCTCTGCCAGGGGTAGAATAGACATTGCAATGCCCTTGGCTGATTTCTCAGGAACATGGTAACCTGAAAATGCAGCTTTATCTCCTTTACAGCAATCTTTATAGAAGTTCAGAGATGGCTGCTGCCAAATATTTCTAGGTCTGTCTTCCATTTCTCCTGTCCCAGCTGCTCACACGCCCTTTGCTAAGTTGATACAACCACTAATTCTGTAATCCTTATTTTTCTCCCTTACTGACCCCATGGCTCTGTTTGCCTCACATTTACTGTTCTAAAATTACCGTTCATTATTTGATTCTGTTTGCATGGGTCTTTGGTCATAACGAGAGGGTGTAAACCTACCAAAAGTAATCAACACTTATTCTACACACACTTCTGAATGAACACAAGTACCTTCTAATTAGACAACAAGAATACTGTTCTAATCACTATTTATCTTGTAAATTACAACCCCATGGAAACATTTTCTTTGCGCCATCTGGCTTTATGTATTTTTTAATGAGTTGATGAGTATTTATATACTTTACAAGGAACAGAGAGTAAAGCATTTGTTACATTACGAAGTGAAATAAAGATTTTTCAAAACTGAATTTATATAAATTCATTGCATTAAACATTTTACGTTTTGCCAAAATACCAATGACAGTTTTTGGTGGGGGCTTCATGGGACTCATTTTACTCAATGAACATCTGTTAAGCTGCACATTCTTCCTGGTAATGCTGGTTGAGCTGGACCACTGCATAGAAATGAAAGCACATCTTCGTTACAAACAGCACCTTGACTGGTACTTTTGTCCTTATGATTTCAGTACTGTAATTGTAATATTAAAATAACCAGTACAGATTCTCACTACCAAACAGTATCATTTAGATACAAGGAGGAAGATACTATTACAATATAAAGATTTCAAGAACTCGCAATCATTTGAACTCCGCAGGAGATGAGAAAATGAGAGGGTATGGAAATACTTGAAATAAAGAAAATATTTTTGAAATGAGCAAACGTGAGGAACACCTTTGCATGTCTGCCTTTGGTCTTCTAAAATCCCTGTCACTCAGTCTCTAAAAACACACAATTTATTGTTTTTGTATGCACAAAAATTAAAAGCAGTGCTAAATTTTTCAGGGTTAAATCTTATTACTAACTGCATCTGATTTTATATGAACTTGGTGTTAACAGTTGGCGCTATGCCACTGAAAGCTGTAATTCTTTGTATTTCTGAGAAGCCTAAAATATCAACCTTAAATCATCCCATGGGAGAAGCTTAAAAAGAGGCTTATTGGAAAAGATACATTGGCAAATTTTGACTTTGTAAACTGATAATTTAAACAATGTCTAACTATTGGGCATTAAACGCTGTCAAAGCAAGGGTTTGTTGTATGGACTGGAAGAGATATATCAGTAAGTGTTTTTTACTTAGAAAAATTTGCTGCTAGTGTTGGAAAGTTCATTCCTAAAACCAACAAGAAAATCCCAGCTGGTCTGCACTGGCTAGTGAAGGATTTATTTAGTAACCAGAACAACAGTACAAGCAAACCAGGTGCAGCTGAAACCGAAAGAGAAAATATTACATGACCACTGTGCACTAGATATGATTTCTACGGTCAGTTGATCATTGACTCTAGTTTCTTCACACTTACAGTATCACACATTAGTCCGCTCAGTTCTCTTGTCCCATACCTCTGAGCTCCTCCTTCTCTTGTCATTCTGCACCTTTCAGCATCTGGAGTCTTACTGGAAGTGAAAATCCTGTTCTTAGAGGTCACTCTGATTATATTGGATAGAACAAATCTCAAGATAGTTTGTTTCTTCCAGTTGCTTTCTGGCATTACTGTCTACTCTAGCACTCAAGCAGCATGTTTGTAATCAGCATGGTTTTGAAGTTGGTTTGGCCTTAAGAAATTCTTGTCTCTTTTTGCTCCTGGCCATTGGGTTTCCACATTTTGTACTCCAGCTCAGTGCTCGTTTAGTAATGATACGGTACCTATTAATGAGGCTGCCCTGTCAATAGATCCCTGATAGGATAAACGTGACCGTTTTTTTGACTCTTTTTTTCAAGTCAGATCCTTACAGGGATTCAGGCCACAGCTCCACCTGACACTTGTTTTTAGTGGCATAATTGGGAGTGGCAAACTTTCACTGGGAGGGAATGGAAGACACAGGCAGGAATGTAAACAAGCTTGACTGGTGAAACCACTGGATGGTCAAGCCATACCAGAGTCAGCAGCCTTCTTCTAGAAAGCAACTCCTGTATTCTTGCTGTCAACTTCAAAACATGCACATGCTAATAATCTAATCCTCCTTCAAGAAAAAGTCTGCCCAGCAGTAACCTCGTTATGATGCTGTGACAGTAACACTAGGATTCGTCTACTACATCTTAAGTCTCAGAGCCTGGCATGTCTGTTAGGTTAAGACTTCTACAACTTCTTGCTTTAACCACCTGTATTGTTAAACGTACTTATGTCATGCTCATGACGTTCAAGTTACATTTGTCATTAGTTAATAGCATGCGATCTCCTGCTTCAGGTGTTAAATAAATTTACTCTTTGCTTGACCTGTGGTCCCAACAGACATTTGCACTCGGTTTGTCATTCACTTTTCCTGCTGACAACACTGAGGTAAGCCCCGCTTCACAGTGAAGTAAATCATGGCAACTGCAACTAGCAAAACACAAAATAAGTCTAAGATTCATGGCTTTGCTATTTTCCCTTTTATTTCAACTTCCCAGTGAGCTAGCAGCAGTTCAAAAAACCTAGCTACTTTTGAAGTCTACCGCATTTAGTAAAGATAACTTGGAATCATCAGCAACTGTTAATAGAAATTCTGCCAGATATGGGCTTAACAATAAACACGGATGCGTTACAAGGTCAATTTACTACACGCCAAAGAACATCATTTATACACTACAGCCCATGCTTTTGCATTATTACTTCTTAACAGAATGTTTCAAAGATTTAGGGCCTCAGCTCTCAGGCTGGATGCCACTGGCATTGGGATGGGGGGAGGAAGAGGAATCCGTACCCAGTGAGGTGCCCAGTGACAACCCAAATGACATGAACCACACGTTGTACCAGCCAGCGCCAAACACAGTGTCAGGCATTATGGCCTTCTGAACTCCTGTTAAAGCCACATATGACCCAGAAATATTTTTCAAATACAGCTTGGTACTGTAAAATAAACTGCAGGAAAGAAGGTTGTGACAGGGTACATTAGGATCTCCTAGGTGGAGATCCAACAAGATGAGTGGTCCCCGCTAACACACCATCTCTCAATTGTGTAGAAGAGATCAACATCAACAAAAGCACATGCTGAAATGTGTCCTGTTTGCTATCCTTTTCTTTCAAATTTTGGTTTTGTCTATCAGCCCTGCACCGGTGTAAAAAAAATATATTTTAATTGGCTCGAAATTTGGTTATATGCATTCTTAATTTGATTCACACTATTAGTTTAGGTTTATTTTTAAGTATTTTATTTTTAAATTACTACTTTAAAAAGATATTTGCAGAAAACAGATCTTGTAATGCTATCATGGTATCTCTTCATTACGAAAATGCTTATTTGATAAAAGTAACACTGGCGTTACATCCCTAAGCTTTGGTTTGCCATTTCACCTGGTACAGCAAAACATTTCAGTGAAAAAAACCAGAAAGATACAGTAGGCAGACAGTGAATAATTAGCGAACCTCAAAACACAGAAGAGGAACAATCAGCAAACCCTCGCGTGAGTGATTCCAACTCTCTGGGGATCAGTTTTGTCCATCTCTTCTTTCGTATCAGTGATCTTGAAGAAGCTATACCTAATTATCACCAATTCACAACAACAGACGATGCAAGAATTGGGGGTGTGAGAAACAATGGAAGCTAAAGTCACCTACAAAGTGGCTCGGAGTTCTTGGTAAACAGGGTGCACCCAAAAAGCCACGACGAAATCGTTCTATATTTATACACATACTTTATTTATATCTTAGATATATATTTTATATGTTTATATCTATGTATCTCAATATGGCCAAACACGCTATCCTAATTGCGGACTAAAAACTACAGGCCATCCTTGTATCATAAGCACTTTTACTCTGCAGTAAAATACGCTACTCAGAAACACGCATGGGATTTAGCCTTGACAAGTAGTTTTTTGAGTCTTTGGTGTGCCACGTTCCAAAGGCCTGGAGGTTTGCAAGGCCGCTCATCACGGGGCTCCATATTCTCAGTTTGAAGTCTAGACTGCTGAGAGCTCACCTGTGCTTAGCTGATGAGTATAGAGATAGATATATAGATACACACACACACACGTGTATATATATACAAAGTGGAAGAGAGAAAGAAAAAGATTCCTGGGGAGCTGCACTAGCATCGGACACGGCCTTGTGACTAAAAATTAAATCAAGCGTATTTAAGGTTGGAAAAAAGGCACCTTTTAAAGAAAACAGAACCATCAGTTTAGCAGAGTGCAGCACGGGCCGGCCCCTCTCCCGGGGCCTTGGACAAACGCTTCTCCACAGCCCCGGCAAACGGTCGCCAAAGGCCCAACGGCCGCCAACGGCCGCCAACGGCCGCCAGGACTCGCGCGGCCCGGCCCGGCCCGGCCCCGCCC
>VYZM01021345.1:219602-274596 GCA_013398915.1 Dromas ardeola | reverse complement strand
ATTGGAGGAGAAGCCGCCTCCGCCAGCTCGGGCGCCGCAGGGGGGGACGCCGGCCTCCGCCGCCTCCGCCTCCCCCGCCCCGGCCGAGCCCCGCTCCCCATGACTCCCCCCGGCCGGACGCTGCCCCGGTGCCGATAGGGCGGAGGCAGCCGCCGTTGCCTTCTTCTCGCCTCCTCCCGAGCTGTCGCCGAGCCCCTCTCCCCGCGGCGGGCCTCTGCCCTCCCGCCGCCTCCAGCCATGACTTCCCTGACCCAGCGCAGCTCCGGCCTGGTGCAGCGCCGGACCGAGGCCTCCCGCAGCGCCGCCGCCGACAAGGAGCGGGGAGCGGGGGGCGGCCCGGAGGATGAAAGCCGCCGGGACGAGTCCGGCGACGACGAGAAGGGCGACTCCAAGGAAACGCGGCTGACCCTCATGGAGGAGGTGCTGCTGCTGGGCCTCAAGGACCGCGAGGTGCGGCGCGGGCCGGGCAGGGGCCGGCTAAGGGGGCACGGTGGTGCTGGGGGGTGTCTGAGGGGACAGCGGTTATTCGGGGACTTATGGAAAGGGAAGCATTAAGTGTTGGTAGGGTGCAGGTGGGATGGGGACAAGGGCGCTGCTGGGTGAGTGTTGCCGCGGGCTTGGGGCAGAGGCGTTGCTGGGGACGGTGGAGTTGCTGGGGTTAGGGCCACATGCTGGAACAGGCTCGGCTCTTTGGAGGAGGCAGGGAAGGTGCTTGGATTTTGGGGAGGGGGAGCCTGGCAGAGATTTTGGATCGGCCTTAGGGTGCGGGGGTCAGAGAGGGGCTGTCATATTTGTGGCGTCTCAAGGAAGGCGGTGTAGGGCTTGGGACAAGACGGGGACCTGGAGATGAGGGCCACGGCTTCTGGTCAGCGTTGATGGTTGACTTGGAGGCCTTGGTAGATGTGTGATATTTATACTCCTTGTCCTACAACTTACCTGTGGCTTTAATGTCTACTCCATTGTATTTTGTCAGATACAACTCTGGTGCTTAACTGGGTTCTCAGGTGCTTTTAGGATGCTTAGCCCTTTCTACTAAGACTTTCCAGATTAAAGCATGTGAAAAACGTCTTAAAATTGGGGGAGATACGTATGACAAAAATGGGCCTTGAGAATGAGGATTGTGTGAAAATGAGAAAGTAGCATTATTGTATAATTCTGTGTTTTTACTGAATTTGTAGCTTAATTGTTTGTCATGATATAGTGAATAACAGTCATTGAGGAAGGTATACTTCTGCCAGTGTGTCGGATTTCTGTTTAATTTGAAAGAGATAATCAATATAAAGAGCATGCACACTGCAGAAAGTCAGTTCTTTTGGGGACATAGTTTAGTTTGATGTGGTGTGTGGTGAAGCATGATATGCCTTTATTTTAGATAAGAGTCACAATATGAATTTAAATAAGTAACCTCCTTTTTTTTTGTGGTAAATGAATTAATGAAGCCAGGTTATTGATTTGGGTGGAAGTCTCTTAAAACTGTGCGTTTTCATGGGCACAGAATAATGGGGGAGGGATGTTCTTTGACAGTGAGTTGCATCTAAAATAAATTCGCTGCTTGATAATGAATAGGTTGAAGAGTAGTTTTCCTGGTTAACATTTGTGTTTTAATGTGTGTGGGTATATCTGTATATATACCTGCTACAATAACATATTTTATTTCACTCTCCAATTGTGTTATTTTAGGCCATATTCTTGTAATCCTGTTTTTTCAGGTGAACCTTGCCATGGCATCCTGATAAACTCAGTAGTTATTCACAGTGATGTGCTTCCACCTGTTGAATTGAAGACTTGTGCATATGCATGTTTCTCTTTCTACACACCTGAATAGTTTTGAGAAAGTAAGTTAGGTGTGATAAGATGGATACCTGGCAGGATTGCATAGGAGGTGTTGCCTTGAGGAAGTGGGATAAACGGGGTGATCTTTCAGCTCTTTTTTTTTTTTTCCACAACTGTGTGCTAAATCTGCTGAATTTATGGGCCTTAGGCTATAAAGATTTCAAGGGAGGGAGCATTCTGTATGCCTAAAAAGAATATATGGTCCAAGTCTTCTTAGTATATCAAAAGTTAATAGTTAACATTGGGCATGAAAATCCAGCTTTGCACTGGTGTGCATCAAAACTATAAATAATCTATCTTTGTGAGGTGCAGCAGTGACATACACTGCAGATAATCTAATATTCCTTTGTATGGAAAAAGGAACTGAGTGATTACAGTGGCACGAATATTCATAACTCCCTTGGGATTTTGCAGTTGAGACGTCAGACAAAAAGAATGATAATGTCATCTCTAGAGTAGGGGGCTTATGTGCAGAAGCTGTAGCATACGCCATTTCTGAGCTTTCTTAGACATGAATCACTAGGGTTTGTATTTTTTGTTTTGAGTCTGCTTGTAGCCCTCTTTCTCCCACTGTGTAAACCACTTCGTCTTCACTTTTTTTCCTTTCAAAACTGGGACTAAAACCATAGACGTATTTTCAAAGATGACAGTTTTTTTATTCTCTATTGTTCTAACAATAAGTAAGCAAAACTTATTTATGCATCTGGAAATGTTTTTTACAATATTTTTACTTCCAATAAAATGGGTTTTCCATGACGTTTGTGTGAGACTTTCTGATGAAAGCAAGCAGAGAAAAGCAATATAGAGTCTGTAAAGTATAGTTGTGAAACTACACAAAGTCTAAGGGAAAGGCAAAGGTGTGTCAGCTACCAGCTTAATTGAAAGCCAGTAAATTTAATGCTGGTAACATCCTTTCTGTTTATTCCAACAGGATAAAATAATGTAATGTTGAGTTTAAAATAAGTAAAAAATATTTAAAAAGGAGTCTGGATTGGTCAAAGAACATGTTTCCCTAAAAATGGCTTTTCACTCGGAAAAGTCACTGATATATGCATTGATAACTTAGCTTTCAGGTTTTTGGTTAATGTTTTTTCTAAAGTTAAACACCGTTGAATGTGTCTTAACACCATGTAAAGTGTGTACAAAATAAGTTGCATGTGTGGGGCTACCATTTATAATTTGTAAGCGTAGGTGGCAGAGTCTTTACTCTTAGGAGAGAGTTTTTCAGGAAGATCCAGGCAGTGATGGATTGATAAGTGCAATGTTTCTAGGAGATTGTTGGATATTTAGGTGAATCCTACTTTCAGGACAGTGCAGTGGTTTTAACAACCACAGCAAAACTTTTGAGTTGTTGCCTGGTTGTTGCTGCAGTATGGGTTCAGTGTTGGGAATGTCTGGCTACCTTAAAACAAACACAGCACGCCCCAATCCCATTATTAATGCTTGAACACAATTAACTGCATTTGCACATGCTTCCTGGACATGGCCTTTTTTTATCATTTTTTTTGTCCTGTTTGGCCCAATTAGATTGTACTTGCTGCATGTGTACTGGTTGCCACCACTCTTCTTCACCAATGGTTCCTATTCCATTGTATCTTCTGCATATACATAACTATTTCTGTATTCCAAGGCCAAGACAGGTTATAAGGGATATGTGTTGAAATATATGCTTGCTTGAATAACATGACAGATGCGGTGTCCTTGGAGGAGCAGGTAATATAGTAGTTCAAAATATACTACTAAAATTCTTCAGGGGCATCACAAGAACACCTATACTTATTTGGAAACTCTTCAGAAGCATAGCTGGGAAAGGGAGTTGTGTTCATCCATTTAGTGTAGAGCCCTAGCCTGTTGCTACAGGAATAAAAAATACTGAAATAAAATACTTTGCTGTATTAGGTTAAAAATAGTATTGCAGTTAGATAGGTCAAAGCCACAGCAAAAAGGAGGTTGTTCTGTAGAACTATTGAAGCATCTGAGGTCATTGTTCCCAAAAGAAGGGAGTGGTAAGTATTAAAAGTTAGCTTATTTAAAAACAACACCTATGAGATGAGTACAGGCCAGTTTGTTCATTACAGCTTTTCCAGACATCTCATAACTCAGTCCCATAGAAAACCGAGAGTTTGCTATGTGGCTGTGCTCTATAA
Source organism: Dromas ardeola (assembly GCA_013398915.1). NCBI lineage: Eukaryota > Metazoa > Chordata > Aves > Charadriiformes > Dromadidae > Dromas > Dromas ardeola. The sequence continues at coordinate 270,616 of VYZM01021345.1, read as the reverse complement.
CTGTTGCATTTATTAGATACTTTGTACACGTAGAGCGTTCTTTTGTCTTTTTTCTTTTTTTCTTTTCCTTTTTGGAGTTCTCCCTCGGTACGTTGGGAATCTGTACATGTTGGGAATCTATTCAAATACAGCAATGCACACAGCTGCTCCTGTCCTCTCTACAGTGTGCCACAACTAAACAAACAGCTATAGAGACATGGCACCTACTAGGATAAAATTTTTATTTGATCTGTAACTAATTCCTAATTTGCTGTAAGAAATCTCATGTAAATATACCGAAATAAGTGTCACGTACTGCATTCTACTGTAATAGTAAATATTTCTGGTTTTATTTACCCTTTTTTTGATAAAGACTAAAATGTCATTTGTGAGAGTGAAGTAATGTTAAATCACTTTGTTAGGTACAGAAATTATCTTGGATCTTTGGTACTCATGTTTGGCTTTCAGAAAGTTCATTTATTGCTGAAGATTTGGTGTTGCAGCACAGCTTTTTGTCCGAATAGTTCACGTGAAAGTCTCCAGCTTATGATATTTTTCGTTGTATTGAAATGAGTTATTGGGAAGCTAGTTTGTCTGCTTCAGATGTGCTGGTTTGTGTTGTCTTTGTATCCTTTTAGTATTTTTGTTTGTTTGTTTTAACTCATTAAGAAAGTTTCAGCAATAGCCAGTATGTCAACTTGAAAGCTCCTGAGTTTTGCTGGAAAATTTCTGAGACAAATGAGTGAAACATGAAGAGGTGTGTGTCTACTGGGAATTCATGTTTCAGTTGAAGAATGATGTATGAGTGTGTTGAAACCTTGACAAAGACGTGCATTTTCTCAAATGTTCAGGGCCTAGTAACAACAAAGTATGTAATGTCTGTGATGAAGAATTCTTTCCTTCATCGTTGCCTACCTTTTCTGTCCTTTTTCTATTTCATGTCCATACAGAAATTGCAGGCAAGGAGAAGATAGGTGTGGAACGGGGACTACCCAAATTCTGTGTGCTACAAGATGCAGTAAAGCGCCTGTTTACTGTGCTGCTGAGGAAATCCTGCTTTTGGGCACTTTGGAGGACATGTTGGTTTGGAAGCAGCATTTTGGATACAAGTTGACACTGTGTGGCAATGGTGTTTATATTTCACGATTCTGCATGCAGCTAGTTATCCCTGCTCTTACAACATGGCTAGTCTGTAATCTGTATTATTTATTCATGGACAGCTTCGAGTGTAGTGTAGTCCCTTCTTTCATGTCAAGCTGTCTAGTGTAGGACAAAGACAAAAACATTGTCAAAGCCTTTCTAGTGAAGTTTCTCAGTTTTTTGAAGTGCTCTTAAAGAACTAAAGCTGTTTTTATTAAAAAATTTGCATGAAGTGTATGTAAGAAAGTATTGCTGTTAATTGCTGGAAGGGAAGTAATTATGGAACTGAAAACTAACATTTTATATTGAAGAAAAAGTAGTACTATTTCAGGTGTTCTTTGATCCTAAAGTAGTTCAAGTACTGCATCAGTTATCTCAATTAGTTAAGCTATATGTAACAGGCCTTCTTTGCAAGGCTAAATTGACCAGGCTAAGTGTTGCAGAGAGTATATTCAAGAATAACTTTCTTACTCACAGAGCAATTAATTACTACAGCACATAGTCATTTCTGTGTTGCATTACTCCGGGAAAGGGAAGGTAGTCTGGAGTAAATGTGTGGCTTGCTTTCCTCTGCATAGACAACATTCTCAGTCTGTTTTCTCATAACCTCTAGTAAAGAAAGAAAAAAATAATAGCTTATCATGTGCCACTTTAAACTGGGTTTTCCCTGATAATTTATTTACTTCCAGAAATATTCATAAAATGTCACTTCAGAATGATTTCACATACAGTTTTCAGACTTAAAGATTACAAGGTTATGCATAAAATAGTGCACAACTGTTCTCTTCCTCTAAGTGCACTGTATGTAAGCCTGGATGAGTACGAGCACGCAGGTGTGTGATACTATGACTATGCTGTTAATCTGGGTGCAAATCAGTATTATGCATGTCAAGTCTTTCCCACCTCCTCCGGTATATTTTACATTAAACTACTGCATTGCAACCCCCTTTTATTTTTCTTTCCCTGTTTATGATGGACTACTAAGACAATAAAATGTATGCCTTCTATGATAGATCTTTGTAAATGGAGGGGTATTGCACTCATAGCTCTCTTATTATTTGTGAATGTTACAGGATTTATTCATCACACCAGGAGATTAGTCTGTTGGGCCTTTTGCGTATCTTTCTGCCACTGATACTCTTTTAAGCACTTATAAGCTGCTTATTGCTATACACTTCATAGTCATCTGTCTTTATGGTCTTGCTTGATAGCATTACAGTTAATATATTACTTACAGAGTCCTTAACTGCGAGGCTAGGTGTCTTTTGTATGTGGGCTGTACCATGATGTTTCTATTTAGCCAATCATTCTTGTACAGCACAGCACATTGCACTTCCATTTTTTGACTTCAATAGACTCTTGATTTTACTTCGGCACCTCTGCATTCAACAGTCTCTACCATGAGAGCATTCCTTACGTATTATGTTGCCATTTCAGTATGTCTTCTGCATTGCACAGTGGAGAAGGCAGATATAACATTTATTGGCTAGGTTGAGATAAATGCGAGATGGATGTTCGATCTGTACTAATCACTTAGGAAGTGCTAATTGCAACTGTTTTGCCTGTGCTGGATATTTAGATGGGACTTCTGCTTTAGCAGGATCTGCAGTGTGTAGCTGAGACTTTCAGTTTACAGTTAGTATGTGTTAAGTACTAAATGGAGGAAGTTGTGCCTTCTAGTGTGAGGACAGTCCAATGAGTGGAATTTTTATCTCATAATGAAAAAGTTGACCTGGCATTATTATGAGATATTCTGTTTCTTGAAAATTTTTTCACTTAAAGGTGCAAAAAAGTGAGAGACCTGTTCTGAAAAGAACAAACTGAAAGGAAACTAGGGTAAGTTTAGACAAAGAGGAGAGGAATTCCTATCCCTTGTGCATACTTTTTTTTTTTTGTTAAACACACAAAACATGACTCTGGAAATCCATCCACATTAATGACCTAATGCAAATCCCTCAAAATGAAATGTTGTACAGCTCCACAATATGAAATAACACAGTGCTTTAAATAGCGTTTTAAACTGTGGAAACTGTAGAAGGAACGGTAAAAGGGAGGGATAGCTGTTATATTTGAGGGCAGGTACAGTATATTTATAAGCCTGGTGGAGGGAATTGTAGTTTTAATGGTTGCCTAGCTAGTCAAAGTTAATGAAACTTCCACCTATTATTTAGGCAGCCAATATTAGACCTCTTTGTATTAGAAGGACATGCCGGGTTTAGGTTTTTCTTACTGTTTTTAAGAGAAGTGTATGGGACCTGTCTGGAATAGAGTTAATTTTCCTCATAGCAGCCAGTATGGTGCTACATTTTCAATTTTTGACCAAATGAGTGTTGATAACACACCCATGTTTATCTGTTGCTGAGCAGTGTTTGCCCAGCGTCAAGGCCACCTCTGTTTCTTGCTCTGCCCACCCGTCAGTGAGTAGGTTGGGGTGGTCGAGAGGTTGGGAGGGGGAACAGCCAGGACAGCTGACCCTACTGACAGAGGGTTGTCCCATGCTGTGTAGTGTCACAGTCAGCGATGAAAAGGGAGGGGAGAGAGTGGGTGGGTGGGTATGTGGTCATTGCTCCAGGACTGGCTGGGCAACAGTCTCCTTGTGGGAGGTGATGACTGAGTGCTTTGCATCACTCGGTTTTGTTTTTTTCAGTTTTGCTCTTCCTGTTCTCTCTCCCCATTCTGGCGAGCTGGGGGCGGGGGGTTGGGGGAGCAGTTATGTGGGATTCAGCTGCCAGCCAGGGTCAACCCACCACTAAGAGGCACTAAATGTGTTTGTGTTGTAAACTGCTGGTAGTTACATCTAGGCAGGATACGAGCTATTTTTCTGATCTTTGCTATATTTGCTTACTGCTGTGGGAAGACTTGTTTTTTTGAGTGAAATATCTGATATGGAGGATTTAAGCACCAGTTCTAGTTAAACATTTCTTTCAAATAAATGTCAGATTTCATGCTCAGTGGCAACAGCTGGTAACGTAGAGATCAATTTGCAGGTTATGGAACAAATTAGTTACATCTTTATTTTGCACAAACTATTGAGAATAGATATTGGACCCTGATGGAAGGTGGCTTTACAAGGGCCATGCAAATATTTGAAGTCATTATCTGCGTGTGTATACACTTAATCATGCTGAAAGTTAGGCTTCTACGTTTGTCTTTTCATTCCTAAATGAACAGTCAGACTGTTAAGTGTTGATTTGTTCAGGGGTCCCTTAAGGATTCAGCAGTGTGCATGTGTTAGTTGTCTCCTCTTCAGCAAAGTTACATTTTTTTAATTACCTTCATTTTAATGAAGAGGTGTTTCTATGTAACGTATGCATGTGTAAGTGCTTGAAAAGCTGGTCAATAGCATTTGGCACTAGTGCTTTTAGTAGTCAACAGCAGTTGCTGTGTGTTATTTGTTCCTAAATGCGGTGGCAGGTTAATCAAATACCTGACAAGTTTTTTGTCAATGACATCATGCTTTGTAGAATATGTATGCTGCTTTCCTGAAGTATTTCTAGTGTTGGCTGTCAGAACACTTCAGAGATTTTCCTCACTAACTTATCTTCTATTTATAACTAGGCTACAATTTATGTTCCAGTAAAATGGCTAATGATTTCATTTGCATCAAAAGAGGAAATGAAGAGGGACTGCAGTCAGACATTAAAGTCCTCACATTGTAGTATTCCAGTAATAAACAGTTCTGTGCTCTGGCTTGCTTTTCTTTCTTAAACAGATACTAATTTTCAAAAGTTCTGTAGGTCAGGATGTATTGTGAAATGTTCCTCCAACCTTCTGGGTTGAGAAGGTGATGGCTAACTTGAAAGGTAGGGTTTGCAGCAAAGAGCTTGCTAGGTATAGGTTGGCATAGACTCTTAATCTAGTGTGAAGAGGATGAAGAGGAATCCAGTTAATCTTAATTGCAAATGACTTGCAGCTGGGAGAAAATCCAGAGTATTCCTCCAGCAGGTGTCTTACTTGAATATTTTGAATATTCACAAGTTCCGGGCATGTTGTTTTTACTTTTTTATTATTGTTTTTGAAGGATGACTGGTAAAAGGAATGAATATCTCCTAAAATTATTTTATTTTCAGAAATGCATTTTTATTTTTTCCAATTACGTAGATAGATAAAACTGTATTTTTTTAACTGAATCTGAAATTCCTTTGTACCTGTTTAAGAGCTATCTCAAAAATTAATCTCTCAGTTTTGGTTATTGCATATATTATATATCTATATAGTATATACAAAGTAGCCTTCTCTGAATGGTAATGGGTACAAACTTGAGTATAGGAAGTTCCACCTAAACACGAGGAGGAACTTCTTTACTTTGAGGGTGGCAGGGCACTGGAACAGGCTGCCCAGAGAGGTGGTGGAGTCTCCGTCTCCGGAGACATTCCAAACCCGCCTGGACGCGTTCCTGTGCAACCTGCTCTGGGTGACCCTGCTCTGGCAGGGGGGGTTGGACTAGATGATCTCCAGAGGTCCCTTCCAACCCTATGCTTCTATGAATGCATTCCTGTCAGGTGAGGCTGGGTGATGTCTTTAACCACGTATGTTTTAGAACAGTTTGGTCTAGAGAAGCAGTGAAAATCAAAATCCAGCAGACAGTAGCTGTGAAAACAATTCTAAAAGAAAAATGGAGGGTTTGTCTTTTCATAATTTTCTAGATAACCATAAATGTTATTGAATCTTATTGCTGTCAAAACCAAAAGTCAGTTTTGCATTTCAGGGTTGTTTGTTGTCTTGGAACCTAAACATGAAAAAAAAAATTTTGAACGTGTTCTCAGCTTACTGTCATTCTTCTGTTCCAGAATTGTGGAGAATTTTCTTCTCTTGTCTTAAAGGTCCGTAGAAGAGGGAAGAGATTGAAACTATTATTGAAGAGTTATTTAAGCAAGACCCTAACCCTGAACAATATATTTTCAGCTGAGTATCAATAGGCTGGGTAAAACCATGCATAGTGCCTTGCCAGAGGAAATTGGTTTGGGTATTGCCAGTGAATGCTGCCACAGAAGCTGAATTTGGTTTTGTGTTTTAACGTCTGGCGTTATGCAGTACTGTAGTGTCATGGAGTATTAGATTTTCTTAGAAGTAATAAATCGATAGCTATTAGACTTAATAAATTAATACATACGTATTGAATATATATTAGAAAATAACAGAGAATGTCTAGGTCATTAAAGCACATTCATAATTGGCCATGTCAGCTTTTCTTGTTTGAGACCTACTCAGTCAGCTGCGGCTTCTTTGCTGTGGTTACACTCATCTTCAGGTAGATTAGATTACAATAACCTGCATTGGAAAGAAAAGAACAGATCTTTTTGATCCCCTGAAGGTGAAAATGGATCAGTTAATGTAATAAGATACCTGTGGTGAGAGCAGCCTAATTTTACCTTGAGGGCTCAAATAATTTTTGACATTCCAAGCTGTCTTCGATGAATGTTGCAATGAAGCTTTTCCTTTTTCTCCTCTTCCGTCATTGTTTTCTATTGTTCGTGTTTCTCCCAGCTTCTTACAGGTATGTTTAGTTACGCTGGTAAAAAGACTTTTAATTGGTTCTCACTGGAGTTTAGGGTCCTTTATATGTTTACAGCCTGTCTAAGGTTACTTGAATAGCTGAATCGGAGCTTTATAGAAATTCGTGTAAGGACCTGGTTGAAGAGGAACAAATGCTGGCTGGCTGGCTGCACGAGGGGATCTAAGGACTTCTAATTATTAGAATAAATATACAGTTAGTTCTCTTAGTATTGACCAGCTTTTCTATTTGTCATTGAGAACTTGGAAAAGTTTGTGTGTTTTTCTAATTTTGTGTTAATTTTTACAAGACCTGCCTTCTTATTTTTATGTTGAGAAGGTTCTTGCAACAGTATGCTGGAAAAAAAAAACTTAGATAAACTTTTTTAAAGTGTACCTTATTTCTAATATAAGGTATCAATATACCTTATTTTCTAATAATTTCCTGCTCTGCAAAAGGATGTCGTTGAAGTTTTTAGGTTTGACTGAAAAAGACAGGTATCAGATATGTTGGACAAATACTTTTATGCTCAGTATTAAATTCAGCATATGTAGGATCAATCTTGCTGACTTCCACCTGCTTCAAGAGATTCAGAAATTGTATTAGTTATTCCTTACAGAATGATGATGTTCCTAAATAAAATACTAACTTTTAAGATTTTTTTTTTATCTCTAAAGAATCCATAAACTTATAACAGTAACTCAGTTATTTTTCAGTTCTTGACTTTGATCTTAAGATTTCTGCTTATAGTTACATAATCACAAAGAAGAGATTTATTTACCTGCAACAACAACAGGCAATTTTTCTTTCTAATCAGCAATTTTACTTGAAGGTAAAAGGATAGGAACCACAGAATCGTGTAAAAGTGTCAGAAGCTGGCATTCACTTATTCTTTGTCCTCTACTACTGCTGTCTCCTGATATCTCCATTTAATTGTATGACTTTACATGAGTATCCAAGAGGATGTAGTGTTTCTGTTGCAGAAGAATACTGATGGTAAATGCATTTGGAATTCATAAAATGAAGCTTTTGGGTCACCAGAAAGGATTGAAGTTCTATGCTAAAACATAATTTATAATAAGCAAGGTACTTCCGTTATTTCTATATACATACTGCTTATATTTTTGTTTGGATTTGGGAACAGCTTTAGGGAGATGTCTTGTAGATGTCCTTCAGGTGATTCCAACTGCTTTTAAAAGTAGTATTAGTAACTGCAGAGAGACTATGTAAAAGAAACAGTGTATTGATGCTTCTCGTCTTTTGGTGGAATATGATAACCCTATGCTTCTCAGTCTGCTAGTTCTCTTCATTAAAATCAAGATACTTAAAAACAGTGTTTGTCATTCACAGTCATATCTGTGAAGCACATTAAAGCTGTAAAGTTGCTTGCAATAGATCCTTATGTTGGAGATAGAATGAAAGGGGAAGAGAACAGCCATCCTTGTCATGAAAACTATGGCAAATCAGAATTCCTGTTAACTTCTAACCTGCTGCAGTGCACCTGGACAGTATATGCTGATACTTCTTTTCCCTCTGCCCTCCCCAGCTGTCTTTCTGTAGATTCCAAAATTACTACTTCAGAGAGCAGGTCCTTGACTAAAAAAGTGACAGTTCTGTTGCAGTTGTGATCAAGTCCATTATGAAATACAACTCGCCACAGCCCATATTTTGAGATAAATTGTCTCTGCCTGTCTTTTGCAGTAGGTTTCAAATGGGTGACAGATGACGATTTTGGATTACTACGTTGTGTCTGTGCTTTGTGCTGGCTAATAATAGGCTAGTAGGCAAGTCTGAAAACTTGCTATTGCTTCAGAGAATCAGAAAGGGATGCTATTGCCATCCTGTCAGATTTAAATAATCTAACTTCAAATTTATGATGATCAGGGTTCAAAGCAGGAAGCTGAAGGTAGTAGTGAATATAGTGCATGGTACCTTACGCATTTTATATTTTCTGAGCAGGTTGTGCTCATGAATGGCTTCGGTATAGGTAGCCCAATGATGTATGGGGTTTTTTTGTTTGGGGTTTTGGGGTTTTTTAAGCTCTTTATCCCAACAACTAAGTGAATAGTTCTAGCTGTAATTCTTCAGGTTGCAAAAATTATTCAGGTTTTGAAAGCAGTTTGTCCGTTAAAATGTGGGTTGTCACTGAAGGGGATGCTCTTGCCTTGTGTTGTCTGTCCCAGCTGTGTTCCTTCCCTTTCCCATGCTGTCTCTGAAATTTGTTCACCTGCTTGGTGAATTGAATGAGGAGACTGACTTGGCAGTAGCAGTGCAAAAAGTACAATTAAACTGCAGATGCTATTTTACACTTACAGACATTACCTTAAAATATTGATGGACAAATTATCTTTAATGGATTATGGAGTGAAGTTTAAAAAAAAAAATACTTTTTTCATAAAATTGAGTACAAAAACCTCACACAAGATCAGGTATTTGCTTTATGCGTAACAGTTACTAAAAATCTCTTCCCACTACAGAAATGTATGTTCTCTTTGAATTCTTCAGCTAACTTATAACACAAGAGCAGCAGTTCCACTATACCTGGTACAGACCAGAAAAGAGTGGTAAAGAGTGAAAAATCCATGAAAATCTCTCCAATTAGAAAGAAAGGAAGCGCTTGCAGAGTTCCAACTCTAAGGCTTCAGGATACACACGGCAATAAAAAAAAAAGATATGTTTAACTTACTTGGTTAAGGCCACCTGTTTACAGAATGTTGTACAGTGCAACGCAGACTGTAAGTGCCAACGCATTCCCTGATCTAACCCAGTGAGTCTCAAGATTACTTTGCAGACCACAGAGCCATGGCAAATAGAAATCAGCTTTATAAGCCTTTTAAAAAAGCATCACAAAGCCATGTAATAGTCTGTGAAAATAACTGAGGCTTAAAACAGCCTGCACATCAAAAAATGAAATATTTCTTTATTTTAGCAACAACAGGCCCCTCAAGCTCATCCTCAGATCCACAGAGATTCATATTCAGTATTAGAGGTCAGTGTTAGGTCAAAATTTTGGCTGTGACTCAGACTCGATTTATGAAGAACCACAACAGCAGAGCTTTCCTGGGATAACCCATGTAACACTGCCCAGTCTATACTTCTCTTGCTAAAAGCTTTTTCATTTCATATTCAGACTTAAGAGTAGTCCTTAAACCCTCAGCTAGCACTCTCTACTTAAAAGCAATCATAACCAAACTGAAATACACCAAACAATTAAAGGTAAAGCTTGTGAAGTAGAAACATCACCAGAGCTACCCAAACCCTGAACTTCTGCTCTCAGAAAATTCCAGATTCTTCTTTTATGAGAGACACAAAGACTTCAAAATTTAGTAAAGAATGCAATTTCTGAAACTACATGTAGAGACAGCAGAAATAAAATCTCATTTTAACCCTTCCTACCCATGGTAGCCCCATCAGAAGGGAAGCTGGCCAACTTGGACAGTAACAGAAGGCCAAGATAAAAAACAATTAACAGCTCCTGAGGCGTTTGGAAGGCCTAACTCCGAAGCAATAAATTGGATGGTCTGTCACGAAGACATGAAACCTCTAACTTCAGGGTTTCTCAGCTAGGAGGCTCAATCTAGGTTAAAGAAAGCTTTACACTTTAGCAAACAGTAAATTCAGAATTTACGAGTAGCATGTTTTCTATTAGAAGAATATTTCAGAGGAAAAATTTCAACCAGTTCTACTTGGATGCTGAAAGATAGAAAAATTAGACTTCCCAAACTCTGCTGGAGTTTGCTGTTGCTTTTATTACTTCTGCATGGATGGCATTCAAATACGGTGTTGGTGGGTGCAATATAAAAGCTCGGAGACATAAAACTATTGTTTTGTTTTTACACAAACAAGCATCTAGCTTCCCCAAGCAAGGGTTTCTTCCTTGCCATCTCTTCTTTCTGATATGTGGCAGACTACTTTTGTGGTATGTTCTCAGAAATCACATATGACAAACATACTGGAAAACATTCTGTGCCTGCTGGCACCATGGGAAGTTACTGAGGGCAATCATCTCCAGGTCCAATTAGTCTCTCCACCAAATTTACATGCCAACATAATGAAAATACAGTTTGGAGACCTGTAAAACATACAAGGTTCAGTTCTACTCTTAAGATGAGAATAAGAAGAGTTGTCAACAGATGTATAGCCTGAGATGGACTAACTAAAGAGCACGCAGAATTTGGAAAAGAAACTTTGAAAGTTCAGGTCATTTGTAGGATTGGGAAAAGCAAATTGAGAGTCTGCTGGTATAAATTTTATGTGTGAGGCTGAGTTTCACACTGCATAGCATAATTAGCAAAGAGCCTACTTACTTCTAGCATTTACACAGAATGTGTCACGAAGCGAGAATACCTGCAGGCTCACTTTGACTAGTTATCTCAATTCTGAGAAAGAGACTCATGTTTTGTATTTACATAAATTCAGGTATCTCTTCTTAGAGGTGCTTAAAAGTGGCAGTAGGAAACACCAGAGGAAAAAAGCCGGAAAATAAACTGAGGACAAAATGACATACCAGTGTTTAGTTACTTTCCCAGCATAAACATCTCTTTCGAATGACTATTTTCTGCACACCACTTCAATTATTTTTCCTTTGAGAGAGTCATTTTAGTTTTACTGGCCTTTCAAATCAATGTCACAGCATCTCCTTTTAACTTTTCAAAAAAAACATGTAACTTGAGAAGGTACGTCCTTCCCCATGTCTTAATTTTTAGCCATTTGAGGGCTAAACCCAAGAATGCAGTCCAACAAAGCCTGAACTGCTGCTGAAGACAGAAGTATCTATTTTTTCACCGCATCAAAGGACATCACTCTTCTCTCTTGAGACCACAGTAGCATTTGTGTAGTCAGATAGATGAGAAAGTAGTCTGTCTGAAAGCACTTGGGAAACAGAAAATATCGAGGTTTTTTTGGGTGAGGTCTTTTTGTTTGGCTTTTTGTTGTGGTGTTTGTTTGTTTGTTTTTTTTAATAGGGGTAGCATGACAATTGCTTGGAGGCTGAGTAGAGCAATATAAGAGATAACTGAATGACTACTCCATGAAGGCTGGCTGTTTTGCACTTAAGTTAAATGTTTTTGGAGTTTCATGCAAGTTCTTAAAGCAGCATCGATTGTTTAGAAATCGCTAACATAATTGGCACTGATCTTTGCGAAATAACCTTCAGGCAGTCTGGTCACATTAGAATCTCATTCTGTTTTTTTACATACTCAGTAAATTATAGTGGTCATTACTGGAGTGCCTTTTTGCATCAGAGATGGAGAATGTGTTTTCTTATCTGTCTTCCTTTAAAAAACATTGCTAGTAATAATTTTAAGTATCCAGAAATTTAAATTTTGATTGTCTTGAAAAATTGGAAATCAATATGTTCTGTAGAAGTGTACTTTAATACTTCTGCACCAGCTCTGTAATACTTAGTGCTGAGTGCTTCAATGAAGTATTTGAATAGCCACGAAATTCAGAATGCTGTGTTGTTGTCAGAGCTAATATACGTATGTTTCCTGTCTCTATATAGTTTGTCCGTAATAATAATAAATGGTATGTTTATGGTATTGTAAAGCTATGGCTTTATTATACCACAAACAGATGATCCTGCTAGGTTTTTCACAGCTGGGGTGATAATGTTTGAGCTGCTAAACAACATTATTTCTTTGTCTATGCAGGAGTTCTCATAATTTCTAGCAATATATAGAAATACTTTTTTGCAAGTCCTAGCACCCTATTCCATTTGAAGTATAGCTTTGTGAAGTTTGAGAGTCTGGGAAGTGAAAAGTGTGTTACATGTTAGAGGAAGATGAGGTGGAGAAGGGGGCTGCTGCAGGAGAGAGGGTGTCACAGTTTGATAGCGAGAAAGTGCAGCTAAAGAGGCACAGTAAAAGCAGGGAGTGAAAGATAAGGTAGGCTGGGTAACACCAAGGCACAGGGCCATCATTAGGAGATGGGCTATTTAATAAGTGAGAGTTTCAAATGGTTAATGGCTGACTGAACAGGAAGACCTGTGTGAGCTGGAAATTGGGTAAGGGGCATGGGAAGAGAAGAAGGTGAAAAAGTGCTGCAGGAGGTGGTGGGAGAGAAATGTCCTAATGAACATGGATTTTGGGTAACTTACTCTTTAAGCAGAAAGAGGATCGTAGTTTTAGCTCTGTGCTTTGCCATACCTGACTGGAAAGTCTGAGCTTTCAAAGTTAATATGGTAACAAGTTTCTGTTATAAACTTTATTCTTATTTCCCTTTATGCTTGTCTAGCAAAACTAGTTTTTACCTGAACATTTCTAGGTCGGCTGTGACAATAAATGCTTTTGTATTGTGTTTGTGTAAATAAACATGACAGTTGTAAACATTCTTTTGATCTTTGAATCAATGTAGATTTAAAATTTTCTCTTGCAAGCTATGTATAGCTTAAAGTGTTATTCTAGTGTGATAGCTGTAAGATAAAAATAATTCCCTGCCTTGTAAGACTTCCCCTCCTTCCCTCCTTCCCGCTGGTTAGCAGCTTTAATGAAAGAAGTATTTCTTTGAGTTAGGATGTTTATAAAATTGTAAAAAAAACTTGTAGGAAGACAGATAAAATAAAAATGTTTGGTGTTATATTTGTGAGAAACCTAGCGCTGTTTAAGAGCATTAAATAGCAGAATGACTTGCATCTATAAATGGTGACCTTTGATCTTCAGTCTAAGTGTTTTGAGACTGTTAGGTATTTGAAATAACAATGAGAACAGTGTTAAAGGTCAAACCAAATCCCAGTCTTATTCCATAACCATAACAAGCAACAGCTAGGTCATGTTCAGGGAACATGTTAACTCCTTTCCAGTGTGCACTGACTTGGGTGTGTACAAGCTCCTGGGTGGGAGCTTCCCAGGCCATGAATGGCTCACAAATCCATTGTCGGCTGTCAAACATCATTATCGATCTCCTATGAATTTAACTCACTTTTTTTTAAAGGATTCTTTTTAAACTTTTGCCTTCCTGTAAAAACAGTTGAATATAAACACAGCAAACAAGTTGCCTTTTGAGTTTTCAAACCTGTGAGCTAGCTTTGTTTACCATCTTTTAGTCCTTGTCTGTGGAAAAAGAAAAAAAAAATAAATTGTTTCCTGTGCAAATAGTACATTATTCTATATTGCCATTCTCTCCATATATTATTATTTTCTCTACCATTTTCACTCCTTTTTTCTTCACTGTCTCTAGCCTCTTTAATAGGCAGTAGTTCTGTAATGCTGAGCATTATCGTTTCTCTTTTGTGCACCTTTTTCTAGTTACGTTGTATGCTATTTAAAGTAGGTGTCAACATTGCTGTTTGCAATGTTGAAGGTAAATTTCTGGTTCTACTAATTTTTGAAGGAAGTTTGAATTAATTTAAAGGATGATTCAGTTACTGTTGTGTGCTAAACTGACCTTCTATGAAGATTTCTATAGTTGTCTGAGGTCTTTGCAGTAAATGCCAAAACCAGTCAGTCCATCTGCCTGAACTATCTGGAAAGATCAGTTTAATGGATCGAAAAATGTTCAGGATGACACAGACGGTTCTAAAATACCTCCTTCCTCACTGTGTTAATAGCAGTATAATCTCTGTGTATTGAAATAGGATGTTCCTTCTCCAGTGGATCACCTGCAAACTCTGACCCTGGAGGGGCGAGGAAAGAGAAAGAAAAAAAAAATTAAATACGTGGCGAGGCAGTATACATTCTCATGACTTCCGTGTCATCTAACCCACTAGGACAAGCAGTGCCATTTATGAAGGTGATAATCTTTTTGAGCCGCCTTTCAGAATCACTTGACTAAGAACTGTTGAATGGTTGTGCAGTCTTTGTCCTCGGAGGTTTTCAAGATGTGCCTGAATAGAAGAACCCTGAGCAACTTGATCTGACTTCATAGCTGAACCTGCTTTCAGCAGGAGTTTGGACTAGAGATCTACTGTGGTCCCTTCTAAGCTGAATTACCCTATGATGCTGTATTTCTCTACAACCCACAGCCTGTGGCCATATATGTTGAATAACCACTGGAGCAGACGAGTTTACATCTGGTAATTGCTGCCAGCATCAGTGTCACTTCATTGAAAAATACTCACTTTAAAAATAAATTCAGTTTTCATTACTAAACAAATGGGAAAAAATTAGCACTTTAATTATTTGCATAATAATATAACACCTTTTGTGAATAGAAAAAAGTGTGTATCATGCACAACTGTAAGTTTAAACATTAGATTTTGAGTTTGCATATGTGTTTGATTTCAAAAATTATTATGTAAAGAAGCTATTTGATTGGAAATAGTAGAGTATAGAAGTCAACTCTCTCTTTGTTTCTTTTTTTTCGTCTGGTGCCAACCAAAATCTTAATGTACAGAATGGCTGACTTCTGAGAGTAGCCGATATTCACAAAGTAGATGGCTGATTAGGTAGTTTCTCAAGTCCCTTTCCAACTTTTATATTTATGGCCTTTTAAATAAATATCTGTGACACTTTTCAGTAGTTAATTGCTGGAGATTCAGAGCTTTTGTAGACTTTTCAGAAGTATTGGTCATCTATATAATACATCTCTTGAAAATAGTTAAATGCTAAATGGAAACAAATGTTATGTTCCTGGAAATCTATATTTAATGGCATGCATTAGTTAGGGACTGGTTTGTAAGTTTAGTCAGATATATGCAGCTTGTTATCTCTATACATTGGCAGCTTTTATTTGCAAATAGAATAATACTGAATTGCTCCTGATTAAAGCTAGTTTTTGTTATTGGTTAAGATAAATTTTATGAAAGGGAGTGGTCTTTTTTTTCTTCTTTTTTCTTTCTTTTGTTTCCAGCACTTTTCTCTAAAGTATCCCAAGGTGTGTATTTTCAGAGATGCATCACTGGAGGAGTTTTGGAAGGTCTTTCTGGGTTGTCCCAAGTGTTTCTGCAGTTGTTTCTCGAAAGACAAGACATTTCTCAGAATTATTTTGTTTTGTTTTAGATACTTAAATATTAAAAAAATATGCAAGAACTTTGTTGGCTACTGTGTAGGTAAAATAGCATCATTTTTATAAGATTTTTTTGGTCATAATTGTTGAGCAAGAGTACAGAAGTCAGTACAGGTATTTCTAGATATTGAATTCAGTCTATTGTGTCAAATACTGTGTTCTGCCGTTTAAGCAGACAGCTATCAATGCAGAAATATAGGTGAAAAAGTATGGTAGATGTGATGTGGTTCATAGAATAAATGTGGCTTCCAGTTTTGCAGTCCATGTAAGTGCAATATACATCAAGCTTTAAAAATATGTGTTTTCAAAGGATTTTAATGACAAAATGGTTGCTATTCCAAGTATTTAATTAAAAAAATTTATCCTTTGGTTTGCTATATGGAAGCTGAAAAATCTGTTATGTGATTTGTGCTGATTGCCACATTTGTGTTTCCAGTATACTCCATATTTTATTTAATATTGATTTTCAGGTGGTTATTACTTCATCAGTGCCATGTTTATGGATGTAAAATCATGTTAATGTTTCTCAGAAAACTTCTAAGCCTGTGTGCTGTTGGCAATGCCAAATGCTTAATGTCTTAAAAATGTAGTAAGTTTATTTTGATGACACATAAACTACACTTTGTATCTCACAGTTCTTGATATCTTGCTGTTTCATTTTGTATCACTTTCCTCAGGTTTCCCTGTTCTTCAAAGAGCAGAGGCTAAGTGTCAAAACTAATAGGGGATGAGTCTGTTTCTCTTTAATGTTTTCAATACAGGAGTGGTAGTTGGCTAGTGATGCTACTTCAAAAGTGTATGAAGGCAGGAGAACTGCTTAGAGAAGGCAGTAAGCCACTCTTTATATTTGGGTTCAGGTGAAGATGGAGGTATCTTACTCTTTCTCATTCTTTACAGGGTTACACATCGTTCTGGAATGATTGCATCTCCTCAGGATTGCGCGGCTGTATGTTAATCGAATTGGCATTGCGAGGGCGTCTTCAGCTAGAGGCTTGTGGAATGAGGCGCAAAAGCCTATTAACAAGAAAGGTAAGTGGAGGAGAATGGTCACATTTACATTTATGTCATGCTCCAGGCAATACAGTAGCTGTAAATTACAACTGGTTGCAAGAAAATGACTTTTTTTTCTTTATGTGGTAGGTAGGGATTCTGAGTAGTGACCTAAGTTAGATACGTAGAGTTAAACATGTTTAAATGGTGAGCTGAAGTGCCTTGGAAAATCTTCTGTACTTGTTCTCTGCTCCTGTTTGTTCTCTTGAAGTGCCCCTGCTGCTGTTGGGATCCTTGCACAAACAGTTGGCAGTGGCTCTGGCCAGGGTGCGGTGGCAGCAGCTACTGTTGAGAGCCAGCAGCACCAGTTATAATCTGCTGAAGGAACTGGCTTTTGCCAGTTCATCTGGGGCTGAAAGGAATGGTTAACTGACAGCTTGCCAGATGTATCCTGCAAAGCCACCGGTTTAATTCTGGTGTACATAGCGTTGTGGTTTGTATGAGAAGGAAGATCTGTGTACCTTGGGCCCCTGGGAACACAAAACTGTACCTAGTTTAAGCATGTGACTGGTGTGTTAATTTTGTTCTACTCACTGACCTTTAAGATGGGCATATTTTTAAGGTCCTTGATTGAATTAGGCTGGATATTTGAGGTCTTAATTTATTACTTTTGCTGCTGCATTTTTCCTTAGTACAAAATATGTGGTGTCACACTGTTTGAAGGATTTTTACTTCATCAGCATTAGAGGATACTTGTAAAATAAGCTTATTGAACACATGGTAAAATGTTGTCTATCCACCACAAATAAATTCTCTTTTATGGCACATTTCCCTGTCAATATTATCTTTTGCTAAATTTTTAAAGGAAAGCTCACAAATTCCCCAACCCTCTCCCAGCTTCTTTCCCTTCTGAAGAATTGAACCTCTGTTCAGACAAACAGCACCTACTTCTTTTAGCTTCATTTAAACATATTCAGCATTGATTAGTTTGCACATTTTTTTTTATTCCTTCAAAGCTTTTGGCTCCTTAGGCATTCAGGAATGTTCTCTAGCAGTTATTTTCATTCTATACAAACCTTGTCAGCTCTGTCTACCTGAAATTTTAATTATGGGGTTTTTTTTAGGAAAATGGAAAAATAACCTGTGGATGTCTTTAGTAAAGAGTAAAACCAAAATTGTCATCTTTTGTGGGCTTTTTGTTTTGTTAAATTTTATCATGTGATGTTGTGGGTGGGTTGGTGTGTTTATTTCTTCTTTCTCCCCTCTTTGTTTAAGGTGATCTAAAAGCTACTGGTATTAAAGGTTTTGTTCTTTCTGCTGTTGGAAAGCAATCAAGAGATTTCTTTTTGCAGGCAGGAGGGTTCTATGAAGGCAACTTTAATTCAAAACACAAATGATTGGTTTCTGCTTAAGTAATTTTGTGCAAATAAAATCCCTAACTGTTGATATATGTGAGGTTTCTTCTTCCCTGCATCACCTCTCTCAATTTAGAATTCATTTTTGTGAATGACTTATGTTGTTTTGTACCTTATTTGAAGTTTTGCATTAACACCATATTTCACTTCTTTCTGTATTAGCTAAGTTTAAGTGTCTCAACTCTACCAAGCATCTTCCTTGTCCCCCTTTTGCGGGCGTTGCACCCTTGCCCTCAGCTTTCGCTGTGAGTTAAATACTGTGTTTAGTGAGTGGAATGAACTGTCTAGTTGCATCCAAGGTTGTGATTCAGTGGCAATACCATTTTCTATAGCTTCTGTTTCTCAGGCTAGCTCTTCTTCTTCCTCTCCCCAAGCCCATCCTCATTTTTTGTGGGAAGGTAAAACCTCTTTAGAACTCAAAGCCTTGATCTGTGAATCAAAACCTTATATCTTCAAGACATGGTTTAGGCTTCAGTCACTTTAGCCTGTGTTGCCAATGAGAAGAGTAGTCCCGTCTTTGCGAAGAGGTTTGTTGGAGTCCCTCTTGGATTGTTGCTAGCATTTATGCAGCCATGTCAGGTAACACCTCTGGCTGAAAACAAATTCACTTCTCTGATGAGTATAGTTTTTACTTTATCACTTTCTTGATGTTGTCGTCAGGCGGGGCACAAGTGAGGCTGCTGGCACAAGCAATAAGGTGAGAACAAGAAGAGGGTAGAACTAGTTGTTTGGGCAGAAGTATTGACCAACTGACTGTGGCCTTGGTTGTACAGCTGACTTAAAAGATTGCTAGCTACAATGATTTCCACTTTAGGCCTTAAAGCAGGTGGATCTTTGCTGATAATTTTTTTGCAGTTTCTAAGATAGAACTTCAGAATGGATCAAGGTGCATTAAACCCATGCTTGAATGCCATACAGAGACAAATGAAACTGAGAAAAGAGCAGACAAGAACTTGACGGACAGTAACAAAACTTTGAAAAGTTAATGTGACATGTTTTGTGTTGCAACGTATGTAAATTTGGCTTGAGAGTATGTAATTATTGCATCATCTTAGAGTTCTATGTACTGGTATCAATTTAGAAACAAATAAATGAATGTTGAGGTTTGTATATAAATAAAATAATTTCTAAGACTAGCGGTTATTGAAGATAGAAAATGGTACTCTGCTGCCTTACAGCCTCAGAAAGCAAACCAAATCATTAGAGTTCTTAAAAACAGAAGAAATACCAACAAATCCTTGGCGGGTTGACTTCAGTATTTTATAGATGACAATTCTGAATGATTCATGCATGAGTGAATTTTTTGTATTAAAACTAAATAATGAAGTTTACTTCAAAATCAACACAAGAGGTGCTTAATCTTTAGCATTGCTTAATTGCAGAGCTGTATTGTGGAAAATGCAAATTAAGTATTCGGTATAATTGAAATTTCCTCAGCAGTTGGATACAAAGCAAATCTAGTACCTGGTAAATCATTGAAAAATTAGAATAAAGAAAGATTTTTTGCAATAAGGTTAAGGACCATCATCTCTGAAGAACCAGGATCTTAGCTTCTTTCTCTACCTTAGCTTATCTATTAAAGAGAGAAAAAAAATAATTCCCCCTTGTGGGTGCCTGGTTTTCTGTGATGATTCAATTCACGAGATCCACAGCCTGCTCGATTTCCTACTCTTCTTGTGCTGTTCTAACTCTGAAGAGAGTTAACCAGGAAGCATTCATTGATGAGTCCTCCTCTGAGAAAGGGCAGATCCATGAAGATAGGAGAGAGGTGGCTGGGCTTCCGCTGTTGCCTGACTCCGTGTACTGGGAAGGGGAGAGGAAGATAAAATACCATGGATGTGTGAACCAAACTGCTTTTGCTTGAGGGGAAGGGTAGTCAGAAGAATCTGTGAAGTAAATATTCAGTGTAGCAGAGAAGTGAGAAGAAACGATGCTGTATGCTTGGCAGCAGAGAACAGTAAACTTGGAAACAAAATTGCTGTGCATTGTGGCTTCACAAGAGCTTATGGAGTCCTGACTGAGTTGAATGGGGAAGTCTATGCTCCTTATAGCTCTTTTCTCTAAATGCGTGTATGTTTAGGCTCGTACTGTCACAGTGCATTATATTCAGGCTAGCTTCTTAAAGTTCTTTGCAGTGGTAGAAAAAAGTATCTTAATGCCAAATAAGCAAGGAAAGCTGTTTTCTAAACTTCAAAAAAAAAAACCAAAAACCCAAAACTTACATCCTAGACTTAAAAACATTTTTTTATCTGTTCAGTGAGGTTTGGGGGGGGGGGTTGTTGGTTTGTTTTTTTTTTTTTTTTTTGTGTGTGTAATAAAACAAGTCAAAAAGATGACTTCACATCTTACCTGCTAAAGTGAGATGGTGAGTAGTAGGTTACCAACTGCAGCAGGCTGGAGTGATCCATTGTAACTACAGTTACTGTGAAACTAATCATATGGGACACTTCAAAGAAACTAAAATACTGCTGGAATGTCAGTTTTAAAAAGAAGTAAACATAAATAAATCGTGTGGTTTTAGGCTAATTATTAAAGGAATATCTGAAAGGTGGTTTTAATAGCTGCAGTCTGGCAGCTTGAAAACCCAACTGGAAGTGTGCTTCTTTATAATTAAAGAACAGAAACTTCCAAAAATTCAAAATATTGATGTAAAACTGAAGGTATGTAATATCATTATATGTGTTTAACAGAGGTATTGTGTGATGCTGTGGTGCAAGCTTGTAAATCAGAAAGATAAATTCACGTTGTTGTCTGTTTAGTTTCAAATAACAGTTGTCTGGATTAAGATGTAGTTGGGTTCTTAAAACCAAATATCTGAGGCTTATGGTTGGAGTGATCTGCAGGTCCCAAAAATGGAGACCTGGACAGTATCTCAGGAGACTATTTTGAACAGTCTTGATGCAGTAACAGATAATGAGGTTTCTCTGGTCCTTCCCTGACAGGTGTTTAGTCTTAAAATTCTCCACTGACGGCAGTTCGGCAGCTCCCTGGGTGTTTAATTTGCCTGTTGAAGTTTTTGACAATACATCCTGCATCTTCCATTTCCAGAATAAGCTTGTATCTTTTATTTTTCCCAAAGTAGGCACCCCAAACCATTATTTGATACCCTCTTTGTAAAAATACCTTACATCATTCTTTTTAGATCTGAACAAACTTTGTTCTTTTTAGCCTGGCGTTGTGGGCTGGTTTATTCTTCCTGATTTTATTAAAAATCTTGGTTTCTGTGCTTTATTTATGCCTTCTAAATTGGAAATAGTATTCCAGCCATGACCTGTTAGGTATTCACAAAGATCTCTCCAGCAATTTCCTTTTTGTTTCATCTCATTGACTTTTACACATCTCCAGTTTGGGATCATCTTGCCAGTATTGAAGGTGTCTCACCGTCCATGCAACTTATTTCAGTGTTATCTAAAGACGCTGTGAAAATAGAGGAAGACTCCTCTATTGTTTGTAGTAAGGATTATTAGAACTACAGAACAGAACTAAGCTTGCGATGTATTTCAATATGACGCTTAAAGCTTTTCCAGGACCCTGTTCTGACTACTGTGAAGCTTTATGAAACATAAGAAGTTTCACTTGCTTCGTCTCTTGTATATGTGGAGTTATATTGATGTGTTACTTTTTCTGTGAATTGTCTGTTATCTTTTAACCTGCTAAAGTGCTAACTTGTAAAGCTATTTAAGTTGCCACATTTAATTGTTATTTTCATAACAAGCTTTGAAACTGTAGTAATTCTTCTTCTCCTAAGAAAGATAGATTTTATTATTATTACTTTGTTTTTATTCAAACATACTGACTTTGCCTAGTTTAATCTATATGTTTTCATTTGATGCTCTTGTTTTTCTAACCGGAAAAATGCTATTTTTACATGGTTTACATGGACAGGCTGAATCGATGAGCCAAGGCCAATTGTGTGAGATCCAACAAGGCCAAGTGCCGGGTCCTGCACTGGGGTCACAACAACCCCATGCAGCGCTACAGGCCTGGGGAAGAGTGGCTGGAGAGCTGCCCAGCGGAAAAAGACCTGGAGGTGTTGGTCGACAGCCGGCTGAACATGAGCCAGCAGTGTGCCCAGGTGGCCAAGAAGGCCAACAGCATCCTGGCCTGTTTCAGAAACAGTGTGGCCAGCAGGACTAGGGAAGTCATTATCTCCCTGTTCTCAGTACTGGTGATGCTGCACCTTGAATACTGTGTTCACTTTTGGGTCCCTCATTACAAGAAAGATATTGAGGTGCTNAAAGAAGGCTGAGGGGGAGACCTTATCGCTCTCTCCAACTGCCTGAAAGGAAGGTGTAGCTGGGGGGTGGGTTGGTCTCTTCTCCCAGGTAACAAGCAATAGGACAAGAGGAAACGGCCCCAAGTTGCGCCAGGGGAAGTTTAGATTGGATATTAGGACAAATGTCTTCACTGAAAGGGTTATTAAGCGTTGGAACAGGCTGCCGAGGGAAGTGGTGGAGTCTCCATGAGTGGAGGCATTTAAAAGACATGTAGATATAGTGCTGAAGGACATGGTTTAGTAGCAACTTGGCAGTGCTAGGTTAACGGTTGGACTTGATGATCTTAAAGGTCTCTTCCAACCATAACAATACTATGATTCTACATAATTACTTGTAAATAGGCAGTTACTGAATTCTTAAGTTTTATGTTACTGTGAATAACTTTTTTATTGTTCTTCTGTGCTCTCTTGAGGGAAGAACTCAAATAATTTTAGAAGTTATTAAATAAAAATCTTAAATTATATTGCATTTATTATTGCATATTAAGGGGTCTATTAGTATATACATATTTCACCAATACATGAGTTTTAAGTGGTAGTGAACGGAATGTAAGGGTGCTAATCAATGTGTTCTTCAGAGCTGCAAAAGTTACAGATGTTATCTTGAACCTATGTTTATCCATCAATATATGGAAGAAGAAAACCAGTTTTCCTGCTTTTTCAGTTTATAATTTATTTCTCATTTTCACGTGGCCTGATTGTTTAACTGCAGTATTTTAAATAAATTGACTTGAAGCAGTAAAATAGACTGCCATCAGAGAGTAACTTAACACTGTGGTGTACTTTGTTTTGGGGAGGAAGCGAAGGACCTCGTGGGGTTAATGGATTATCTTTCTTAAATTAGGTATTAAGCATGTTGTTAATACTATAGTTTTAGTTAATTTAAGTTATAGATAACCTAAGATTTAACATAGCTTTGTAATTAAAATCCTCATTGGTCTTTTTTTTACAATTAGGTATTTTTTGACTTGCATATTCCTAGAGATGTTCTCTTATTTTTTTTTAAAATGTCCTTGGTTTTGATAACAGATTTTTCCAGTTTTTATCAGTGGATGTTTGTGGTGCATGAAGTCAAAATACTGACTGCATTTTATTCTGTCCTAGGTGATTTGCAAATCAGATGCTCCTACAGGGGATGTTCTGCTTGATGAAGCTCTGAAACACATAAAAGAGACCCAGCCTCCTGAAACAGTACAAAATTGGATTGAACTGCTTAGTGGTAAGCCTTGGACATAATGTATTTGCTTTTTTTTCCCCAATAAAGCTAATTATCTGTCATCGCAAGAGATTATACTGTAAGGTTTTTGGGGAGAAAGTATGCTAAAAAGTTAATTAATCTGTCCTTTAGGATAGTCTCTTGTTGATTGTAGCCTTTAATCAAATACAAGTAACTGTTGCTTTTGACTTGGTACAGAAAGCATCTAGATGGAAGTGTCAGAGAACATCTCAACTCTGTGGAAGAAGTGCCTTCCGCTGTCTCTGAAGTGTATTGGGTCTTCACCCTGGAGATTTAACTGCCTTTCTCTGTAATTGGAAGTAAGGGTTAGTGGAAGTTTGGAGCATAGGTGTATGGATTCAGTATTGGGATCTTTGGATAAAGAAAGGAGATAAGGAGCTCAGCACTTGGATGTACGAATTGAGGATGATTTGGCCATTAATCATAAGGAAATGATAAACAGTCAGGAGTTCTATTTTTCTATTAACTGGAGAAATGTCAAATATTTTCAAATATTAGATATTTCTTGCTGTTGAAAACAAAGTTTTCAAGATGAGTACTTTGCACGTAGCTCTTCCTGTAAAGTTAGTGAGCTGTTGCTAAAAAAAAAATATGAAATGTCAATTAGATTTCATCTTCGCAGTTGCTGTTAACATTTTTCATATACCTTGCTAACAGTTGTATTCTCAGGATGTGTAAGTTAAACTGAAATTACTATGACCATCTTTTAACACATAGTGCTTTTATTGTTTTGTTGTTGTTTTTTTTCTGTAGACAGAGTTCGTCACCAGGGTTTGTCTGTTTTTACAAAACACATAAAATGCAGCTGCCTTGGAGCAGATCAGAGCAGTTCTTCAGTTGTGCAAACAGTGCAGGAAAAACCCCTGCTGTTTTGGCAATAACATGTCTCTGGGGACGGAGGGTAATGAGACTTGAAGTTGTCTATCTAAACGTATTGGTTACTTGTAACAACTGATGAGTAAGAGTTTCAAAAATGAGCACAATCTCTCCAACTTTCTCTGCCATCTTGTTCTCACTACGTTCTTCCTACTTGTCCTCCACCGCCTTCAGCAGTTCATGCTCCTTTCCTTGCCGTCCCTCCCGTCTTGCTCCTTGACTGTGAGGCAGAGGGGGAACAAAGCAGCCCTTGTCAGTGGGGGGCACGGCTGCTGCGTAGCCTTGTGGTTCAGTTCTTGCTCAGCTCTCCTTTGCTTTTACAGCCTGCAAAAACAATTCATTTTTCTCGTCCCAAATACATAACTTGTGCTGATGTTTCACCTTCTCTCCCAGTGCAGTGCACATCAAGTTAGTACTGATTCAAAAAAGATCAACTAATGAATGAACACTGTTACAGGTTTTCTTTGAGCTAAGCTAAGGTTTTCCTGACCCTGCTGAGCTTTGGCTCTGGGAAGATATTTATCGTCAGTGCTGTGGCTAATGCTTGGATCAATCATTTTTACTTACATATGGTTATTAATTATTAGTTCTTGGATGGCATTAGGGTTCTTTGGATTTTCCATGGTTTAGAGAACTGCCTTTTGAAGAAAAATATTTTGTGTTTTTTATAAACTCTTACAATTTTGCATCAGGGCCTGATCCTGGAAAAATAGCTACTCAATCTGTAATTACCAGTGATGTAAAGAATGCTGCTTGAAGTTACAGTATACATGAGTTCAAAGCAGTCATGGAAATATTTATCTGTGTCTGTAACGTGATGTTTTCCAGGCTGATGATGTTTATAAGATAGCCTCTAAGGGAAGCAAATGTAGGGAATACAGAAGTTTGGATCAAAATGGCAGGTCTTCCTGTAAATGTAACAAACCTCTGTCTGTGTTTGGACAAGCAAGTGTCTGTGTAATTGAGGAGATTGGTCACAAGGTGTCACCACAATACTGGTTTTTGTTACTCTATAGCCACATCCACCTAACAAATGTAGAAAAATCTAGCCTTTGCCTTGTGAAATGCTGTAAGGAAACTAGTTTTTTGTGTGTGTGCGATAGTTTCATTTATGGTCAAGCTAGGGAATCGCATTCAATGAGGTGTGGGACCTCTAGGGACTTGTGTAGTTCAGGCCTGGGTGAGTTCTCTGCCTTTCAAGATGCAGTTGGTGTCACCTCATTTGTTTACTTAACTTGGCTGTTACTTGGGTACTGTGTATGTCACCCTCTATCACAGTGGGAGACACATTAAAGTCATCCGTGTTTTTTATTATTATCATTACTGTATGTAAACCAAAGCTTTCTGATTTAGAAGCAAAATTGATACAGAAATTCTTGTATCATTTGTAGAAAAATCCCATCTGTGTAAGAAATACTTAATGCTATTTCATCCCTCGCCTCTTAAAATACACAGACTCTTATATAAGGAGGGAATTTTAGTATTTATGGTAAGTACTTAGGTAGGCTGGACCTAAAATTTTTAGTTTAGGTAGACTCTTAAGCCAAGGTGGTTTTCTCAGTGCTTAACAAATTTAGCTTTATTGGTAGCTGTTGATGCTGATTTTGTGCTTTTTAAAATTGCTCCTCTATGGACGCACAGTCATGCACTCTGAAGGGGCAGATTCTCCTGCCTTAGCACAAAGCATTAGAAATAATTTTTGTAGAAACATTAGAGCCCCTACTGAACATGTGCTTATGCGTACACACATGCCCCCACACTCAGACGGTGCACAGTCACTGTTTCACCTGGTGGGGGCAGGAAGGGAGAGAAGAATGAAAACCTGAAGAAACAGAGAAATGCACAGGGTAGGTGTGCTCTGTGGCAGAAAGAAAAGCAATGTCACTTCTTCCAGTCTCTGAAATGGTAAAAGGCTGGAAGCAGACAAATGCAGAAGACTGGAGATGTTATTTCTATTTTTGCTATGAAAAGTAAACTTTTTCTTCATGACTGGGTTGGGGTTGGTTTGTTTTTTTTTTCTTCAGTACAAGACTGCTTATTTGTCATATCCTTAATCAAGACATGACTTAGCTAGTGTTTTGTCCAAACTTTAAATGTACACTGAAGCTCCTCCAAGGAAGCTCTCAGTCTCTGTCTCTGCCTGTGTCTGGGTAGGTCAGAGATCAGAGAAATGCTGACATTAGAACAATACGTTAGTGTAACAGTCAGCTATATGAATTTGACAGCTCATTCTGCACCACAGGAGGGGGAAAAAATCACTGTAATACTACAACTTAAACTTTCCCTGACTGTTGGGTTTTTTGCTTGCTTTTTTTAGGTGAAACATGGAACCCATTGAAGTTGCACTACCAACTACGAAATGTCCGTGAACGGTTAGCTAAAAATCTAGTGGAAAAAGGTGTACTGACGACAGAGAAACAGAACTTCCTTCTTTTTGACATGACTACGCACCCTCTCACCAACAACAATATCAAACAGCGCCTCATCAAGAAGGTTCAAGAAGCAGTTCTTGACAAATGGGTGAATGACCCTCACCGCATGGACAAGCGCTTACTGGCACTTGTTTATTTAGCCCATGCTTCAGATGTTCTGGAGAACGCTTTTGCCCCCCTTTTGGATGAGCAGTATGATTTAGCCACAAAGAGAGTGCGGCAGCTTCTGGATTTAGACCCTGAGGTTGAATGTATGAAAGCCAACACGAGTGAGGTCCTGTGGGCTGTTGTAGCAGCTTTCACAAAATAACTGCATTCAGACTGAAGTGTTCTCTCTTCTTTCGTGTAAACCAGTTGTTTCTCTTCTATTGACTATTCATGTTTTCTGTAATTTGTACCTTCTCACATGATGAGTCGGCTCTTGTTTAATGGGAATTATAAGTGGTGTATTCCCTCCTTCTCTGTGTATCTGTATACAGGATTCTGCTAGTACAAGAGACCTTCCTGTTTAAAAACAACAGAAAAAGGTTTTACTGCCATATTGGCATTCCGTTTCCTATTCGGTTTGAGTTATCTGAAATACTTTGTTTAATCTCTTTTTCATCTTATTGTTATTGAAGTGGTTTAACATGGAAAGCACCTCAAGGAGGAAATGTGCATGCAGTTGGACCACTAGTCTCTGCTGACACAGATGTGTGCATGCATCAGTGCTTCTGCAGTACAATTCGTAACAGATTAAAAAGGGCCTTTTTAAATCACCAAAGCTCCATGTTGAAGTGTCTATCAGGACATTTTATACACAGATGTTATTTCAATTATATCTAACAAAATTACTTTGAAAGCAGAAATGCCATTAAGCAGCTTTGTCAATAGTTCCTGTAAAATGCCCCATAAATTTTACTTTTCATGCCAGTCTCTCGTGTACTTATATTTTCATTAGAATGATAGCTGAGTCGTAAGGCTAGTATAGAAAGGTCCAATTGTTTCATAAACCAATTTTGGGATGGGATACATTCCATTATATTGTATATATAGGTCAAATTGTATATTAACAACTGCCCCATCTGAGTATTTTGCAAGATCTACTTAGTTGTACACCTGGTGCCCCTTATTTGCTCTCAGCCATTGCCATTCGATGGAAAGAAAGGCCTCCTGTAAAGAGCATGTATGTGAAAGCTGTTTCCAGTGTCTTCAGAGTTTGCCATCCAGGTATTCTCAGTCTATGCATTGCCTTTGATAATTAATGTACAGACAGAGACTGCTTCCTGTCATTGTTTGTACTTCCGCCCCCTGTATGGAAGAGGCTTGTGACCAGTACAATTCTTGAGTGCGGTTTTTTGATTTTGTACACACGTTGATGTTTGTCTCTTAAACCTCACAATCTATTTTACACTTTAAAAACAAAAAGTCAGTCCTAGCAGGTGTTGCATGTAAATGGTTAACAAGTAATGACTGCAATTCAGACAATTAAGATTTCTGTAATGGGAAGCTCTGCTATATTGTATTTTTTTAATATACAATTATGCTGATTAGCACACTATTGTAAAAAAAAAAATATAAAATGTTGGCTTTTTAAAATTTATTGCCTCTTTGCCACTGCTTGTTATCTCCCATTCGTTTCACAGTGCAAATATTATGCATTGAAAAAAATTCAGCATTGATTTATATTTTTTTTTTCTCCATAACAATGCAGACTTATAGTGGGGCTTACAGGTGTTTAGAAACTTTTTTGGTTAATATTCAGAGCAAGAATACTAGATGGTGTATAACTGTAGAGTTGAAATTTAAGGGATCCCTTAATCTGTATACTAGCTTTTTACCTACAGTAAATAAACTATGATCTTGAAAGTGCCTGAAACAGAGCAAGCATGTCATTTTTATTTTTTGTTGCTAATTAGAAAGGTTTTATTGCTTAACTGAAAGCTTTAGTTAATATCCTTCTTATTAGAAAGGGAGAGTTTATATTATGTAGATCAAACTGACCTGATCAGTGGTGTCGCTCAGATCTGCAGGATTCATGGCTGAGACTGAGTTAGCCTGTGAGCGTGCAGCTGTGCCTGCCATGGGCAGACCTTTTATATCTTGAGCACAACTCTGCAGCCTCATCTGTGACTGGACTTCCAATTTTGCACTTCATTTTCAATCATCGAGATGCTTAAGTAGTTGACTTTAAAATACAACTTAAATTCATCATACCTATATAACCTTTTTTTAATAAAGGTTTTTAAAATATGGTCCTTAACATTTAATGGCACACTGTTCTTTCAGTTCTTAAACACTGTTTCTTTAGAAAAATGAAATTAAAAGTGTATTGTAAGATATTTCAAAGTCTGGTTTACAAATAAAAAGACAAACAGTGTTCTCTCAGTTGTAAGATGCTGTGTTTAAAAACTTTGAGGAGCTTGGGCATGAACTTCGGACATTTTCTTTAAAACATTTCAAAACGTGATTGCTTTAAGTGGAGGGAAGATAAAAGTTTGCCATGTTGCTCTTACATTTGACAGCTTATAGAATACTTTCTGTACTTGATAGTTTGTGCTAACTCACTGCGTTCATTGTCTCTCACTCCCGTGATCTGTTCTCTCATTTTCTGTTGCTCTTTGAGAGGAGAGAAAAGTAATTAGGTGGAAAGGCCAGAAAAATAGTGGAGTACTCAGGAGCAAGTTAAGTGCACAAAACTTTTAAAATGGCTTTGAAAATCTAAGCTACATGAAACATGCTTCAGACTGGAAGTATCTTTCATAGCCCCTTTTCTGTCCTCTTGTCTTCACTCTGTGTGTATTTTCCATGTTCCTGCGGGTTTCCTGGTAGGGTGTGGAGGATATTGGGGTTTTATTACCATTATGGCCGACATGGTTTAAAAGAAGTCACTGTTTAATCCCCTCCAGCAAGAGTGTGGGTTTTTTCCTTTTTTTTTTTTTTTTCCCCCTCACATAGAAGATAATGGCCTACAGTATTTGTCAACTTTATTTTGCTTAAAGGTAGAAGCTCTGCCTGTGATAGGGAGAGTTTGTACTGGGTGCATCAAAACACTTGGGTGTAAGTAGTGATGGTTTTGTGAAGAGGGACAGTGTCTTTTGCTAGCCCAGCTGGTGTAAGCCTGGATGTGCAGGGGCAATAGATGAGCTTTTGGAGTCCTGAGTCCTATGTTGTGCTTTAAAAAACCCAAAGCCTCACAAGTACTGCCAGACCTTGCATCTAACGAGGAAGGTAAGTTTGGTAGGGACTGGTTTAGCAAACATCCTTGCCTTCGTTGCTATTTCAGGTTCTAACAAAATGGTTAAACGTGGGAGACTGCTTTGTTCTGTTGAGATTCAGGTACCTTTTTTCCTATTAGCTGCAACTGCAGCTCACGGAGGCCTGGGTTTAAGACACTTGGCTGCTCCAAGTCCTCAGCTCTCAATGGCTGCTTAAAGTGAAGCCTGCTAGCCATGGCCTGAACTTGAACGTGTACTTCAAGGAGGAACATATATTATTGAGGGATGCATTCTTAAAAAACTAACTCTCTATATAGTTTTACAGTCCTTGAGATTTACACACTCCTCTCCTGTGTTTCTAGAGATGATGTTACAGGGCTCCTATATGGGATGCTGTTGAAACCTGTGTGCCATACATGATGCTTTCGAGGTGAAAGTTGCATAAATTGGCTGTAAAAGGCTGGTGACTGAGTGCTCACGGGTTCATGCCCATTTCTCCTACAAAGTGAAGATATGTATTAACTAATGTGTTCTCTGTGAGCCGGACTGAATCTGTACTGAAACAAAATAAAGCACCCTTTCAAGCTAAAAGCTGCAAATGGTTACTGCGTATCACATGCGTGCAATACCTAAAGGAATTACTATTTTTTTTTTTTCATTTGCTAAGTAATTTCCAGTTTTTCCTGTGGCTCTGGTCTTCACCAGTTTGGGAAATGGAACTAAGATTTCCATCAATGCCTCAGTTCTGCCTCAGCTGGGCTTCAGGTGCTTCAGGTGGTCAAAGCCTGCTAGGTCCGTTTTCCCTGCTGTCCATCTATGTATGTGGAAGGGGATTTCCAGCTTCAGAGAAGTACAAGTTTCTTGAAAAAGTATCACATTTGTTCTGTGGTAATGCTTAATGTATACAACAGTTTAATTACTCGGGAAATGAGATACTCTCAAGTGCTTTGTAAGTGCCCAATACAAAGTGTCACTTCAGGTGTGTGTAGGAGGTGGCCTTCTTGGGTAGAAGGGGAGGATCTTTGGATGGGGAGGAAGCACGGTCACACGTGCCGCCCATGTTAATTTCCGAGTAAGATCTGGAGTTTCCTCCCTTTGGATCTTGTTTTCTCCTGCCTTACAAAGCAGCAGCATGAAGCCCGTGAAAAGCTGATGGTAGGAAATGCCTTCTGACTCAGGAGGGGAAAGCTTCTGTAGACACAGTGAGAA
Organism: Dromas ardeola; assembly: GCA_013398915.1. Lineage (NCBI taxonomy): Eukaryota > Metazoa > Chordata > Aves > Charadriiformes > Dromadidae > Dromas > Dromas ardeola. The sequence goes on along the minus strand of VYZM01021345.1, from coordinate 239,428 downwards.
GAAGAGCTGGTTCCAAAAACAACAGAAAAGAACGGGGAGAAATACTGATGAGTAGCAGCCTTTGGCTTCACCACCACCACCACCTTTCTGTACTTCCCAACAATTCACTGTTTTGGCTTTCTTCTCTCTTGGCTTTGGCCCCTGGTCTTCTCTCTTTCTTCTGTTTTCCCCATTGCTTGGTAACTTCCAGTTTTGTACGTGTGAAGGAGTTGCACTGATTTCCAAGAGTGTTTCCACTCTTGCCTTTCTATTACTAACCTTTTTTTGCTTTCAGTTTTACAGTTACCCTGTTCTCCAAGTCGCTTTCCCCCCTGCCTTGATTCCCTGCCGATGCCCCAAGGAACCTCCCCTTCTTCAACAAACACCTTGGTCAATGCCAGCTGCCTCGGTGGCTCAGCTGAAGCAGCTGGCAGCCTTCTACAGCTTGTAACACGTGGTTTGTTAAGGTGAACAAAAACTGATGCTAACTTACCTTGAAACTGCCTGCTTCAAAAGCAAGCTGTTGTCGACGCAGCAGGGAGCACTTGCAGCTGAGGATCGTGATTTTGCCAGTTCTGTCATGTAAGTGGGTCTTGTTCCTGAGCTGGTGCTCTAAGCACTTGCTATCACTTACTCCAGCTTTTCCTACAGTGAGAGCATTATATGCAAAAGTAATTTTCCCTTTTGGGGTCTCTGCTTGTTAAAAAAGAGTTGAGTTTGTGTTGCAGCTCAAAAAAACGTCTTCTCTATTTGGCTATTTATTTTTTATGGAAGTTGTAGACACAAATGATTTGGAAGGTTTCTTCTATTTAATTTGATTAAAAGGGACAAATGGGAGAAGAAAGAGGCACAGATATAATATGATCATGAAGCTCTTTTCCTGGCAAAATGGGCGAAAATATTTCAGTTTTTCATTTTTGCTTTCTTGACTCCCGGTACATCATTCAGGTCTTTCCCATATAGTTCATCCGGTGTCTGCTCAGAAAGGATTTGCCATCATCTAACGCACTAGTCCTTCAGGATTTATCATCTGTTGCCCCTTCTTTTTGTACATTTATTCAAATCTTTGTTTTTTTTTTTTTTTTTCCTCCATTTGCCCTGGGATTGATCTTGAAGGGTAGGTGTTAGGATAAAACTTTGGTGGTTGTAAAGTGAAGTGACAGGCAGTTCATAAGCTTGCTTTGCCACTGCCAGGGCGTCTTTGTAGGTACTTTGTTTTCTGTCTGTTCAAATGAAACCGCATCATGTCTCAACCAGCTTTTAAAATCCTGCTCTGACTCCTTAAGCTCCTGAGGACCTTCAGTCACTTCTGAAAATAAGATTTAGATAAGTCATGTATAAGTTTTGCAATGCTAAGCAGAACAATACCTACACACCATTGAAAATCTCAGGCCTTGTATTCAGAGGACTTGGAGAAGGAATTTAGCAAAACCAGGTTGTTTCTCTAAGCAGCAATCTCGCAGGAGCCCACCCCAGCTGCAACAGTAAGCAGAACTCTCGATGGAGCGGTCATGCTGGTACCTGAACAAAAATTGGTCTAAGGGGGCTTCCTCCCCTGGAGAGGTCTGAGATTCCCGAGGCTATTAATCTTATGCAATGTTCTTCATGCAAGATATTTTCAAAATGTCATTAATACATGCTTCATTACTCTTTTCCCCTCCTGGTGAAATTGGAATTGGCCATGGGCCAGAGTCTAGGAAGACTCGGTGCCTCTCGGGTGATGTGGGAGCTGCTCTCCATCCAGGCAGGCCATGAGCCCTCCTAGCTGTGATAGACCTGAGCATCTTCCCCTGGAGGCTGCTCTCCTAAAGATCCCACCCTGTGCGTGCCAAGGAGACCTTTGAGGTTGGAGAGTTTCTCTGAGCACGGCAGAGGACACCGGAGAGCTGAGCGTTGAGGGGCCTGGCTCGTGCCCACCTGCCAATACACTGCAGATGTGTCCGTGCCTGCGTGGGAGAGGAACAGCCGGCTGCTCACAAAGGCTTCAGTCATCCAGGAAAACACCACGTCATGCGGGTGAGCGGTTGTACTTGAAACAAGGGAGTGCGTGCGACCTTCCCTGAGCTGGAATATGTACAAATAAAACAGGCCTGAAATAAAATGCAATTATAAACACATTTGGAATAACAACTGAGGTCTGTTTGTTGGATACGTTGCAAACAGGAAATGGAGCTAAATTCAGTGGATTAATAAATGCCTTGCTGCAAATACGTTGCCTGATGTTAGGCCCTAGCTAATGAGAGCTTCCTTCTGAGATCCAGCTGAAGATCTACGCGCATTTTAATATACCTAAATTTGAGACACTTGGCCAAAGGCATACAGAATCCCTTCTGCACGAGCAGCCCTGACATGCAGGGGAGTTTGTACACAACATTTATAGACATTTAAGCTAACTTCTTACATTTTCATTTAAGAGGAAGCAAAGTAGTCTTTTGATTGTACTATAGTAGCCACTTTTTTTTTTTAGTTCTTTCTTCTGTAGGGAATGGACGGGACCAGCTGCCAAGATCACATATGGCTGACAGTCAGCACAAGGGTTAGGGATTTGTGAGCCGTGCACAGCAGAAATATCTGGCACGTTTTCATTTACTCTGCGCAGTGATGGAGAGAAGTGACCATTACTGCAGCCTTAATTGAAGCGTATCTTCAGAAGGTAGTGGCTTAGAAGATAACTAGAGGTACGAGCAGGTTGGTGACTATCCTGCTCTTAGCGTGTCTTGCAGGTTTTGTTTGTCAGAGGCACAGAAAGGACTTCAGAAAGCTGAAGAGTTCACCCCGTGGGGTTACAGTAACGAATGGGGTTCGAGTCTGCTTGGTCCTCAGCTCTTTGGTTGTACAGTCAAATGAGTCCCAGCTCTCCCACATCAGTGTCTCTGAGCTGCTCAGGGCTTTGCAGATTTGCCGCTTGCCGGTTTCAGATGTGCAGCCAACAGTCAAGGCTGCCCGGGAAGCTCCTCTGTTCCCAGGCTCGTCTCCTCTCCAGAGGTTAGGAGCCCCATGCCTGTAGGCTTCCCACATTCAGCACTGAAGATCTAGAGGATTTGCAAGGGAGCTACACGTATGCTGTTTCCAGATGAGGCAGCCCATAGTGAACACCATGGGTCTATCAACAAGTGGGGGAGACAACTCAGTGACATGGAATATGGGAAAGCGCTGATGTACTCTTCTTTGCCTGCTCCAGAGCTTGGTGTGTCCCCCAACGTGGGGGGGAAGGGTGGCCAGCAACAGGGACTTCTCAGAGATCCTGGACGTACACAAATCCATAAGGCTGGAGGGGATTCACCTGAAGGGGCTGAGAGTGACAGTGAGCTTCAGCTAGGAAAAATCATGGTGACTCGGGGAAGTCCTTGGGGACTGGGCCAGTTGTGCGTGTCTTTGAGATGGAGAACATGGTACAGTCAGCCTTCTCTAAGTCCCAGGCAAGTGCAGGAAGCGCAGCCTCTTGAGTCCACTTCCAAACATGTAACAGGCCAGGAAGGTAGTAGGGAATGGTCAAAGATTTATGAAACGTAAATTTTGCCTGACCAACAAAACTGCCTTCTGTGATGAAATGTCTGGCTATGGGGAAGGTGCGGGGGGCAGTGCATATAAGACTACTTGGCTTCAGGAAAACTTTCAACACCATCTCTACAGCACTCTTGGAAAGAAGCTGTGGAAGTAAAGGATGGAAGATTGGACTGTTATGTGAGGTGAAAACTGGCTGGACCGCTGGTCTCCAGTAGTAGACCGGGGCTAATATTGTTCAGTAGCATCATCAGCCACCTGCATGGAAAGACAAGATGCATCCTCATTGTGGATGATAACAAGTTAGGGAAGAGTGGCTGACATGCGAAAAGGGAAGAGCTTCAATTCAGAAGGACTCAGAGAAGCTTGACACTGGGACAAGAGACACTTGAGGAGGTTCAGCAAGGAGAAGGGTGGAGTCCTGTGTCTGGGATAGGAAAAAACCCAATGTACCACAGGCTGAGAGCCAAGTGGGAGAGCCAAGTGCTGGAAAGGACACGGACCATGTTGAATGTGAGCCACCAGGACACTGTCATCACAATATGAAGCTGGCGAGCAGCACTTTGAGGAAAGTTGTTAACCCCCTCTTCTGCACACCAGAGATCTCATCCACACCAGCAATACCATGCCCAACTTCAGGTCCCCCGGATGCTGAGGAAACAGGGTCCCAACAAAGGGCTATGAGGATGGTCATGGGCCTGGGGGAACATGGCCTACAAGAAGAGGTCGAGGGAGCTGGGATTGTTTAATCTAGGCAAGAGAAGGCCTAGGGGTCCACAATTACTTGGGGAGGGCGGGGGGGGGGAGTTGCAAAAATAATAGGGACCAGCTGATCTCAGTAGCAGCCAATAATACACCAGCTGGTGATAGCATCAAACTGCACCTTTGGAGTTTCAATTGGGACTTTAGGAAAATTTCTTCACTAGGAGGGCGGTGCAGCCCTGGGACAGACTAACCAGAGGCGTTGTGGTATCTCCATCCTTGGAGGTCTTACACACTTGTCTAGACAAAGCCACAGCTGACCGGATACAGTGCTGGCAAAAACCCCACTCCAAGTGGGAGGTTGAGCTGGATGGCCTCCAAAGGTCCTTCTCAGCTAGTATTTCTGTAATCCTGTGACCAGCTTCATCGCTTTGACTGTGACTGCTAAGTCGGATACTCCCAAGCTTCCCGCTCAACGCTCAAATAGCAGAGGAAGAGACTGGGAAATAGAGGGTGGTCTGTTCTTGTTTCACTTGAGCAGAAGAAAAGCAGTCCTCACAATATTATTCAGCTTTGTGCTGAATGCCCCAAAATTTTACCTGGGCTAGAAACATTATTCAGTTCTTTCATGGGACTACATTTAGGTGCAAATTTTGAATGTCTTATTTGACTGGTAGACTAGAGATTTTGCCAGCCAAACTGCCAGAATCAACATTTCTTTTGCGAGATGATGTCGACATCAGGTGGGTAATGCACCACGGTGGTCTCGTCCGAGCAGCAAACCCCAAGCAAGGCACCAGACCTGCCTGTAGTGTGGCATGGGGGATGTGGGGAGGGGGAGAAGCTCTGCACCTCTGTCCGCTGCTGTCAGAATAGCATGGGCTGAGAAGTTTTTTGAGCTTGTGCAAAATCATGCAAGTCCATGGGTGTTATTTATAAAGCTGTTTCAGTACTTCAGGCATTAAGGAAAAGACCCTTATTGCAGATACTTCTGTTAAACCAAAGGAGGTAGGAGACTATTTTGCAAAAGCATGAATTACTGGGATATTTTCAGCAAATACATAGACCTGCCACTTTCTTCAAGGACAGGATTACATTTCTGCACTAGTGAAATACCTGCCTTTCCTAATTAATACCCACCCATACTTATGAATGAATATCAAGGAACGTAGTGATGCAACACGCACTGGTGTTCCCTGCAGGGATGTCTCCTAGTGTACTAGTCTACACCGTAAGAGACTGTCTCATTTACACCATGGTATTTAGCATAGGTTCTTGTCATCTCTTATTTTTCAACTCAGTCTCATTTAAGTCCAATAAACAAATTGCCACGTCCGTTCAACCTCCCTTAGGAAGAGAAAAAGGCTAATGTCACTCCAGAAACGAACAGCCAGAGCACCTACTGAAAACTGCCTTTTGTTACTCCACCATAAGGAGAAACATCAGCAGACAGGATCACTTACAGAAAATCAACAGAAAAAACGGACTCAAAAAGCAAAACTCAGCTGCAATCCCAGTTTGCTAAAGAGCTGGATTCATATCATAAATTGTGGTAATTTTTTTTTAATTTAATTAAGTGTACACATAGCAGTGTAATTTAAAAGCATGTAGGCGTTCTCGTTTTCTTTAGAAACTACCCACCGCCTTCAGTCTTGCTATCTGTCTGCTTTGAGTCACAGGGGATGTGAAGGCAACCTTTTCTGAAGAGCATTAAAATCTTTTGAAAAAGAAAGGGGAACTTTCAAAACAGGTGTCCCATGTTAACATAAAGAATGATTTACAGCTGCTCCTAGAGACTGGGTCTTGGGGCACATGGTGGGATGCACCAGAGACAGGAGAGAGTGGAAAGGAAGGGATGGAGCTGTGAGCTGAGCCCACCAAAAGCACAGACCAGCGCCAGTGACCAGGAAACCAACGGCTCTGCAAGCACTTGTTGCCTTTGGAAGTCAGTTTGTTCTTTTACTGCCTTTGTTTATGTGGATGTGAGGGTCTCTCATAACTGACCAGCTTTTATCACAGGACAGACCATGTGTGTGTATCAGTAAGCACCGAACATTCTTCAGTAAGCACGTAACATTTATGTTGCTGCGTTCTCTAATGTGTGAGCTGGACTTAAGTATTTACATAGAATACACCTTTGGTGCCTTTTAGTTCTGGAACAGAAGGGACAATTCTTGGTCTGTAGGACTGAAGGGACAATTCTTGGTCTCCTGTCTGTGCTTTCTCTAAATGAGCGACTTTGCTTTCTCGTTAGCTTTCCTTCATGACTTACATTGCACAGTTCTTAAAAAAAAACAACAAACACAACAAAAAAAAACAAAACAAAACCAACCAACCAACCAAACAAAAACCCCCTAACATGCATAGTATACCATGCAAGTCAAACATTCCAAGTTGTGAAGAGTCATTGTGATATTTCTTCTTGTCTACATCTTATCATTTGCCTTGCTCTGAAATGGCTAAGTTTCTCCTTGAAGCTCCATGATCTCGTGAAGTGGCTGTTAATGAAGGCGACTTTGAAGGTGAGGAGAGACTGCTAGCAAATCTAGTCCGGTCTCCTGACCAAAAGCTGTAGCAGTTTCCCACTGTGCATCATGGGTTCTGGCTAAATCAGAATTTCTGTTGAGACATCCAGCCTTGATGTGAGGATAACAAGAGACGGGGAGCCTTATGCTTCTTTTTCATGCTTCACTAGCTTTATTTGGGTAAGGTTAACCTGGTGCTGATACTGTGCAAGTGTCCTACATTTCTAAGCCTGGTATCCTGACTGTAACTCCCAGCTGTTATATTGTGATATTTTCCCTCTGAAGATGCATTTACACCATAATTAAGTCACCTCACAACGTCTTCAAAGACTGACTGAACCGCTTAAACTCCTTAAGGGCATATCAGTACAGAAGAGCACAGACATTCTCTTGGCACAATTATACCAGTAAAATAAAGTGCCAGGCACCAACAGAGCTCCCCACAAGGGCTCTGTTGTTTTGGGATAGAAGTAGGTTTTCTTTTCCTTTTCTTTTAAACTCCTTCCAAAGGGATCTTGGAAAGTCTCCCGGTGCTCTCTCCTGCCCGGGGGAGGATTTGGAGGTGGGCGAGGAGCACCTGAGCCTTTGCAGCAGCTTCACCCCAACCGCCACATGTAAATCAGGAGATGCCCTGGGTCCATGACCCTCTTGGCTGTGGGACGTGAGCTTTCACGAGGGCTAACAAAAGCTCATGACAGTCCCCAGCACTCCTCATCCTTCTAGGCAAGCCCAGCACCCCGAGCCCTGCTGAGACCCAACTTGGCTCTCATAGCCCATGAAACTCATGAATTGAAGGGATATAACATTTAAAAAAAATCATTTATACAGAACAACAGTTTCAGATTTAAAACTCAAGGATAGAGTTGCCTAAGAGGTTTGGTTTTGTTTTTTTTTTTTAAGTGGAGAGCAGCCTGAATGCAAAGGCATGAAAGTTCACTGGAGCCTGTTTCAGCCTGTAAGTGGGTCACAAGATGCTGAAGCGCTGGGTGAAATAACACCCACACAAATCAAATAAAAGAGGAGCTAACCTGTATTTAAAAAGAATAATCTTTCTGGATGCCTTAGTCATAGAATTCTTAGCCATGAAAAATTCAAGACACCAAGCACTTAGTGGAGAAATGGCCGCAGAGGATGCCTCCAAACCTAGGCACAAAATTATCAGACTGACATTAGTAGTTAAAATCACCTCCCCTCAATGCTCCAGGCACCTGGGATGCATGCAGTTTCCATCGGAAATAATGAAATTCATGAGTATGAACCTTGGAAGCAGTGTCTAGTGCGGGCTTTAGGGGAGAAAATCTTACCAAAATATCTCATACAGAAGTTGGCCTTAAAAAATCCAAACAAAACCAAACCAGCCCAAACAAACCCTCAAACAAAAAACCTGAAGAACTGGGCAGCAGGTAAAACTGTGTGAAACCCTGCGCGGTGACCAGCTGATGCTGCTGAAAGACGGATGCTGCTGCGGAGAGCACTGCTCAGCTGAGCAGAGTCATAATCTAAATAGCTTGAGAGCCTGCTCGGAGGTTTTATCTTTGCTGCTGGTAATTACAGCACAGCCCCAGCCAGCACCGCGGTTTGTCTGTAATTACCGTGGGCCTACAGGGTTCCTATAGGAAGTTTTACATATTCTGGTGACTGGGTCTGACTGCTGAGAGGCTGTAGGCGGGTAGACAGCCGTGGGTGTGTGAGGCTGAGCGGCGTGGAAGGACAGGGATTGGTCTCCAGAGCTTGTCTGCTTGCAGGAGTAAGGCACGAATGATGATGCTGGTTGGGAAGGAAGAGACGGGAGGTGGCGAGCCCCATCTCAAACACCTGAAGGGGTTAGTTAATATGCTAACGGACCCTTCAGCCTTCTCGTTGCCGGGAATGGCAGCGGATAAACCCTTGGCAAGCCTGGCCCAGCCTTGCACCCTTTGCTTGTTCTGCCCATCTTATGCAGATGCCTGTGGTCTCCCCATCAGTATTTTCCCCGTCGGCACCGCCCGGGGCGAGGGGACCAGCTGTCTCCAGCTGTTGTGTGGCAGGACAGCTGTTGGGCTGGGACTTGCCTTTGTTACTGCTCTTTGTCTTACCAAGAGAGACGGGATTGTGCCGTAGCGGTTGATCTGGGCTCTGCCTGACATCTCGGTCCTGGAGTGAGCTCCCCTGCTTGAGCTGAATTTGGCTGTCTCTGAAGAGACCTGCTGAGCCCCCATGTACCCCTGCAGCAGCAGGACGTGAACCAGAGCGGTGAGTCGCTCAGCTTTAACTTACCTCTGCTTCTCTGCTGCAAAATGGAGGTAACTGGCGATAACTCTTCAGCTCCGAGCTTGACCTGTTGTCGTCCTGCGGTTTCCTGGTGAAAGAGAGAAGCGTATTTCTCCTCCTGTACAAATGCACTGTACCTGGCCACATCTATGGGCTTCTCGGTGTTTGACAGAAAGGAAAACTGTCCTCCCATTAGCACTACCTCTGATTTTTTTTAATTTTTTTTTTTCTTAACTGACAGTAAAAACCAGAATGGAATAATTTCACAGTGAAAATGGTAACAACTCACATATAAGACAGCAGGAATGTAAGGTTATTTGCGGCTATTGTAACGTTTTGCATGCAGTGTCCTGGCAACAAAAGTGGACCTTCCTCAGACAAATGGTTTCCCCCCATCTGTTTGAGCGTCAGCTTCAATGAGCCCTGATGCAGCAGCCCATGAGCAAACCGAGGACGAGGACCCCCCACCTGCACCATCCAAACCCCTGCACACTGATGGTACAAGTGACCAGGGTACAGACTGGCTAAAGAGGAGGATGCTTTGTATCCAAAACTTGGGACACCAAAAGGAAAACCAACAACACATTATAGAAATGTTTTCTGTGTTTGTCAAAATAGCCTCATGTTTGGCATCAGCTTACAGTCAATGCTTTCATGGTCCCGCAATGAAGGAAGGATGGGTGACCGTTGAAGTGCAATTAGTGGGGCTTTTCTCATCAAGCTGCAGTTCAGGTCTGGTTTTGGATGCTGATGAGAGCACTAAATACCTTTATTGCCTATAAATACAGAGCCTGAAATCTGTAGGAAGCCCACTTTACCAGCTGAAAACCCACTTTAGGAAGAAAACTAAAACTCTTGACCTTGAAATAGCTTCCAAACTCTAAAAGCAGCACATCTAGCTACCTAGCTGCCTTAGTTACAGACATTAATCACTGCTGTATTTTACACAGCATGTAAAATTTAAGTAATAGAATCACTGTCCCCATCGCCTTATTTGCAACTAAAAGCTGATAAATAGAAGCACTGACCTCAGCTGGTCGATTTAACCCGATGAGTCATGGTCTTGGGGCCACATGTGCTTCCTCTGCTAATATTCTTGTTCCTATTTATTTTTTAAAGTGCGCTGGCATGCTGTGTACCACAGAATAGCTTCTCTAATGGGCAATTCCAGAAATAGAAATATCCCATTAGTTCCCTCTCCTTTGTCAGGGTTTCACAGTCACAGCTTTTTCTATAGAGAGCCACAGCATCTCAAAGGGACGAGGGCAGGAGCGCTGCTGGGAGAGACGGAGGATGGGCAGAGTTAGGCTGTTGAGCAGTGATTCCTCTTGAAGTTTTCCGTCTGAGAAGCGCCCTGGTGTCTGCTTGCTTCTTTCCTTACGGGCAGCTAAGCTGTAGAGAAAGATGCAGCAAATGCGGGTTCCTCCACTTCAGCTGCGCTGGGTAGCTCAGGACATGCCGCAACAGAGGGATCTGCCCACAGCAATAGCTTTGCTCTCAGTGAGATTTTCTCTGCAAAAGGCTGGCTTTTTCACCACAGCTGAACCAGAGGGAGAACTGAATCGCAGTCATTACAGTCTTTCAGTTAGGGTGTTGGTCCACAGCAGACCACTTGCCTTGGACTGGGGTCCCCCAGGCCTGGGCGCTGTGCAGAAATACAGAGTGGAAGGACAAGAAGGTGGTGGCCAAGAAGGCCAATAGCATCCTGGCTTGTATCAGAAATAGTGTGGCCAGCAGGACAAGGGAAGAGATCGTCCCCCTGTACTTGGCACTGGTGAGGCCCCACCATGAGTGCTGTGTCCTGTTTTGGGCCCCTCACTACAAGACAGACACTGAGGTGCTGGAGCATGTCCAGAGAAGGGCAACGAAGCTGGTGAGGGGCCTGGAGCACAAATCTTATGAGGAGCGGCTGAGGGACCTGGGATTGTTCAGCCTGGAGAAAAGGAGGCTGAGGGGAGACCTTATCACCCTCTACAACTACCTGAAAGGAGGGTATAGAGGGGCGGGGGTTGGTCTCTTCTCCCAAGTAACAGGCGATAGGACAAGAGGAAACGGCCTCAAGTTGCACCAGGGGAGGTTTGGATTGAATATTAGGACAAATGTCTTCACCGAAAGGGTTATTAAGCATTGGAACAGGCTGCCCAGGGAAGTGGTGGAATCACCATACCTGGAGGTACTTAAAAGATGTGTAGACGGGGCATTTAAGGACATTGTTTAGTGGTGGACTTGGCAGTGCTAGGTTAACGGTTGGACTTGATGATCTTAAGGGTCTTTTCCAACCTAAACAATTCTATGAATTCTATGAAAAGCCCTCTTACTTTCCCAGCCAGGTGTTGTTTGCAACTCAACTTACTAACTTCGCAAGTTTATATTTAGATGTATAATATTTAAATGAATGCCAGCTGACCTCATCACCATATCTGTGTTGATCTAAGCTGGTGAATCATGGTCTTGGGGCCATGTGTGCTTTCTCCACCACCGTTCAGATGGGTATAGGCAGGAGTGACTGTACAGGGAAAGGATGAGACAAGGCTGGGCAGAGATGGGTGGCCATACAGGCGCCCCACAGCAGACGGGATGCCAGGGTAAGAAGGAATGTGAAGGAGGACTATGGCACTTTGCAGATCACTCTGTTAAGGAGCATCAAGGAAAGAAATACCAAAGTGACTGATGGAAGGCATCAGATGTGGGTCTACTAGTACGTAATCTGGCACCATCAGAAATAGCATTTTGATCAATGACCTCCCACCAACCCTGTAATTACAACCTCAAAAATACTGCAATCAATATTGTTATTAAATGTTGTATCTGTAACCAGACATGGGCCAGTGGCCTCCATGCAGGCAGGAACCTGTCTGCTTTGCAAGACAAAGAATTTGCAGAGCCCAGACTGTCACACAAGGCCCCAAATGCCATGGCTTTCACCAGCCCATGGATGCTCCCATGCAGATCTGGCCCCTTGTGGTAAAGACCTGATAGGGACCTTTTCTCTGCTGGCCTCCAGCTGAGAAACCAACCGAGAGGCAGGTGGCTCCGGTGCCTCTGCTCCATCCCCAGCTCACAAAGTGGCACGTGGGACATGGCCTGGGAGCTTACATGGCTGCATTGTCTTTTCCTCTCCTGCAGTGTCGGTGGGGAACGGTGGCTTTGCCCCTGCGGCCCTTTGGCCCTAGTACATGTTCAGATTGCAAATTGGCAAGGAAGTATTAAAAAAAAGTAAAAACAAAATTGAGGTAAAAACCTTTGGCTGCCTGCATAACAGCCCCTTGTATAACGCAAGCGTCACTTAGACCCCTTTGATATTCATGGTGTTTATGGGACTTGTACTTCTTCCCTTCAAGCAAAGTAACTCAAAATCAGGCTAGACCTTCCATTAAACCTGACAGATTCATGGTAAGGAGAAGGCTCGTTCATTTACTTCTCTTGGAAAGAAATAGGAGTGTAAACAGCTATTGTGCTGACTCGCTTCCATGTGCGAATTCACCAGGGTGGAGAGTGTAATGGGCTGCTAATTCTGGCCCTTAGCTGGATCCTCCTCTCTTCAGGCACATCCCCATTCCTACCCTGCATGGGTCTCCGGATGGTAATTCTCTGCCTCCTGACTCGTTAATGTCACTGAAATGGGATTTATACGGGGGATATTTAGTGGAATTGCATTAGTATTTGACATTTCAGCTCTTGGAAGTTTTCAATGATGTTATTTGCAAGGGCGTTTTTTATCGCTGTAAATTGCAATTCTTCAGGAGCAATGTAGCAGTTTAATTTTCTAGGTCTGTCTCTTTGTCTCTCCCTCTCTATCAGGATTTCTGATGATTTATTTGATTCACTGGTCCTTTGGATTTCTTATGCTTGTTACAATGCATCTGTGTCTCAATGACACAGAAAAAGTGTTCATTTGAAGTAACAGCTCTGGCTCGCAGTGCTTTGGATTTGATACAAAAATAGAACTGTGTAGAAAACTTTTTTATTAGCTTTTTCAGAATTCTAGACCCCAGGTAGTTCAAGCTGAATAACAGAATGTTTTACTTAAAAAGGAAACCAAATATTGGTTCCTTGAAATGACCACTGAAGGCAGGTTTGGGAGCACTTATGAGAGACTTTTGCTGCTTCACAAGACTTCATATCACATGCTCTGAGGATGAAAAAAGTTCAAGTGTGCAGCTTTTTCCATTAGCCAGTTTGTACTTTGTCCTAAACGGATCTCTCTCTCTCTCTCTCTCTCTTTTTTTTTTTTATGTGTAAGTTTAAGAAATACAAAAGGAACTATTACAGTGCAAAAACCTATATGAAAAGATGTTCAGAAAAGGCTGTTGTGCCTGTGCAAAGGGGATATGATAAAGAAATACTAACTGCAGCCCAGGCAAGTAGTGGTGGGTTTGTGGGGTTTTTTTTGTGGAAAAATCTTCTGATGAGGAATTTCCAGGTGTAACACATATAATTTGCGGAGAAACCCCGACAATTCTAGGGACAAAGAAAAGGATGCTGCACACACAATAGTTGTGAAAACTGGCAGATTAAACTAAGTCTCTCCTGAATATCACATCTCTGCGTGCAGTGTCACAGAGACATTCACGATCCACAAAGACATTCTGACAGTGCACTTCATTTCTGCCTTGCCCTCATTTAACAAGATTATTTTGCCTTTATTTAGCACTTTACATCTGAGATTCCAAATGTCTTGGAAAGCACCTGCCATATGGACCCTGTCTAGATAAAGATGTATTTTTTGTCCTTATTTAACATGGTAGAATATTAAGACATCTAGTCACGGAGAATTCAAAAACCTGTTGAGTGAGAGCTGCCTTTGAAAACAGTACATCCCTTTCAGAGCTGCTTGAATTTCCAGAAAAATCACTGCTATTATGAGCAAAAGGATTTAAATATCTGTTCCTTTCTTTTTTTTTTTCCAAGTTTGGAAACGCAGTTACCGGCAGATGGGCTGCGGTGCTCAGCGCTCATTCAAACAGTACTGAAATATGAGGAATTTCTGTCCATGTGTGCAGGCACACACAGACCCACATGCACACACAGAAACAATTCCAGGCAGAGTTTTAACATAATTTTCAAATCAAAGCATACTTGAAGGCAGATGCCAGACCAGATCCAAGCTAAATTTGTAGGCTGAGCTCATCAGATGAATGGTACTATCTGACTGCAAAAGATTATAATGATTAACACGTGTGACAAGTGTTTCATGGACCAACGAGTAGGCTGTTTATGGGCTTTGTCCGCTGCAAGTGCTTCCCGCTCCCATGAGGAGAGGACATTGGGCTGGTGGGTTGCGCTATGAAACCAGGCTGATCCCTTGGTTCTGGTGGGCCATGAAGGTGGCCGTGTTGGGGAAAGCAGGAGCGATGCCAGGACCTGGGAACAGGGCAGTGCCGGCGGCTGGCCAGCTGTGGGGCAGTGCTTCCACAAGATTTGGCTGGTCTCTTAAAACACTTCTCTTTGCACAGGCCTTGATTAATGTAATACTGATTAGGCATTGACTCTGCTATTCGTGCATTAAAGTTGTGGACATTCCCCTGGCGACAGATTGCTTTGGCAATGCTCAAGCAGGACTTGGTATCTATTGCACAGTTATTTTATAACTCCTTGGTGCCAGTTCCATGCAAGAAAGGGTTTCATGAGTGTTTAGTGTTTTTCTTACCATCCCGACAAGACAGCACGCACTCAACAACTATTGTGAATAAAATACTCTCGCTTTTCCAACAGTTATGCACAAATACGGATTTTTTTATGCAAAGATGATGTTCAAATCGAAGGAGATGCTTTGAAACAGTAAATGACTCTGTATGTGCCCACATACTAAACAAGGAAATATAACAAATCCTAAAACACACAGAAGTGCCGCTGTAGACAAAGGCAGGAATGAAGAGTTGATCGCCTACAAATTGAAATCAAAGAAATCCAAACTTTATTACTTCAAAGAAAAATAAATACAGCATCAGAGCAGGTTTGATAACCACTGCACAATCATAAAGAGGAAGATGACTAATTTGCTAAAGAAATTGGCAAAAAGTCTTATCTTGATGAGAATCTCTCAGATGATCTTTAGGACCTCATTTTTGATTTTTTTCAAATTTAGACTTTTTGTATCTACCTCTTTGGTTTCTGCAAATTTACAGTCAAGTGTATCCAATGGATGAATTTGACCTCTGATATCTCATATCATGAAAATCGAAGCAACTGTTGATCTTGAAATTATATAGAAGAGAGTCTTTAGAGAACTGTATCTTATATATATATTGCAAAATAATCTTAGAGAGGCTTTTGCCCTCAGGGGCTTGGAAAATGAATGTTTCTATGAAGATTTGTAGCTGAGTGAATCTGAGACACTTTGACCATTACTATTGATGTTCTTGGTCTGTTACAGTATTTATATAGAATACATATCTTAGACTTTTGCAGCAAATGAATAATTTAGTGGGTGGCATCCACAAACAATTTACAAGAAATATATCTAAGTGTATATTTTCTCACTTTAAAGTATAGATCTTGGTGATAGCATCATTTTTGCTCTCTACCTTTACCCCCTGGTGTGTTGGAGGCAGTTGTGCTTCTCTGTTTTGTGCTAATTTAAACTAAGTGCTTCTTAAGGGTTGCCCACTTTTGTGCTCTGGGGGAAACCCATTGCATCTGGGGAACTTTATATCCTAGTAAAGCTTGCAGTGGGCCTATGGAAACACAAGAGGAAAGACATAAATGGAGAGAAATCCCTGCTGATGGATTCGCAGCTATTAGCTTATATTTTTCCTCTTGCTGTAAAGATGTAGTAGGTTTCAAAAGACAGTAAAAAAGTATTGGATCAGCATCATTTTTGTTGTTGTTGCTCCCATTTGTAGCTGGTGATCCAAATTAAATCTGGGACAAAGTGGAGTGTCATTATTACAGATGATATAAGGCTGTGCAGAGCCAAATTGTGACTGTGGCTCTGAGCCTGGTGTGACTGTTCATTTTTCGTGTGTGTCTCCATCCGACTTCCAAGATTTCTCTAATTCATCCCGTTTAGTCTCATATTTACTGCATCATGTTATGGAGGAGATATGTGTAATGTGTTCCCTCTCTTGGGCTTTGCTTAAGCAAAGCAAATCACAGTCCCTGCTGCTGCAGTGGAAGCCGTACAGACACGCTCTTCCAGAGTAAGACACAGTCCTGGAAAAATTGCTCTGCTTTTGAAATAATTATTTCCAAATAAGATTGGAACAGTGTGCCCACCTGAGGACGAAGATAACTCTAGGTTATTACCATAATCGTGCTGGTTAATTTTTTCATGTAGATAAGGAAATCAACGGGATAGTTCATTTTACTCTCCTTGTGAATGGAAATTGTAATAGCACAGCCAGTGGTGGCTTGTCCTTGGTCTATTTTACACCAGCTATGTACACGGGAGAGTGTGTGTGTGCCTATGTAAAAGGCAGAGATGAGAAGGGAGAGGAGCAATATCACAGATGAAGGGTCCCAGTTTTGTTTCATAAGCACAGGAAAACACAAATCTTGCTATTGGAGCTCACATGTCAGGGAGTCGACGCTGAGGTTTTTAGATCTCAGCCTGAATTTTGGAAGTCGCTGGGGGAAAGCCGCAATTCAGGTTAATCGGCCCCAGATACTTAGCAAATATCGGGGCACTTCTTAGTGTCAGTAATGGCAGCGTTACGTACATCCCACCTGGGTATGCAGAGGATGTGCTTTTTCCTTTCCAATGTCTCCTCTGCCTACTGCCAGTTCGTCCCCAAGCCACTAAACTACACCCAAGCAGCATCAAATCAGCGACAGAAAAACTTCAGAATAATATGAACCCCCACATCTGGGGATTTCAGGGAGAGCTGAGGGCAGCTGATAGCTCAGCAGTTCTGCCTGGATCGTTGGATGTTGTCCAGCCACCCCCGGAGGGCAGCATAAGATGGACACTGCCAGGGTGGCACGGGTCAGGGCAGAGCATCCTGCTTGCACTTGGAAAATGTGACAAAATTACAGATTGCCGAAGCTGGCATCGGGATAAAACGTTGTTAGGGTGAGTAAAATCTGCTGTGTAGCAACTCTGAAAGTATGCCAGGTTTCTGAAAATGTGCTACTGAAATTTGGTCCCGCTGATAACAGCCACGCGAGGTTATATGATCTGAGTGGCGTTTGAATCCCGAAAGCTGAATATTACACCATTGGCTTAATCTGATCTTTCTCCCTGCATTCTGGTTTCCCCCCTTTTCCTTGGGCTCCAGTTCCTCTTCCAGGTTCGTCTGGGGTCCAGATAACTCTTTTACTTTCAGTGTCCTTCCCTTATCTAAAGAAAAATAAGACAAGATTGTGGGTACTCTCTGGGAGGTGAAGTGTGGAAAACACTATGGGATATACTTAATCTCTACTCAGCTAGTGTCTGAGAAAAACACAGAGTGCTACTGACGCTATTGACATTTGACCAGGTTGCAAAATACAAGTACTGCAAATCCTATATATCAGTGCTGGGAGATCCATACTCAGGAAACCACATGTAATTAGGATTTTGGTGTTCACATTGCAGAAGAGGTGCATAACCTTCAGGAAGAGCAGCAGAAAAATAATATTTCTCAGATGTGTAAGAGGAGAATGTGAAATATTGCTGGCAGCCTCCAGAATTACTGATTCCAGTTGTAGATAAAGTTGACCTTTCCATAGAGATCTGCAGAGTAAACCCAACACACATATAGAACAATGTCTTTTCTACCTTTTGGCCTGGTATCAGAAGATGTAAACAATGATTGATTTACACTACAAAATTGAATGCCAACTGCTGCCTATGAAAGTACTTAGCAAAAGGCATTGTTTACGAGCATCAGCTTTGCTTCCGTGGTATAATCCTGCCAGAAGCCAAACGCTCTGCAGCAGGAACACCGAACCTTCATGGCTTTGTATCATTATCCTACAATGGGTGCAGAAAATGGGGGAAACATATATGACTGACTTTAGAGAGATTTAAATGATGCCGTTATGTGGGGGGATAAGGAAGATAAAGCAAAGTCCCTTTTCATGCCATTTCTACATTGGTGCAACCGCTGAAATCAACAGAATTGCTCTGACTTGAATGAGAAGGGATTCAGGCGTAATCTGCTCCCTTGTCTCAGCAGCGAGCTGTACAAATAGGCTGGACTGTGGACCTTTAAAAATGAAGATAACAGATAATCGGAAGTTAGTGCATGTACGCTTTGGTGTTTCTGATCCATATGCTGCTGCTGCTGAGTTAATCCTCACATTTGCATGGCTATTGGCTATTATTTCCTGCCAGAATTGATCGCAGGGGACAGCCGTGCTCTGAAATAAGGGCTCAGCACTCTGGGCTGCTATCCCGAGGTGCTGTGGGACCCCTGGGGATTTTTCATGTCCTACCAGGACATAATGACATTTTTGAACTTGGGAGTCAAAGGGAATAGTTCTCAGAGTTTCTCTTGCTTCGCCTCATCATCCATCTTTGCTGTCGTGAGCCAGCACCATTTCCAGAGAGCTACCTGGCAGCACGGAGGAATCATTTGCAAGCACGGCTGTTCTCATGTAGATAAATAATGAACAGAGCACTGTTCAAAGGCAGGACCCTAGAACGAGGGTGAAAAAATCATGGACAGAGGCTGAATCAGTCTGATACTGCAGCAGTGATTTTGGAGGAGCCTTGATCCACTGTGACCTGGCATGGTGACAACATGTGACAGGGGCATGGGGCAGCGTTAGCCACATGGCATCTTGGTGGGTGGCGGAACTTCATACACCCTCAAAGCTGTTTTCACCGAAATTTCATGGAATTGTGGGCTGGATTAACCCCATCCATGCAGGGAACCACCTGTTGGGATTGGATTTCAGCATGAGGATGCAGGGGACAAAACACGGTGGGACGTGGTCCCCCTGAAAGGAGGTCGCTAACTGAGACCCGGTGTTGTGTTGGTGTGTTTGCCGATAGCGCTGGTGAAAAACTCGGCGCGCTGCTTCCCAGGAGCTGTTCTGCCACCAGTCCCAGCAGTTATTACTTGCTCCGTGTGCCTGGGATTTCCTCACTGAAACAAGGTCACCGGCAGGAATCACACACCTATTTTTTTGTGCTTCATCCCAGAGTTCAGTAGCGTGGAAGGCATTGGTGGTTTGTTTGTTTTTTTTTTTCCTCATTGCATGCTATGGCCTGGCTGACACCACTGAAAACATCCCTGCTCTGCACGGAGGGTGGTCGAGAGTGCGCTCTGTGATACTATTTTGTTTGCATGGAAGTATTCTGCATTAACAGAACAATTCGGCTCAAGTAACAGCATCCTTTCCATGTTGAAGTATCCTAAGGCACCGCCTGGTACCTCGTGACGAGCCTGTCATTGCAACAAGTGCCTCTAGACAACCCTCCGCTTTAAACGCTGGGCTTGATTTAGTTATTAGCCCAGACATTGCAGTCATGAGCAATCATCTTCAAAGGAGTGATAGGCAGAGCATCTGGGCCAAATCGTAACGTGATTACCTGACAGAGTCTTTAATAAAGACAATACTTTAGAGACACTTTGGTTGAATTTTTTTTTTTTGTTTTTTTTTTTTTTTTTTTTAGATTTAATTTTAGAACAGCAGGACTGGAAACGCACTCCCTGAGCCTTGTACGGGGGCATGAGTCAGGAAGGGACTGTGGCTTGAAAGAAAACAGAGAAACAGAGCGGCTGACCATTTCCTTTTGCAGTGCCTAGGAAAATTGAACCAGAAAAAGCAACCAAACATTTTAGAATGTACATTCATGTCAGTAATTTTAAATTCCTAGTAAAAAAGGAACTTTTTTAAATTAAAAAAGGATTCTTCTAGCCTGTGTTTAAAAAACAAACAAACAAAAAAAAAAAACCCGGGAAATTCACTGTTCATTAAAATCCCCTTTGGAAC
>VYZM01021345.1:128688-219048 GCA_013398915.1 Dromas ardeola | reverse complement strand
GGGGGGGGCGGCGGGCGGGCGGTGTCGGCCCCGCTGGAGGCTCCGCTGCCGCGGGGACGGGGCTGGGCTCGGCTCTGCGCCCCCCGCCCTGGCGCTGACGCAGCGGGACAGGGAGAAGCTGCATCCCCCGGCGGTCAGTGGAAGGCATCCCCCCGCCGCCACCGGGGGGGCTTCATTCCCCGGCGGTCTGTGGAAGGCATCCCCCCCCCCCACCGGCCCCGGGGGGGGGGGGGGGGCTGCTTNNNGGGCGGGGTGTGTGCTTCATTCCCCGGCAGTCGATAAGGTGCAGCCCCCACGCCGGTGACAGCGAGGGTCCGTCTCCCGGGGATCGGTGGGTGCCTCTCCCATTACCCTGGCGGCTCCGTCTCCTGGGGTCGGCAGGGTGCAACCCCCACCCTGTGGCTGGGCATTTCGTCTCCCCCCGCGTGTCAGTGGGGTGCCTCCCCCATAACCCTTGGGGCTCCATCCCCAGGGGGCCAGAGGGGTGCAGCCCCCCTGCAGAGGGTCCACGGGATGCATACCCTATAATCCTGGGGGCTCCATCCCCAGGGGGTTGGTGGGGTGCAGCCTCATTGCAGGGGGTCAGTGGGATGCGTACCCCATCATCCAGGGGGCTCCATCCCCAGGGGGCCAGAGGGTTGCATGCCCCCTGCAGGGGGTCCATGGGATGTGGACCCCATCACCCAGGGGGCTCCATCCCCAGGGGTCCAGAGGGGTGCATCCCCCAGTGACCAGCAGGACTCCATGGCCAGAGGCCAGTGGGGGGCATCCCCTTGCAAGTCCGTGGGGCAGGTGTCAGTAGGGTCCACGCCCTCAGGGTCGGTGGGGTTTCATTCCCCTGGGGCTCAGTGGAGGTGCACCCCCTGGTCTGGGGGTGCTTGCAGGGTCTCTGCCCTGCCCTTGCTCTGCTGACCCCGGTGTGCTGCCTGGAGGGCAAGGGGCAGCTCCATCACCTGCTGTGACACTTTGTGCTGTCTCCCTGTGCTGTGGATTAGGTCATGTCGTGACAGCGCGTGTTACTGTCTTGCAGTGCAGCAGGGCCCAGGGATATGAGCAAAAAAAGGTAGTCACATAAAAACACCATCCTCCCCCCGCTTCCCTGGATGCAGCAGTCTAATAAAATCAGACAGCATGAAACATCTGGCTGATTTTTTTTCCCCCTAATCGTCAGAAAGTAGTTCTCTGTGTCATTAAATACTCTTGTCCGCACAAAGCAGGCTGTGATATATGCAGTGTTGTAAGCCCGGGAGCGGTAGTGGATGAGGTACGTACGAGGAAAACATCAAGAGCTGACCTCAAACTCTGAAGTTAACTGTGCTGCCTCTCCTTCGGGTGGCCTGGGGTACTCTCTTAAACCTGTCTCAGTTTGTAACTATCTGACCATTACACTCTGCTGCAGAAAGCTCTGATGCCCCTTTGAAGGTGCCATAAAGCTATAAATGGACTTAATGTAGCCCATCCCGTTAACCTCGGTGCTTTCCCTCCATTGCCTTTTAATGAACTGCAACGCTCATGAATTTCTCTCAACGGGCTGTCAGATCTTTTCTGCTTCTGTCTGGAGACAGCGCAGCAGGGCCGTGCGAGAGGAGATGTCCCCGAGACGCCTTCGCTCCCTCGTCCCTGGGGGCCACGGGAGGTGTGGGGGGATCGACGCGAGGGGTAGGTGCCCTCTGGCCAGCGCAGTGGCCGTGGGTTCAAGCACCATCCCCAGCATCCCTGCCTTAGCCCCTTGATTTTGGTGAGGCCATCAGGGCTTGGGCTTCATTTTGCTCCTGGCAAATGGGCAGCAGGAACGTCCCTGGGCAGATCTTCTTGTCAGAGTGCTCGACTGCTTTGTTCTAAGTTCCTCTGCCTTCATTTAAAGGCAAACTGTACATCCTCTGCGATGCCCACTTTCATGTCCAGGATGCACGTCCTTGCAAATATTGTGGTAATCCCTTGAGATAACTCACAAACTTTGCCATTTGTAGAGTGGCTTCTCCCTCTCTTGCATGGGTCTTGCACTGGACAAATTATCTTCTGGGTAGCCAAAGCTCACAGTACATGGAAGAATAGCCTGCAATATTACCAAGGTAATAATTTTCTGAAAAACAAAGTGCCTGAATGCAAATAGAGTGTAAAAAGTGTCTTTGAAGTCTTTTTTTCTTTAAAATTATTCAGTGCTTAGCCTGGAGGAAACCTATTTTTTTCACTTTTATAAAACTCATGAACATTTTACAGAAGCGAGATGTGATTTTTTTTTGTTTCCTTTTTATTTAAAAAAAAAAGACCTAAAAGTCTTTCAATGGTCATGACATGAGGTCTTTTTTTTGTGTGTGTGTGTGTGTGTGTTCCCTTTACAATGTTGAGAGGGGATTGCTAGTCTAAAAAAAACGCAAAAACCCTGAGGTGTGAGTAGATGTTTAGTCTGGTTTACCAGCTCCTGAGCTGCCGCCTGCAGCCGTCAGCAGCTCTTCCGGGGGCACAGCAGGGCTGAGACCAGCCAGGGAAGCACAGGAGTCCCGGAGCAGAAATCAAGACTGGTTCTCTCAGTTGAGATGAAATAGGTGGGGAGAGAAGGTCAAAGTCCAAGTGATGTTGTAAAGGCTTTCCTAGGTGCGCAGAGAGCTGCAGCTATCTCACGTTGCAGGTATCTACTGCAGGGCTCGTTTGGCGATGCTGGTGACATCAAACCTCTGTGTCGTAAGGGCCAAATTTAAAAGGTGCTGCGTGCCTTCACAATATTGCCGTGGGTGCCTTGCAAGCTTTTCAGTAGCTTTATGGGATAAAGAAAGGTCTCTGTGCAGGAGTTCGGCTGGGTGCAAGAGTCCGTGGTGTGTGTCGGGAGGTAGAAAGAGGCTTTAATGAAAGGTCCGTCTGCCTTAGCTCATCTGCACAAGTGTTGTGAAATGTGTCATTCAACGTAAGTACAACTCCTCTACACTTCCTGCCTTTAAAATCCAAGCCATGACACCTGTGAAAAAAAACAACAACAACTTGGTTTTATTTTTTCTTTTGGTTACTGTTTCAACTATCGTTCTTGTACACAGCACACCCTGACTCTCAAAAAGTCAGTTGAGTTGCCCTAAACGAAAAGCTGTGTATTTTTTTTTCTGAGTAATGTGTGAAAAGATCTTATAATGCAGGCACGTTTCTAAATTGCTTCTGAATGTTATTACTAAAAGTACCTTTCTTTGCTAAATTTGTACACATTTCTGTACCAAATAGTATTTCTGAATGTTGTTACTGTCTTCGGTATAGGGCTTGTTCTTTTACTAGGTTACCTGCAGGTGTTGATAGATGCTCAACGGAGCATTCTTACCTTAAATGGGTTCAAACCACTAATAACCTCCATTAGACAAATGCAGAATTAAAAAAAAAAAAGTTTTAACTGGGCAGCTTTAAGTCAGGAAATGCAGAGGCTGAGGCTCCAACAGCAATATTAACTTGGCTGCAATGCACATCCTGTAAGCTCTTTTATGGCATACGTCTCATAATGTAAACAGGAATAAGCACGTAGGTTAGTGTATGCAGAGAGAGAGCAGAAAAGAGTATTTTTCTGAATTTGTCCCCCTTGTGCACATCTGGCTTCGAGGTCGGGCCAGGGGAAGCCTGGTGCTGCCTTACACCACGTGGGGCAGCGCGTCCAGCGCTGACGGACCCCATCGCTGATGGAGTGAAAATAACAGCCGCGAATGACTAATCCAGGCTTTGTTTCTGTCGAAGCAATACCATTGTAATAAGCTGCATTTCGCTCCTTGAGGTCTGTGGGTTGTACTACGTATGATCCCCAAGCGTTCCCTGTTTTCGTTACTCCCAAGCGGCGTGCCTGGCCCTGCCGGGGTTGTGATGACATGCAGTAGCTTCGCTTTGGTGAGTCTCAGCTTTCCACTCCTACTACCCATGGGTTACGGTAAGAGCTCTCCTGGCTAATTTTAACTAGATCATGTACAAGAGCAATTACGTGAGTATTGCATTTCACTACAGAGCTGCAATGGACCAAGCAGCATTGCTCTTTATACTATGTTGTCTTAATTAAAAACTGTGATATTAGTATATCTCACTAAATTGATAAGCGCGCTGATAGCCTGAAGGTCAAACATCTAATCTGACCTTTGCCATGTCACAAGACATCGTACCTCGTGCAGTCACCACCGTACTGAGCCGGAGATTTGCATACGAGGTAGTGTCATCCAGGGCAGAGTCTGTGGCCCTTCAGCAGCGGCCTCCAGCAATGACAAGGGCGGTTCGGGTGAATAAAATTAATTTGTACTTTCCGGGATAAAATAATTATCCTTTTCTGTTTGAAAAGGGCTCCTAATCTAGTGTTCATGCACTGATACTGCTGCCTTGCTTTGACATTGTAAAGCTTTGCGAGGGAGATGGGAGCAGCTCTAATTCTGCAATCTAATACTTCTCCTGTTATACCTGGCTAATTGCAACAGCTCCTCTTTGGTGCAGTCTCCCGAAGATGCTGGTAGAGCACTGCGGTAAGCCATGCCAGTTGTGCTTTAATTTCATTACTGTTTGATTTGGCCAGCATTTTATTAACTTTCCCCGCAGTGTTAGACAGTTTGTGAAGGGGATTAATACCTGGGTGGGTTGTTACAGCATTTATTGTGTGCGCTTAATCTAAATTCCTCTTAAAATGGAATTGTATTAAACTAATTTGGCAAAACTTTGAAATTACAGTAAGGCTGGGTTTGATAATTGATTTATTTTTTTTTTCCCGAGTAACTGTGCTTACTAAAATTATCACAACTCACACAGTCAGAATGGTTCACATCAAACAGAGCGTCTGAATCCCGCTGGGTTTTGATTTTGGCCATTTTTACTTCGTGAGAAGTGAAGGTAGGCACCGCTTTGGGGTCCCACTAAGGTGAACGGCCGGCTGTCCTCTGCCAGCTCTCAGAAATGCAGCAGTACCTGTCAGAATTTGTGCCGGGGGAGCTGCCGGAAAGAACAGCATTGAAAAATGAGAAAAACATAGAAAATGGTCTCTAACTACATTAAAGACTTGTGAAACTTCCGCCATTCTGAAAAAAAACCCACTGTAATTTTGCAGAGTGGAGCCCTCCCCCCTGTCTCAGGCTGGGAAAAAGACCTATTCAATGTTACATTTTAATCATACACAACACAAAGACTTTTGCTGTGCTGTTTAAAATCCAGCCTTCTCTCAGCCTGTGTTCTGCCGGGATGTTTTCATCCAAAACGGACTGCTGAGGCTGACGGAGCAGTCTGAAAAGGCAGCTCTAACCTTCCTTCCTGACACTTCAATAGTGACAGCCACTGTGGGAAACTAGGGCATAAATGCATTAACACTTGTCGCTGGGAAGAAAATCCTTTCCGTGATGGGGACCAGAAGAGAGTGATTCTTAGATTCATGATACAAATTGGTTCATTATTTATTTCAATCGAAGTCTGTAGGTGCTGTTGTAATGAAAAATTAAAACGCACTCTGCAGAATACATGCGAGCTGACACCGCGCCGACCCCAAAGCCTCCCTGACCTACAAAATGGAGGAGAGCTTTGATGCTCACTTCACTCTTCGCAAAGTCTCAGGCAAACAGGCTTTGCCCAGAAGTTTGACAGAGGTAGGACCTTTTAAAACAGGTGCTGAACCCACTCTGTTTGCTGTTGCCTTCCAGGGAAAACGTCCTGCCCTTGCCTCCTGGGTGTTACACATCCACACAGCAGCCACAAGCCCAGCTGCTTGGGCTGCTGTAAATAATTTGGAGTTCGATAGGTATCACCGTACCAGTGCCACCATCCTGTTGCAAGTTGTCTGTAAGTTCAGCAATGCTCTCGTCTTCTCAGACTCCAAGGCAGACAGGTAAAATACAGCGTGTGCCCCGCGTGGAGCAGGGTTTCTCCGTGCCTCCAGCTGTGCGCAAATGTAACAGCTGTATCAATCAGTAATTGTGATCTGACCTCAGGAAGGTGTTAATGCACTCCGGCTTCTCTCTCTGCTCCCAGAGCAAAAGAGATTGTCCAGTAACACAGGGTAATACTAGCTTTAATAGCAAGCAAAATATTTTACTGGTTGTGGTGGTCTTGGGATGACCAAGAAGTGATCTGTTGGGATATTTACGTATTACTCAAAACAATCAAAGATCAAAAAGAGACTTCAAAACGGCATGGGTTTTGAGAGAGCTTCTGTCCAAAGCCTGTACCAAAACACAAACCCCAAAGGCTTTGCTTACCTAACGCAAGCCAAACACTCTGACGCAAAGGGTGCAGCCCCAGCATCTCCTCCATGTCCCCTGCGCTGGTGGAGGAGGGTGGAGGGGACCCGTGGCAGCCACCGTGGCTGGTTGTAGTGCCCGGCTGTCGGCCCATCAGCTTTAATCGAGGCTGGCAGGAGCTCTGATGACAACTGACCTCGTATTAAAGACTGAAGTCCCCGTCTCATCTGAACTCATGAACGATGTCAGATGACAAGTGGGACAGGTATTAAACATTAAACATTAAACATTACCCAGCTGTTTGGCTTTAAAATACTAATCCTTACACTTTTACGTGTTTTACCCAGTGTTACTGGGTTTGCAAGACTTGAGACTTTCGTGAGTGATGACTACCTATCTCATGGTGATCTGGTATCCCACATTTGCAGGGCTAGTTTCCAGCTTTTGAGCTCTCCTTGCAGGTATTCGTGGGAACATGCTCGCCATATATATCTCGGAATACAAACATGTGGGTGGTCTGACTTCAGGTGAGCTTCCAGTTTGCCTTCCAGGATCCCAGCAACATGGATTATATTACCCTTCTTCAATCATCTTCCCCACCCTTTACTCTTCTGGTCTTTGTAGCAGAAAAGGAAAGCATCTCATCCATAAAACTGAGCAACCTTCCTCCAAACGGGTTGTATTTGGCTCCTCCACTTCTTGGGGTGAGGAGGGAGATGGCTTCGTTGGTGCGATGGGGCTTGGGCTGTGGCATGAGATACGGCACGTCCTATTCCGGCATCAATCTATCTTCCCTCTTGTATGGAGTAATAGCCATCCTCCTCTTTCTCCTCTGAATAAAACTACAAGCATTTCTATATGGGAAATCTGTCCCGTAGCTCAGCTGGAAATAAGTAAATGCAACAAACAAATGGGTGGCACCACTCCAAAATGTACAGTTATGCCAGCTGGTGTGCTGTCGCTGCTGTCAGGTGTGGGGCTGTGGGAAGCTGGGTGTGATGGGCTTGTCTTGGCCCGCAGCCTTGCCTTTCAGTCCACGTCCACATACTCATCAAAGGATTTAAGCGTCTCCACAGACAGTAGTCTTAAGTGCGGTGAATCACAGCTCCTGGATAGCTAGGATGGAAAGGACCTGCTGGGTCACCTAGCCCTCTGCTTTGCTTTCAGGAGGATCCTTCCTAATTAAAGCACGACTTGGTGATTGCAATATGTTTTCTTTTGGGTGGTTTAATAAATTGCCATCCTCTCTTTGAGAAGTGAAAAAGTGTTTACTAATGCAGCTGTAAATGTCTCAGCTGTGGGGTGGTTATTTACTGCACTATTCTAATGCAAATGTTTGTGGTTATGTTTGCATTGATCATACAGACAGTGCACACAAGTTTTATTTCTTGGTGTATTTTTCTCCTTCCTGCTGTATCTGTTCCACTGTACGCTATGTAATAGAAACTGCTTGATGTGTAATTGCCTGTCACTCAAGTGCCATTTTACAATATAGAGACATATCAATTAAAATACTCTTCCTCCTCCAATTAATTTTGATTCTTGGGGGTGAGATATTAGTGTAGGTCTGGAGAATGTTCCATTAAATCATTTGGTACTTTACACATTTATTTATTTTTAAATGTCTTCTAAGTGAAAGGTAATGGCCCGTAGTTACAACTGAAGAAAAGAGCATTCATTGTCAGAGCCGTATGGCTGGCTGACTGTGGTGCTCCCGGCATGGATGCGGCTGGAGCGCTCCAGCCTGACGGATGCAAAATCACTGGTTGTACACCGCCAAAGAGGTGACAAACTGCCCTCCTGTAGCGTGCGTCTTGGGGCGTGAGGTAGGGAACGGTTTAGATATCACAGTTGCAATTTTCCCAGATGAACTGTTTCTGGAAGTTTATTTTTAAGTCCTAAGCCCCGTATCTCCTACATGGTTCCTTCATGGATGCATCAAAAATGGTAGCTCAGCTAGATTCTATTTTTAGAATCATAGAATTGTCTAGGTTTAAGATCATTGAGTCCAACCACCAGCCTAATTCTGCCAAAACCACCACTAAACCATGTCCCTAAGCACCACATCTACCCGTCTTCTAATACCTCCGGGGACGGTGATTTGGAGTGGTCGTCTAATATGATAGCAGCTTTTCAGACTATACAGAGACTTCTGAAAAATGGAGTCTGTGAGTAGGAAGTCTTGCCTTGAAACAGGCAGTTTTGTGATAAACGATTTTGTCTGTAGCCTTTTAATACCTCCTGTAAATGGGATGATAGCTCAGAGGTAATCACTTTGAGGGGATGCAGGAAGCGTTACTTGGAAGATACGAGGTGGCATCTTTTAATGTCTCTCCTCAATGTTCATTGGGGATAATCCTACCTCAGGGCAGGGATGGCCTTAAATCTGATGGAGTTTGTATTAGACGCCAATTGCTTTAGGTACCTAATCTATAGCAAGTAAAACTTAAGCACACAAAAAAATATAGAAAAAAGTTTGGAGACTTTTTGAACTTTAAGTACTATTAGATAGTCAAGCCAGTGGACATTATTTTCGCTACTGGCAATGATACCGCCATGGGCTCGTAGTTGTAGGACTATGCCTGGATCCATTGGTTTCTGTCATGGGTGGGAGAGAGGGGGATGCAACTTGTTCTAAAAAGTACTGTAAACTGCTAAGACCAATTACATTATTATTTTTTTAATTGTTAATTGAGACTTTAACTCGATGAAGGCTGGAAACACAACAGAAATGACTGTCAGTCTGTTAAAACTGAACTCGAGTTTTTCTGTGGAAGACCTAATATTTGCCTTAAAAACAGCTGGTTTCATTTTGGTCTGGAGTTGCCTGGAGTTTGCCTGGCTGCACAGACCACTGGAAGTGGTTGGTACATCAAGTCCATTGTGCAAGTGTCAACACTTGTGTAGGTTGTGTTAGGTGTCAACATCCCTTATTTGTGGAAAATAATGATCCACTGGGGCCCATTTCTCCTCAAGCCAGAGCAGACCTGGAACAAAACCCCATGGCTTTTACAGTCATCTTTTTCTTTCGGCTCCCCCTTCTATTTATTTTATGAAGCTGCTGGCGCAGCAGGGACAGTTTGCTCTTCCTCTGCCGCAGACGGAAACTTTCTGTGTGCTGGGAGGTGCAGCTGCAACCTGTATGTGGCAGTTTATATTGAGGGGCAAACTGCAATTCCAGTTGAAATGAGCACTGGTTTTTCTTAAATAAGAACTTCTTTAAATGGAACCAGGTTCAAAAACAACTAACAGTCTTTACGGAAGAGCTTCCAGTTTATACATAGCCTGGCAGGGGTGTGCAGAAGCTTGCCAGGTTTTGGGAGAAGTGACCCTTCACAATGGCGTCCCTGTCTCCTTCCCAAAGCTACCCAGGAAACAGAAGGTTCTCAGTTCCCCTTAAATATGGCCAGATTTTGAAGTGAGGGTGAGGAAAGTATCTGCTCTTGGTACAAAGTGAATGTAGATTTTTCCAAGACTTATTTGTTTCAATGAAGAATGTGTAGGGATAGTCTGATCTGGTGTGCCAGGAAAAGCTTATAAAAGCATTCAGGACAATAAACAACTGCTGCTGCTGGCCGCTGGCATGCTTTCTTCTGGCTACTTGGTGGGTCAGGTGTAAGCTGCTGCTTAGTCCTGGCTGCTGTCTGAAGTGATGTCATAGAAGCATAGAATCATGGAATGGTTTGGGTTGGAAGGGACCTTAAAGCTCATCTAGTCCTAACCCCCTGCCCTGGGCAGGGACACCTCCCACTAGACCAGGCTGCTCAAAGCCCCATCCAGCCTGGCCTTGAACACCTCCAGGGATGGGGCAGCCACAGCTTCTCTGGGCAGCCTGTGCCAGTGCCTCACCGCCCTCACAGTAAAGAATTTCTTCCTAGAAATAAGGAATGGCCTAGGGACCTGTGTGTCCATGAGTGATGGGCGCAAGCCTGGAAGAACAAACCTTCTCCCTGTGCTAGCAGTCTTCTTGCTATGTAGTGCTGTGCATTGCAGGAGCCCAAATTGCTATCCACAATATGAATTTAAAGGTGGTCTCAGGAGCTCTACCTGACTCGTAGTTTTCCTGATCAGTTTGGTATTTGTAATCCCTGCCCCGCCCCCCCTTACTCTCCTGTTGCTGTGAAGAAAAGCAAAACAGGCAGGAGAGACCGATTACATGTTTGAGAAACAATGAAAGTTTATGGTGTTGGAAATGCTGCCAAAACATGAAAAGGAAAGGGAAAGGATGAATCTGGGGAAAAAAAAATAATACATTTTTCCGTTTCTTACATTATCTGTATCAGTAATGGATGGAAAATTATTTCAAAGCTGTGAATTTTGTTCGTCCTTATAAAAACACTGTAATTTTTTTTAAAAGCTTCCCTTAGAGTATTATGGCCAGCCTCATTTCACAGCTAGATATATTCAACTCAGTTAAATGCAATGGAGGAAATCTACACAAAACAACTGCTTAACATTATAAGCAGCTTGCATAAACACGAATTATTAAGGTCACAAAAGCTCCTAGAAACCATCAGAAATGAGTGCACAGTTGCACTTCTTTTTTCAAAACATGCATTAATTAATAAGGGGCTTAGTGCCCAGTCTGTTTCTACCCCCCTGCCTCCATCAGATTTTGCTTTCATCAAGTGGAAGGGGGAAAGTGTCACTTCTGTCTCTCCCTCCCCCCTTTTCTTTGGCCTGAAGCACAGAAAGGTGCCAGACGTCAGCCTACACAACTCCATCATTCACAGCTGCGATATCCTAAAACGCTCAGGCGGGTTGTGTTGGCAGTGTCACAACAACAACGGCACCCTCTGAAACGGCCAGGGGTTTCATTTCATGCCTGCCTGGACCACCTGCGTGCCTGCTGGGGCAGGAGCAGGAGACTGAAGTCAAGGTGCCAGGAGCCGAAGAGCAGTCACGTTCATGTGTTTGGGCACCACAGAGAGGGCAAGGTGCTCCCAGGAGGAGCACGGAAGAGAAGAAGATGATGAGGGCGATGTGGTGGCAGCTAGAGGTCCCATCCTTCCTCTGGAAGTGCCACACACCCCAATTTGTGTAGGTGTGGACATCACATCTCCTGTCAGTCCCTTCCCCTTGATGTGGGCAGAGGCAGCACATAGTGGCCACGGTGCCCCTGGGCATCGGAGCTGTGGGAGAGTTAGGAGGGAGCTCCCCTCCAGCCCTTTCCGGCACAGGAAAGAATAACAGGAGCTTGACTGGGAAATGGGATATGTGGGCTGCTGTGATTGAAGGGTTGAGTCCTGCTTGTATGCAGAGTAAAGTCAAAGTGTGTGTAAATGTATGTCAAGGTCAACACTGGGAAATGTTTGCAGCAATGAGTTGAAGAAGAAAAAATAGGAATAGAGAGATGTTAATTTTATAAATTTATTATTTCAGTTGTGGTGCTGGATGGAGTGGAAGCAAGTCAGAGTAACTGTGAGGAGGGAAGAGGCTGCAGTGACCGAGGTGGGAGATGAGGACAAGACCGGAGCTGGTGGTGTGGGTGGTGGGGGAAGGCTGAATCTCAGAGAGCTTATGCAGGAAGAAGCAACTCAGATGAGAGAGCTTATTCATGGGAGCCTATGCTTGGGAGAGAGGATGTCTTCAGAGATGGTCCTAAAACGTCAAAAACTTTAAGAGGCAGGAAGCAAACTCGTATATATAGGAGCTGCGTCTTGGGATCCTGGAGAGAGCAAATGGCTTGAGATTTTCTTGCCGGGTTTGTACTGCAAGTCAGGCCTCTGAGGCAGACACCTCTCTGTGTTTGTCATGAGTCAGCGCAGAGAAGATGGGGATGAAGGTCAATGGTTGGTATCTCTCCTCTCTGGGTTTGTGGCTCCTGCAGAAGAACCTCAGATATCCAGGGTCAGGCTTGCTGAGCTCCAGAAAGACAAAATTGGTATTTTTTGGCCTTGCTGTGTTTTAGTGATTCCACTGTTGTTTTGTGTCCTAACGAGAAATAACGCAAATGTCAAGACATCAAATGCGGTCTTTTAAAAATCCTCCTAGGTACTGCACCTGCTCTTTATCTGCGAGGAATTTCATTTCTGCAGCCGCTAGAGAAGCAATTCAAGGAGAGACAAATGTTAAAGCCATTATTCAAATGCTTCTGGTCTGGGGCTGGTACCGACTTTTAACTTATTGAACAGCGAAGAGGTTCTTTGGGATGAGTTTGGAGCGAGGAGCCGCCTCCACCGTGCTGCGAGAGAGGACACACAGGCCACCATGCAAATGGTTACCCTGCAGGACAACACTTGTGGGGCAGCCTTGTTAAATAGCAAGAAAAATGTTTGTCCCATGCCCTGTTCCAGCACCGTTTCTGAAAATAACTAGTCAGGGGCTGCTTTTGATATATAATAAAAAACTGTAAGCAACAAAGGGGCTTTAAAACAAGCAAAGACTTGACGTATTTGTTAATATGCAGAGTAGCAGTGCATTAATTTTAAGGCACGCTTTTTAGTGTTTTTTTTTTTTAAAGCAAAATGAGGACACTAATTAAAATTAATCCATTTATAAATGTTTCCGCATCCAATCTTAAAGCATAAATAAAACATTCGCCTTGTCTGTCTCTTTTCTCATCTTGAGACAATACAGACCATGTAACATTTAACTCTTTAAGGTAATGAGCAGAGAAAGCTGTCTTAAATGATTTACTGAAAGATATAAAAATTGGTGGCACAGTGGAGGTGGCTTTTAAAGAGTGGGGAAGATGGCAGCAGGAATGTTGGGAGTGCCTCCAAATGGATTTTAATGCTTGCCTATGGGAGCAAAACTTAAGTGAATTTATCCCTGTGTATTTTATAATGCGCATTATCACTCTGAGAAATGCAAATCGAGGAAGGCAGCCAACAGACAGCTCGTTTTCATGAGATGGGTGGCAATGGAGGGCAGGGAGGCAGCTGGGGCGAGAAACCACTCAGGTTTGCACTCCCAAACCCAGGAAGGATTTGCACTGGCGGGGCTGGGAAACAAGCGAGGTGGCCAAGTGCGTCAGATAGACCACTCCACAAAGATGCCATATTCGATTAATTTCTGTGATTCAAAAAATAAAAAAAAAAAAAAAAGGAAAAGAAAAAAAGAAAAAAGAGGGCCTTATGGCAAAGAAACTCTTTGAAGTTTTAGTTCTGTGGCTCTTGGGACTGCAGCATTGTCAACGCAGAAGATACTATTCTGTGCCTTGTTTAAAAAGGAAGCTAAACACGACCTTGGGTCTGCGATTGTTGGTACCTCCTCAATGTATGTTAATTAGTAAAGACCGTGAGAAAAGTAGTACAGCTGCTGAGGGAACTATATATTCTAATTTTTTAATGTGTTCCAGATATTATCAATTGTGCCTGCAGATCTTTTGTGAAGTTACGGCTGTGTGGATGCTGCCAGTGTGTGTGCAGTCATGCACCGTGTTAGGGCACTTGCACATAGAGTGGTGGCAAAACTGTTCAAAAAACCTTCCAAAACCCCCAAACAACAACAAAACCCCCCTATAGATGATATTTTAAACTGTAA
Organism: Dromas ardeola; assembly: GCA_013398915.1. Taxonomy (NCBI): domain Eukaryota; kingdom Metazoa; phylum Chordata; class Aves; order Charadriiformes; family Dromadidae; genus Dromas; species Dromas ardeola. The sequence continues at coordinate 205,396 of VYZM01021345.1, read as the reverse complement.
CATAAGCTGCATGTCTCTGCTCTGTCTCAGGCCACACAGAAGGGAAAAGATAGCACGGGGCAGGTCTGTTGTGTGTGAGGATGCTCCCCTCGCCTTTCAGATGCAGATTTTTTAATAAGAAATGTATGCATCTCTGCTTCTTGTCACTCCTATCCCTGGGATGTTTCGCATCCCTGGCTATCTTCTATCGGTTTCCTGCTCTTTGGTCTTGATGTCTGTTCCTTATAAACCTTCCAGCCTGAAATCTGCCCAGCTCTGACCCCACCCCAGCTCCCAGCCCTCTTTGACAGGGCTAAAGCTCAGCAGCTGCAGACAAAGTGAAGGCAGGAGGAGAAAAACTGCAAATCCCCGTAGCAAAGTGTGCAAAGCAAAGTTGTCCTGGCTTGGGAAGGAGCGGCTCGCTATGGCTCTGCTACAGATGCAAGTGGGCAAGGAGTTTCTGTTTGGTGAATTAGCAGATAGAGAATTTAGACAGAGAGTTGTTTCCAGCAGTGTTTGCACTCCAAATATTTATCCATGCTGAGTAGGCACATTGTTCCACTTTTCCCAGAGAAGTCATGCCCAGGTAGGAGATTTGAGCCCTCTTTCCCTCCAAGGCTAATGGGATTTAGCTTCATGATAGCAAGTTTGCGTCTGTTAAACCAAGTTACTGGGATGTACTGTTTTAAGCTATGCTTCTGGTAATCAGTCTCCTTTTGGGAAGGCAAAAAAGACAAAAGGCAATTGCAGGAGTTAAGACTTCATTGGATGTTTGCTCAGGGTCTTCCTTCGCCCTGGGCGCAGCCATGGGAGGACTCACCCTCCACCTCGCCACCAAGTGAGAGGATTTCTTTTGGCAGAAAGCAACTTCTGCATGGGGCCGGGACAGAGTTTCTGTCCCATGTGCTCTGTTTTCCGTTTTAAAGTGCTGTGCAAAATGACTTCTTTGCTTCCAACTACACATTCAAAACTGCTAACCACCCACCGTACAGCTGCTAATGCACAGATTATCTCCACAGCCAACAGCTTTAAGTAATCAAACAGAGATAATTTTACCTCTGTGACCCAACAAATAAACACCAGAATCAGGAAAAATCCTCTCGCCCACACAGTCCTACCCAGGTTTTCAAGGACATGGTGAAGGGTTTCATCAAGACCAGCATCGGTGACAAGGTCACCAGGTTTGTCCCATCTTGGGTCGATGGTGAGATACGGCCGTGGGGTGGTGTGGGGTGCTGTCACGAGGTCACGATGCTCCATGACCTGATGAGACCATCTCTTGCTGCTGCTGCAGAAGACATTAAGTGTGTAGGGCATATGCTGAAAGTTGTATATGCAGTCCTGCATTTACAGGAAAAATTGTGACTTGGAATGGCTTTCGTTAGTGACTTCAGCCTTTAACTTTCTCTTCTTCTGAAGAACAGACATTTCTCACAGCTATCAAGGGTTTAGTATCATTAAGAAAATACAGCTGTTACATATCTTAACATTACAACTGTGACTTCTTCCACACTGACTGATCTCCATCAACGTCAAGAAAGAAAAAAAATCTAGCCCAAAAGTCAGAGCAGAAAACATATCTTTTTATGCTTTAAAAGTCTGTTTCTTTTTTGCTTTTTATTTCCCAGGTCAGATGATTATGGCTTTTTTTATTCGAAATGAAGTCTCAGCTTTTTTATGTTAGTAAAATCTGGCTGCTCGGAGCTTCTCTCATTTTCCCTGCCCTTTTCCCCTTTGTTCTAGGAAACTCATTTCCTTATTCCTGCTATTAAGGATACTTAACATGTTGTCATTGGGAAGCAGCACTCATTTCTTCATGGAAAGAAGCTGCTTAATGTTTCATGTGTTACAGTGAATAATTAAATAAAGAAAAATATCTAAGCCCACAAAACTAGCTGGCGGCTGAAAGGAAGAAAGCATTTGCAGTCTGCTGGGGAAAAATGACACTCCTGGCCTGGTGTCTCAAACCACAAGGGTAAGGTTTAAAAATGAATACGTCTGGCATGACATTCAAAAAAAAATCTGGATTTTTCAGCTTTCCATGCATTTATAACATTAATCTTTAATTGTCATATTCTTGAGCTACTGGCTGCAAGAACAGAGCTGAAATTGATGGGGCTAAGGAAAACCAGGCTGGCAAGTGGAATGAAGTGTCTGCAGGGACCACGACCTTGTGAACTGCCAGGGATGGAAAGGCTGTCAGCACTCAGGCAGGCAGGGAGCTTGGGAGCTTGGCAGCCTGATAGCGTATGGCACGAGCGGTCTTCATGTAGGATGTCTAAATAAGGGGTTTTGTTGGCCTTTATAGTTCTTTTCACCCTTTCCAGGCTCCTATAGTCATTGCCTCTTGTCTCTTGATTTTATAACAAGTCTTAAAACACAACTGTTAGGCTCAGTGGAGATGGGACAGAAAACTGGGGAGATGAGATGAAAAACCGAGGGGATGGGACTTCTGCCTGGGGAGTTGGGAGAGGGGTGACTGCTCCCAAAAGGATCTAAATGGACCATGGAATTTTTTTCTTTTCAAATAAAACCAGAACTAAACTGTAATTTTGCAGTGACCTTTGCTATTTTACAAAATGAGATCAGACACCTGCGGCCCTCATGGCAGAGGGAGCATCGTTCTAACAGTATTTCACAGCCCAGCTACAAATGTGTGTTGCACGTTTGGGATTTTTTCTTTTTTTCCCCACCTATCTAGTTTTTCTCTTCGCTGCACGTATCATCTCAAACCGATAACATGCTTTAGCAAAATTTGTGGAGACCAGAGAGAGATGGAGGTTTGTGCAGAGCAATAGCTCCCCGTGCCATTGCGCATCCCTTTGAATGTGGTCAGCGTTAGTCCCATCAGCTGGGGTAGGAGCCTTTGCTTTCTCCTTTTTCTACCCCTGTGCACTGCGATGTGTAGGCTGGATCTCATAATGTGTGCCTGCATCTTTCCGCCTTTTGCATTTTCCTCTCTCCGTGTGATCCGCAGCTCCGGCTGCGGCGAGGACACGGTGAGCAGAACTGAGGTGATGCCCTGTACCACTGCCAGAATTACAGATGTGGATCTGTTGGGCTTGATAGACTCCAGAGTGACTGCTGTAATAACTGGAGGACATCTAGCAGCCCTACTGCTTCCACGTGCTTCGCTGCTCTGCCAGCACGGCTCCGTCCTGACCTCTACTCGGAGTGAGAGTCTGGGTCCAATTCCTCTTGTAGCCAAGCAGGGTGAGATTAGGGAGCTGTTGCAGCATCCCAGAGAGTATCCGAAACGAGGAGAAAGGGGACTTTCTGGTTCCAAAAAGACCGTCACGAATTCTTGTTGAGGGTTGGGCTGCGTCAACGCTGTTAACTCTTCTGCTGGTTTATCTGTGTGCTGCTGAAGTAGTGGCTGTTTAGATTGTGTCTGGCAGCTCTTCCCAAAATTGGCAGAATCTGCACTGAATGGCTTATGCTTGAAAACAGATACAGAAGAGATGAGAAATGGTTTGAGAGGAAATCTGGATTTTAATTACTGCCTCTTGCACTCATCTGTGGTAGCTCACAGATTTTGGTCGGCTGTACGGCAGAAAGGATAGTGGCATTTTAAATGTGCTGCTTATACTGCTGGCTTAGACTTTTCCTGTAGAATCATAGAATCACAGAATTGCCTAAGTTGGATGGAAACTTTCAGATCATCTAGTCCAACCATCAACCTAACTCTGACAAAAACCATCACTAAACCATGTCGCTAAGCACTACATCTACCCGTCTTTTAAATACCTCCAGGGATGGTGCCTCAACCACTTTCCTGGGCAGCCTGTTCCAATGCTTAATAACCCTTTCAGTGTAACAATTTTTCCTAATATCCAGTCTAACCCTCCCCTCTTTCCTCTTGTCCTATCACCTGTTACTTGGGAGAAGAGATGGACCCCCACCTCGCTACACCCTCCTTTCAGGTGGTTGTAGAGAGCGATACGGTCTCCCCTCAGCCTTCTTTTCTCCAGGCTGAACAACCCCAGCTCCCTCAGCTGCTGCTCGTAAGACTTGTGCTCCAGAGCCCTCACCAGCTCCGTTGCCCTTTCAGCAAGGTACATAACCACACATCTAGTTTGAATCACATGGATACTCCTACCAAAATTAGTGACACTCTTCCTGCAGCTCGCTGAAGATGTGTGGTTGCAGCGTGACCCAATTCCTGTTGAAATAGGTGGAAGAATTTGCCACTGTTCTGATAAACCCAGATCAGGTCCTAAGTCCAATTAACCCATTCGGGCACCTGTGTCTGCTTATCATGGGTGCTGTGGCCCGGGAGCGGTACCAATACTGGCATGCACTGCACCGACCAAAATGCTGTCCGCATGGTGCACTGAGAGAGGAGATCTCTTGGGCTCCAGACATTCTGCAGTTTATCTTCTGATGCTGCTCTCTGTTACCCCTGCCTCGACCATTCCTAGTTTTATTCAGGAGAAACGGCGTTTTTGCGTAACAGGTAAGAGGAGTCACTGCGCTCGAGAGCTCTGGTGTCGGCAAGAGGGCAATGGCAGCCAGACCTGGAAATCCAGTAACCCTGGTACTGCCGACCTGAGGATTAAACCCTTCTCACTGCAATGAGCCCAGACTGCCAAATTGCCCGTGAAAAGCTTTAAAGAACTGGGAATAAAACCGTGCGTGCATCTAGTTCCTTTGCAGCAACTTTTTAGCTGGAGGCTCTTAAATCGCTGAAGCAGTGAATGGAGAGCCCCCACAAGAGACCTGGCAGCCCTCAGCGCTGCTCCGGGGTCCCATTCTTGGGGTTTTTTTTGTTTGTCGTCTGGATTAAAGGGATTAAAGGTTTAACCTTTGTACAGCCTTTCAAATAATAACATGTCTGAGCTCATACTGCGCGTCAGGGAAACATTTCTTTCACCCCTTCCAGATTTTCATGATATAAGTAAAGATCTGAGAGTGAACTGGCTTACTCAAAGTCAGGTCCTGTGCTTTAAATCCCTGTAAATTTAGCGCTGTGCCCCTGTTCTTCCCCGCCTGGTGGTGTTACTGGGACCAGGGCAGGGTACCCGCTTCTGCCACCCGTGCTGGGTGCTGGCGGGGGTCTGTGCTGGCGGGGGGGCTGCAGTCCGAGCTGACACCTTCTCGCTCAGCTGCCGCGCCTCTGGGCTGTGTTTCTCGTAATCAGAAATAAAGTTCATGCTGCCAGACGGGACCCTGCTGCATGTCAGCCTGTCGCACGCCGGCCGGCTGTGGCAGTTCTTCACCTCATGCTCTGGAGTGGCTTTTTTTAAAATAGGTTTCAGGGATTTGCAGTTTGCAGCGCAGCCCTCTTTAAGTGAGTGGCAGTGGCTTTTTTTCTCCCTTTTCTTTTGAAATTATTGTGACTGAAGTTTTAACAGTGACTGAAGTTTTCAGAAGCATCCAAGTGATTTAACGAATTTATTGTCACCTGCAAAAAGAAAAAAGACTAAAGTCGTGTTGGCTTTAAGAGGGACTCAAGAGCTGTCTTTAGCTTGAATGTTTTATCTCATCCCCGTGCGTATTCTCCATGTGATTAAGGGAAGACCCAAGGCCACCTTTGGGACCAGCTGGTCCCACCTGCAGGTATGCCATCTGCAAGCGTGGCCAGGACTTGCTCTCCTCAGCACGGCGCATCGCCTGCACGGTCCAAGGGGTGCCCAGGAGACAGCCAGGTGGGCAGAGGGATGCAGGTGGCCCCGGCATGAAGACCTTATCCTTGGAGCTCCTTCCCTAGAAATAGCACCAAGCCAAGAGACGCTGCATGTGGGGGACGGGATTTCTTGGGGATGGGGTCTCTTGGGGTTGAAGTGTGTGGAGGAAAAGTTCCTCTCTGTCAGCTCTCTCCCTGGCAGGGAAGATGACCCCCCTGTTTGCCAGCATGGGGCGGGGCGGTCCATGCTGTCCACCAAGGGATGCACAGTTCTGTGAGTGCTGCTTTCGGGCAGTCGGCAGTGCCATGGGATTCCAGTAGATGCAACTGTCAGCACCGGCCTCTGCAAACAGTTGGGGAAAAAAAATAAAAAAAAATCCTTTTGACTCTTTCTGTTCACAGCTGACTGGATGTAACAAAGATGATATGACTTTGTTATCTGGGTTAGATAACAGCTTTACCATCTGGACTGTCATCACACTTGATAACTGTTACCCCCTCCATCAAACTACGGTTCTTTTCTAGATAGAACAGCCAATGCAAATAGTAATTTAAAAACTACAATACATAGAAAACCCACGGATCTACAAATCTATAACCAAGAGGCTGTAGGATCCAGCCATGCTCAGGACCTGAGCGACAACTTCTTTCCCTCCAAAGATAGCACATGCAGTGTCAGCCTGTAACGGAGGTTGTTACCATCAAGGACTTTCCTCTAGGGAAATAGATTTTTAGAGAGCTGTCTGCATATTGCCTAAAAGTGTACTTTAAAAAGGATCCTTAATCAAAGTGATGTAACAACAGGAGTATTTACTGTTCTACTTGACCCTGGAACTGGTAAGTCATAGATAGTTAACCATTCTCTGCATTTTAGAGAGGATTTTATCTTGGAAGAAATTTGCCCTACCCTTCTTAAATTTAGAAGACGTGACTGTCCTTGTGTCTCCTGCACACCAAAGGGAATACAGACTGAGCTTGAGCAATATATATTAAATTTGCCAACAGTTTCTCCACTGCAATAAATACATCTTGCAACATAACACTGAAATCTGTGGATTGCAAGCCTGTGCTTTCTTGAATATAATACACTTCACCCACACCACCAAATGCCCATAAGGAAATTTTAAGTGAAATTAAAGCACTATATGTGAGAGTGAACTTGCACAGACAGTTAATTTAGGACACAAGCACCTCATTCTGGCTCTTGACTGTACAATTTTCAGAAGCAATTCACAGCAAGTACGTGATAGTCAAACAAGTTGGGCTGAACATTAGGCTAAGTGGTGGGTAACATGAAGAAATAGATGGAAATACGGTTACAAATTTGAAACTTTATCTTTGGAAACGCTGTGTGTAGCATTTCTAAGAGCTCCACTTGACCTACAACCGCTGGAGAATGGCAGTAAAAGAGATGTGAAGGCAGTCAAAGTGAATTAATTAAAAAAGTCTAAGTGAATATTAATAGGACCTGCTATATTCAACAATTTACAAGCGTGTCTGGCATTTATAGATGAACTCTGCTGTTTGTTACATATTACATTAAAGAAGAATCCTGAACCAACATATCAAAATGTCAAACTAACACCGCATTTTCCTTTGATCTCCTTTTTAGTTGAAATGAATTATTGATAGCCTTTTTCATGGCTGGCAGGAGAGATCTCTGATTTTTATTTGCGTATTAGATCAAATCTCCTATTCCTTCTGTAGGCAGAGCTCTCTACAACAATATCTAGATGTGATATGTGCAATTACAGAGCTCAGATTCTTTCTCGCGGGGAATGTTCTCCCCACCCATCCCTTGTTGCTGTGATTTCTTAAGCTGATATTTTCATTGGAATTCATTAGGCAAATATATAGCCCACCCTGGAGCTGGCGGTCAGGACAAGGGTGTAATGGTTTTGTGTGGGCCCACAGACCACACTGGTGGGTCTCCAGCTCCACAGAGGGATTTGAGCTGGTTTGCCAAGGATCTGCAGAGAAAAACCTGCTTGGCTTTCAGTGATGTGGCTTGGGAAGGTGTTTTGCCAGAGCAAGGTCAGATTTATGCCAGGTTTCAGAAAGCCCAGGTGGGTAGAGTGTGGGCACGGTTCTTGGGTTTTTGGTGGCACTGGAGGATACCAAGGTCTCTATTAGCCACTATCACCTGGTCTGGACATCAGCAAAGCCTTGGTCCCCAGAAGAGCTCTCAGCTGCTCTGTGTTTCATGGTTTGCAAAGCTGTTTGCTTTTCAAATGTCACCTCAATTACTGTTCTGGCCGTCGTGTGTTTCCTAAGGGTCCACCTCACCCCTGGAACTTGGCAGCCCCCAAACCCATTTGCTGCATTCCACCTGCAAATGCAGAAGTGGTTTTGGCTTGTTTTATTTTAAGGTCAAAAGTATCCATCAGAGTAACGGAGAAAACAAAGCTTCCTCCTCATGGTCTCCTGATCATCCTATTTAGCATTTTTAATTGCTTCCAAAAGATGCTGCCTGACTTCAGCAGTTGTTGTTGGGGCTCTTCCTCCGATATTTGCTCAGGTGCAAGAAAGGAAGGTGCAGGACATGGCCATCAGGCTCATGAAGGGTTTTAAATTTGGGTGGATTAAAATTGTCTTACTCAGTTTTAGTCAGAATAAATTGACTGGCAGGAGGGGACGAGGGTGGCCTTAGGCAGACTGCTGTATGGAGGACAGAGGGAGGCATTTACCTTCCCATACTCTCCCATCCCATGATATGCTTCTATTACCTGTGTCCTACTACAGATTTGGGGGGCGCAGTTCCCTCCCTGTGATTTCGGGAGAGGGGAACGGTGATCCTTGCCTTTCTTGTGCCTCCATGGAGACGGCAGAGCCTGTGAGTGAGCGCCTTCCCCTGCCTTCTGCTGTCTCTGCGCCAGCAGGTCTGACCGCTTTCTTCATGCTGAAATCAGGTTTTCTCTCTCCGTTCCGCTGACCCACTTTAGGCTCTTTGAAGGCGCGGCGGAGCTCCCCGGCGGCTGCGGCTCTGCCTTCGGGGGACACGGACGGGCGGTGGAGCTGGAGCGGACGAAAAGGCAGTGGCATCCCAAACCCCGCGGGAGGAGGGTGGTTTTGGAGATGCAGCCCCTCCTTGGTTTGCTCCCCTGTATTTGGTTGCATGTTTTTCTCTCTTAACTGCTGCCTAGGGTGTGGTGGGTTTTTTTCTTAAAAAAAAAAAGCTCTTTTTTTTTTTTAATAGGAGGTTTTATTTCAAGGCTGCTGGAGCCGTCTGCAGCGGGGTTTCAGATACACGCACTCATGCTTCGTGCCTTAATAGCACCTGACATAACCTGGTCACAGGCATGAGCGAGGCACGGATCATCCATCCCCCACCGCCGCTCTGTCCCTGCTCCCGTCCCCTGTATGTAGGGCATCCTGTATCCCAGGCAGCATCCCCTGCCTGAATCCCTTTAGGAGCCCTGCGGGAGCCCTCCCCACCTCCCCATCTTGTCCTGGGGTCTCGGTTTCAGGTTCAGCTGCTGAATTTGGGGCGAGGGCGGCTCTTTCTCCAGTGTGTGGGTGGGGGATGCCAGCCTTGCTCCGACTGCACACGGGGATGATTGCAGCTCTGTGGTAGTAATTACGTGAGCCCGGCCGAGGAGCGATGGCAGGGGAGAGGAGCTGCGCGGTGAGATGACTCAGGGGTGGGATGATGCGAGTCTGGGGCCTGACTTTCTCTTTGCAGGCTGCAGAAACATCCCTCTGGAAAGCCAGCGTCTAGGTCGGGGAATGACTTACCACAGGGCTGCGAGTCTTCGTTCTCTCTGCTTGGCACTGACCCTGCTTCCCACTGCAAAGGCCTCCAGAAAAAGCATGAGGCCATTTGTTTTCAGTTTTTGTTGGTATTTGGTGATTTCCCACCTGGCTGGAGGATCTCAGGCTGTGTAGGGGACCTGTCTTCATGAGATGCTGTTCATGATGAATGATTCCCTGTCAGCTGGCCTTTGGGAACTTTTATTACAAATTGGTTTTATTTCCTTCCATGTCCCTTTAACCAAGAAGAGCAATTTTGTTTTGCATCCAAATTTACTTTAACCTGGGTGAATCTTCCCGTGTAGACATGCTTTGGGGTGTCAGAGGATCTGCGTCTGTGCCAGGCTGGTCTGGTTCTGTGGCAGCAAAGCCACAGCTGACCCTCCCCGACTCTTCATCACAGGAGACTTGTATTGTCACAGGAGGCTTGTATTTTGTTGCCATACTGTGGCTTTTGCATGGCTGGAAAATTCAACCATGCGGGCAGGAGGTCTCCCAGATGGGGTCTCCTTGCAGCTGCCCTTCTGATAACGTGTGTAGTCTCAAGCCTTCTGCATGCCGTTGCTTGGTCTGTGGTAGTGATGCAGAGATGTTCACAGCCCATCCCTCCTTCTCCTAAATGCTTCTTTAGATCCAACCACTCAACCCTATAAGGAAGGGCACAGAAAGATGGATTTATGGATTTTCTGCCTGCTGGTTGGCAGGTAGAAACCAGCTTGTTCCAGCCTGGGGGCATTTCCCATACATGCGCTTTGCTGTTCAGGCTCAGTTTAAGGACAGTCGTATGGGGGTTTTACCCTGTCGGAGATGCCGTCACTGTGTATTAAAGCAAAAAGTGCTTCAGTGTCTGATCTACAGATAAGAAGTATTTTTGTTTTTGTAACCTCTCTTGTTGCCCAACCCTTTTCTCCTTGTACATCTTTATGGGGGCTACTCTTAGCGCTGAACCTCTTTCCTCCAAATCCCCTTGCTGGTTTCCGTGTGTAGCTGTATTATTTACTGAAGAGGGAACTTCTGAAAATGAGTATGAATTGTATTTGGTTAGAGTAAAAGTGTGTGGCTAATGGCTCTGGAAGCTTTCCCACCCTGGTTATTTTGGTCCTGGCCGCCTGGATCAGAGCTGCTGATGGGGCTGAGCTGTGCCAGGGCGCCTGGCAGCGTGCAGTGCTCACACACAGGCTCTGCAGCAGACCCCCAGATTCATTTTTCTCTTGAGATCACTCCAGGACTTAAGCTCTGCAATGAAGGCAAGTGCAAAAACCCTTCTCCGCACACATGGTAGCAATACTTTATGTATATTTATAGAAAGGGCTGGTATTTTTTCCTGTTGGTATTAAATTATTGGAAGAAGGGTAGAAGAGTTACTAAAATGCAGTTCTTCCTCTCCTCATGAGTTACTAAAATACAGTTCTTCCTCTCCTTTGCGCATTTTTCCTCTGGTGTCTAGTAACTCTATGTGATGCTGGTACTGGATGGTCATTTTGGGATCGTTGTACTGCTGTGGGTTAGGCACAGATCCTGGAAACCCCTCTGCAGCATCATCTTGATGCATTTGCGGGATTGTCCGTGGGTTTTGCGTGTTTCTTGGACACCATTTTGAGAGTTTGTGCTTGCCATATGGGGCTGAGGCTGAACACCAGAGGTAAGATGTTGCATTGGTTTTGGACTGATCCTGGATTAACTCCAGCAGAGCCAAGCCCTGAGAACAGGCGCTTTGCAACTGCCTCCGCAGCAGCAAGAGAACAGTAGGAGCAGCTCGGGGTTTGTGCCAGTAATAGAGTGGTTTAATTTTTAGTAATTTCTCCAAGAATTAGCTGTGTATATTTTTTTTCCCCTGTGCAATAGCTGCTTTGTTGGAGGCAGAGGCTAGATTCCTTGCAGGGTGTGTTTTTTGTGGTTTTATTAATTTAATCAGTATACAGGTGTCTAGGTTTGTGCTTGTCTGACCAAATACGAATGCTCTCAGAGCTTTTGCTCTTGCATTCAGTGTATGAAAACTGGCAGTGCTTTGGGCAGTTCAGGTAGCCTTCAAGCAGATGTCTAGAAAAATCCGATGAATTGTTCCTTAAAAAAGCCAGCTTTTCTCTGGCGGCTAAAACGTGCATTCAGATATATAATATAGGCAGTGGAAGTGAGCTGAGGTTAACCCAGTCTGTAGTTCCTACAGTGACAAAACATCTAGATAACTTAATACCAGGTTGCCCCAAGATGGCACTCTGTGTGCACATCATGCTAAAGTAATATCTTGGTTGCAAAAGACCGTCTTTACTGTCTAAACTCTGCATACTTCTTCTCCTGGGGAGGTGAGGCAGGAGTAAGCCAGAGGTGACAGGCAAGTATTGCTATGTCGCCCTTGATCCATGGTCAATGAGGGCAGCCAGAGCATGGTCAGCGGTGACATGGGCCAAGCCAGGAGGTGAGCTAGTGGTTGGTGCCCAAAACATGACCTCAGCTGTTTTTATCCTTTTTACCTGCTTTTCATGTATTGATAAGGTGGTGTAATTCCCAGATACTCACAATATTTTATGCAACTGTTTTGCTATTCCTTTATCTCCTCCCAGAAAGATCAGCCGTGCAGGGTGTACTCCTCCGACAGGGGAGTCAGTCACACCCTAAGCAAAATCAGACTGCTGAGGAAGCAGAGTTTCCAAGGGGTAGGTCCACAATAATAAAAACCTTCCTCTTCCTGTGTTAGAGGAAAAAATGCTGAAATACTCAGAAAAGTGACAGGATAGAGGGGAAAATTACGTAACTTTAACTTTACGTTATGGGCACATTTTGGAAATTCTTAAGCCCAAGTGGACTAACCAAATGTATATTTTAATGAATAGAAGATTGACAAATATGCGTTTAACTTAATTTTATGTCTTAAGTTGCATGTGAGGGTTTTTTTTTCCTCCTTGCAGAATAATCTTTATGATTCTGCATTAATGATTTTGTTCATCTGGCTGGAAAACTGAAAAAGGAAATTTTAAAATAATTAAACTTTTCTCTTTATCCACTTTCTCTGTAGCTGTCATCTGTAATTCTTTAATGATGTACATGCTTTGAATAGACCATATATTTTAAAATGGTTTGAAGACGGATAAAAAACCCTTCCTATTTTTGCATTGTATTTTTATAATAACTTTTATCAGCCTACGAATGAAAATTTTTCTGCATTTTGGAATTTTCTGTAATGGAATGAGATAAAAACTAGTCCTGCACTTCACATACTCCATGGGCCAAATCGATCCTTCATTTAATTTCATTAAGTGGGTTTTGCAGAGAAAGGAGTAATTTACAGGAAGCGCTTGGCCCCAAACCCTTTCCAAAGTGGCTGGCAAATTAGGTATGGTACGGGCTCATGGAGGTGGATCCTACTGCAGCCTTCTTCATGTGGGTGGAAGAGGAATCATAGAATCATAGAGTCATGGAATGTGTTGGGTTGGAAGGGACCTTTAAAGGTCGTCTAGTCCAACCCCCCTGCAGGAAGCTGGGACATGTTTAACTAGATCAGGTTGCTAAGAGCCTCATCCAGCCTGGCCTTGAATGTCTCCAGGGATGGGGCCTCCACCACCTCTCTGGGCAACCTGTTCCAGTGTCTCATCAGACACCTTGCATGTCTCACCAGGAAACCTTGCATGGTGAAACCTTTTCTGGAGAAGACGGGATGTCAGCCAGAGGTGCTGCTGCTCTGTTGAGGCCGTCGGTGTGCTCAGGATGCTCACCTGCCTCTGCCTTCATGGGTCACCCGAAGGACTCTGGCTGCGCTGATGCAGACACTGATTGCATTGCTCCGCAGCTTTGACAGGGTGCATTAACCTGACATTTGATGTGGCATGACAAGACACCAACTTCTGCTCCATCAGCGAGACCGTTCACGTGCAGAATAGTCTGAAAAAGTCTCCTGAGACACTTGAGTCATATCCCTGTGTGATGGCCTTGTGCTGTTAAATAGAGCACGCTGTCTAAGATGAAAGTCAAATTTAAGAGCAGGCTTGTTTTCCTCCCTCCCCTCCCTCTCCCTCCGCCATTGTCACTTCCACCACCGCAACGGGATGTCTTCCTGCTTCCCCGTCGCCCCCCAAAACACACGAGCCCTCCTTCCTGCGTGGTGTAACTAATCTGGTTTGCTGACTGAGCTCTGCTGGGGCCTTTAAAGTGATGCCAGCTACTACGTACTAAATGTAGCATGGCAGCGTTTCAGAGTGAAGCTAAAAACCCAAATCCAATAAGCAAGGAAATAACCATAAAGATGAAGCCCTGGTTTCCATTCTGTCCGGCAGCCCGCTGCCTGATGGGGCAGCTTTGCACTAAAAGTTGGCCATGGACCATATGTTAGAAGTATGAAGAATTCTTTTTTTTTCCCCCTCTTTAAGCTCGAATCTATGAATAGATGCATTTTTTTTAATCTTATAGGAAAATCACATTATTTTCAGGGATGAGCTTTCAGGCAGTTTGGATTCCTTTTTCTCTCTGCTGGGATTAGCAAACAGCAGCAAAACTCACACTTCTCTTTCTAAATCCCTGTTCAAAATGGAAGGGATGTTGCCCAAGCTCAGGTTTTGTTCTTTTGAGATTTAACTGAAAGAGGGTTTCAGTGAGGGAGTTCTGATTGTGCAAGGTACTGGCTTTCATGAAAATTAGCAGAACGATTTTGTAAAAAATATTTGCATTTCAAGCGAATGTAGATTAGTAAGACTTTTATGGTGCAAATGTTTTGTGAAGAAAACAGGCTAAATGATTTCTTATTTGTTTGGTTTGTGGGGAGAAGAGGAGTTTGCAAAAAAAGCAAAATAACATGGATACCGAACATGATGTGTCCAAAAAAAAAAATAAAGGGCATGAAGGAATCCACCCACAGTGCGGAGAATGGGTGCTGGAAGCAGGGAGATGCTTGCTTTTGGAGAAGAAGGGGATGGGTGCTGGAAGCTCTGTGGTCCTCTCAAACGGCAGAGCGATATTTCTCTTCTGCCAGGGCATCCCAAGGGAAAACTGTTCTAACAAGGTTTCATCAGGCCAACTTTCATTTTATTTTATTTTTATTGAACAAAAAAATCAGGTAATTCGCCAGTGTGAGGAGGATTAGGTGTGGATAATCCATTTTTGTGACTCATTCTGATAAGAAAAAAGCTCATCAGCTCCCTGTAGCCTTGCATCTGAAGACAGTTGCTGACAGATTGCACAAAATATGTCTCTGCATTTTTAGGACCACAAGACAGCATCTTGCAAGCAGATAAAACCAAATAAAACCTGACAAACCATCTTTGTACTGAAAGATGAGAAGGAAGATGCAGATAGTTTCTGTTGGAGGATCTGAATGTGAAGCTATGAGGAAAGGCATCGAGTTATAACTTAAACTCCTTAAATGTTCTCTTAAACATGAAGAAGGATCCCAGTTAATTAAAAGTTATTGCATAACTGCTGCTGGGGAGTGAAAAGTTTATTTTTAATTATACTGCCTTACATAATGGTTACACGATGACAGAGGCAGCACGATGAAGTGATAGAGATTTAAGTATACCTTTTTTAATACACCAAAATTAAAGTGAGGTGTTGATGCATTCATTCATCCTTGACTTGAGCTGCCTGAGTGGATCTGTTTTATGGCCTGTGCTTCAGCTCTCAGCTTTTGAGGACAGTATCAGTTTGTTCTGTTCTTGTACAGCCCGCGGCCGTGGTGATGACTTCTTGAACGTGGTGTTCATCAAAACAATAAACGCTCTTGTCCGCTTTCAGCTTCTCCTTTGATCTTGAAGTGTTTTGGCCAGCAGACAAGTACACATGCATCCGTAACAAATATGCCAACAAATCACTTCTATAATTTATCATAATTGTGGAAAAACTTTTTAAAATGTGTGCTTTCTTAAGTAATTTATTTAACAGTTGTTATAAAACTATATTTTCTGCCCTGATAAAGTGAACTGTTGGTTTTAACAGCTGAGCGTGCAACAGGACAATTAAGTCTGTTGTTTTTAAGCAGAGAGAGCATTTACAGAAAAGTTGCTATCACAAAAAGGAAGGTAAGATGCATGGGATGGGAACTAACATTTTGCTTATAATGTTAGTAAAGGTGAAACTTCTTTTTTTTGTCTCGCTCATAGATGTCTCCTATGAAATAGTCCTTCCTCTCCTTACTTGGAAGTCTCTGTGTGTCTCCTCTATGTTTACCAGCGACGGAGGGGTGTCAGTGGGGTGCTTTGGGTCTTTAGAAAAACCTGCCCTCCTCCTGCATGCCCGGGGATGGGGACGGCTGGCGGCAGCTGGGCTCTGCACCGGTCCTCAGACCCTGGTAGGGGACACGCTGGGGCCCTGTGGCTGAAATGGTGGATTCTGAAGTCCGGTATTCAGTGTATCTAGCCAAAATATTCATCTGCAGGAGCCACCACCGGCTGATCAAGCCGAACAGAAAACGAGCCAGGGAAACAGCAGCTCATACAGTGGTCCTGGCTTGACCCTTGTTAGACTTAAAAAGGCTTATTTCTAGCCATAAGCAAACTGCTGTCCGTTTGCTTTTGCTTTTACAAACAGCTTTCCTACACAAGGACTGATGATGACAATGATTATTGTTGAGCTGGTCTATATTGTGAAGGGTTTTTAAGCTAAATGATGATAGACACTTGTAATAGCTCCGAGGAAATCTGGTGTGAGACTTCTCTGTTTGTGGCCTCAGTCTGCCCTTCCCCCTCTCCAGTTTCTGTAATTTCTGTAAGTACCCGAGACTTTCCTGAGTTACAGAGGAAAAGCTGGAATTGATTTACAAGCTGACTTAATGCGTCTTTCATCAGAAACTCCCGGCTATTGAGTATTTCTGGCAAAGTCTTGTTAGAGGTTTAGAGCTTGCTTTGTGAATGTGTTTATTAATTAACGTCTGCTTCTCTTTCGTGGCTTTGATTTTTTTTTTTTTTTAATGGAAAGCATCACAAAGGATTTAATTGTAGTGATTTTTGAATTCTTTTGTCTTAAGAGTATTTGTCAGCAAAAAACATATGAAATTGAATGGATGTAAAGATTAGTAACGTCAGATCCTTTCAACAACAGGGAATTAATGCAAAGAAGATCTGCAATACCAGGTTGTATCTGCGGAGTCAGACATGCAGAGATCCCTGTCTGAGGTACATGAAATCTTATAGCTGGGGCTGAATTTATTGGGAATAACGAGACTTTCTCACTATCTGTGATGTTATGTATGAGCATGCTTTCATCCTGTTGTTTGATGTGATGGTTAACACTCAGAGTGGTACCCACAGGCTTGGTGCGCTGACCTGCCTTTTCATGCTTGTGACAGTATATCTTCAACTGTCATCTCAGTATGACAAACAGAAAAGCAGTAATTTGAATGTTCATTTGTGAGCTTCTTAGGTGAGTACGTGCTTCTGTGGTCCTTTTGAAGGACTTCATTAAATTCTTTTCAGATAGCTGGAAAAAGTAGGACAGGAAGGCAAGGTATCAGGTACTCTCCCATGGCCAGGGTAGGACTGGGGAACCTTAACTGGGATTAAGATGCCTGTATGATTTTGAATGCTACAATCCTGCATCCTGGTTTTGGCAAGGAATGTACTGTGGTATCAGGGCTACGTTGTGTGCTGTTCATCGTCATTTTTGTTAAATATTATGGGGAAGTATGTGTCAATTGTAAAACTAAAATGGAGAGGCATTGGTACTGGGGGAAGGACTTGATGGGAGGAATGGTTCAGCTCCGTATCCTCAAACTCCAGGAATATGTTAACAGGGAAAAGGACACCAAGGAGCTGCAGCAAGTGGCAAATAGCCCCATCCAGCTATATCCCCCAGGAACACATAACCATGTGCCTTTGGATATGATGTTAGGTGCGGCGTGTAGGCACAGAATACTTACATGATGGGCTTGCAATAAAAGATTGCAAAGGGTAAACGGTGCTTAGCCCTGGCAAACGCTGTCAGTCAGCCAGCGCAGCACCATCGCCTCCTCAAAGGCGCTTGGACTTTTCTTTCCTCTTTGTGAATTAGTTCACTTTCCCCAGCAGCGAGAAAAGAACTAGGTCTCCGTTTTAAACTCTGGTTTACTAAGCTCAGCCCTGAAAATTAAAGTCTGGCTGTGACTTGGGACTTGTTGGCTTTTCTGGTGTGGTTCTTTAGGGGAAGATCTGCTCACTCTTCTTTCTCTGGGGTTTGGCTGAAAATACGCTGCTGCCGTCGCCTTGCATTTGTATCTCGGGTGGGAAGTGCTTGGTGTCCTGCTTTGCACCTTGCCTCGCTGGCATTTTATATGGGAGGTTTTTAAGTTTTAGATCAATTAAAAACCAAGAGAAGGCAGAACTTAGGTTCACTTCAGAGCTTTTGCCAGGGTGCTTTTTTGACCTTTAATGGTCTGTTTCGGCATTTGAAAGCCCTTTTTCTCAGGGGTAGGAGACCTTTTGTGGGATGGGAGTGACCAGTGATTTATTCATTTGTTTTCCTAAGTCATGAGTTTCCTTCCCCCATAATTGTAGCCAGAAAGGAGGCAGCATAATTTGGCAAAGGCACATTTAGGTTAAGTTTCATTTTGCCGGAAATGTTTTTCCTTAGTTGTTAAAAACAGATTGAGGTTTTTGACAGCACAATGTGGTGTCCAGCCCATGTGTGGGTGTCAGGGAAGACTTTGTAGGGGGGGTGCCAGATGTTTTCCTCTGCCTCAGGGAATTTCTTTGAAAATTCTCACCCTTTTGTTGCAATCTGCTGCTGTACAAACTGCAGAAACTTACGTGGATCCCAAACATACGTGCTGCCTGTGGACACTGAGCCAGTGTTCATATACATCAGGAGCTCAGCAGGAAGCCAGGAGGTCTTCCCACTTGATGTGGAGCTCCAGGACCGGCTGGGTCTCCGAGCCATCGTCTCCCGTGCATCACTACCACAAATGATTCGGGTTTGATGTGGGTCTGTAACCAAGGTAATGTCACTGGTGGTCGCTGGAGGTGCTGGCTGTTCTGTTTTTTTCGTGGATTTTCGTGCCTCCAACAGTGCTATGGGGATGGTTGTGTCTGACTCAATGATATGATCCCTCCCAAACCTGTTTGCTAGCGGGTTGGGAGTGTCTGCTTTGCTCTAGAAGTCAGAGCAGAAGCTTTCCTTCCACTGATGTTTGTTTCACCTATGCTTGGCTGCCTTAAGATGGGTATCAAGTGCAATTACATGAATATCTGTTTTCTTGCACTGGGCTTTGGGGTCAGTATAGAAAAAATATGTCTGTGCTCTTGCATTCAATAGGAGTGCTCTCAGCCATTGCGGGGAATTGTGTCTGTTTTCTGCTGAGTATCTATTTTGCTCCAAGAAGGCATAGGGACCAGAAAGTCAACAAAATATTGCACCAGAGTGATACTGGGAATTGTGGGATCCAACTGCGTGTCCTGGAGCAGGAACAATATACTTAGGCCATCTCTGATGGATGGATCCTGGCTTACTTACCTTGTTCTTTTAAAAACATAATGGGAGGACCTACACATCATCTTTTACTAGTTTGTTCCTGTGCGTCCTGTCCTTGCAGCTTTTTTCTAATGCGTAGCCTAAATGTTCCTTGCTGGCAACTAAGCTGATTAATTTTTGGTTTACTCTCAATGGGCATGGAGTACAATTGACTGCTGTCCTTTTTATAACCTTACACAGCTTTGAAGAGTGTTACTACGCTCAGGCTGCTCTTTCTGAGAATAAATAAATTTTTTTCTTATAGCCTTTCTTCAGATGGACCCACAGCCTTGCAGTAAAATATCCAAAATCTGGAGTATTTCTGTTGGTCACCCAGTAGGTTGTCTTGGAAGCTTTCTTACTGTATACAGTGGCAATGATTCATGGAAAAATACTGGTTATAATCTGTTATGGCTATCTTTATTTCTGAGTTTATTCTTTCTGAACCTCTTTATAAAGATGACTTTACCAGATATGAGTACACATGTAAGCAAAAAAAAATTCTCTAAGACAAAACATTACTGAAGATCCTTTTCATACAATAGCAATTAATTCCTTTCAAAACCTAAAATGGGAAGATTCAGGGAATCATGGACATTTTTTCTCCCTTCTTATCTTGAATCCCTGCTGCAGAAATTGTGCATCTTCCAGAATACCACAGGGCAACTTTCTAAATGTTGGGGCAACAAGAGCTGGGGTTGCTGTATGGATTTGAATGACTTCAGGCTCTTTCCTTGCAGCTGAATATTTGGCTGTGTGGGTGGGTTTTCTAGTTACTCTCTCCTAGCAGCAATGAGAGAACAGAGGGGAAAAAAAACACTAAGTAAATTCTAGTTCCAAATTTATTCAACAGATCACAGCTTCCATACCATGGATACAGACTATCTCACTAATATTTCCAACAAAGAAAGGAGGCAGTGCCACAGACTTGCAATTAATATTTTACTTCAGGAAAATATTATGATGCATCTGTCCCATTTCTCCATATGTACAAAATCATCATATTTCAAGCATTATTTTGCACTCTCTTTTGGGAGAAATGTTGCAGCAGAAACTGGTACTTAGTTTATAAAAAGTGCAGTCGGTACTACATGGAGGGATATTTGTGCCGTGTGATGTGGTGTGGCGTATCCTCTCTTCAAATTATAGACAGTCAAAGTTAATTGCAAGTGCGATGCCAAAGCTTGGGCTTCTGGTATGAAAAATACGGGGTGGGCATCTGCCCACCGGGGCTGCTGCTCGTGCTCCCCATGGAGTGGGTCTGGGCACCCCTGTGGAAGGATCACAGAGTCTTAGAATCATAGAATGGTTCGGTTGGAAGGGGCCTTAAAGATCATCTAGTTCCAGACCCCCTGCCATGGGCAGGGACACCTCCCACTAGACCAGGTTGATCAAAGCCCCATCCAGCCTGGCCTTGAACACCTCCAGGGATGGGGCAGCCACAGCTTCCCTGGGCAACCTGTGCCAGTGCCTCACCGCCCTCACAGTAAAGAATTTCTTCCTAATATCTAATCTAAATCTCCCCTCTTTCAGTTTAAAACTGTTACCGCTTGCCCTATCGCTGCACTTTCTGATAAAGAGTCCCTCCCCGTCTCTCCTGTAGGCCCCCTTCAGGTACTGGAAGGCCACTGTATGGTCTCCCTGGAGCCTTCTCTTCTCCAGGCTGAACAACCCCAGCTCTCTCAGCCTGTCCTCACAGCAGAGGTGTTCCAGCCCTCAGGTCATCTCTGTGGTCCCTCCTGGGTGCCCGGGTCAACAGGATGGAAATGCTCTGAGCAGCGATGCAAGGAAGAGCAAGGGCTCTGGCCATTGCAAAGGGGTGAAGGCAGGATCTGCTCCTCCGGCTAAGACAGGTTTAACAGGCTTGGGTATAACGAAGTGAATCCTAATCTAAGTATGTGCATGTGTAGAGAGCGGAGGCTTTTTTTTTTTCTTTTTTAATCAGTTTTTTCCCAAATCTTTTAGGTGCTTTGTTGCAGACAATAAATACATATTTGAAGAGGGCTGATAGGCACTGCCTTGCTTGACACTAGTGCCTGTCAGAACAATACAGTCGGGATAATAGCTTATATGCAGAGAATAACATATCTGCATCTGAGCAAAAGTGCTTTGTACATTGGGGTTTCTGCTGCCTAGAGATGCTGGGAGAAAGCTTCACAACAGCTGGGGTGCTCACAGTTTTGGCTGAGGGCTTCTGTTAAATATGAGGTCTGAACTCTGGATAATAAAAACAGAAAACCCTCAGTATGTAACGAGAAGTTCTTAGTGCATTTACTTCGCTTTGCATTCCTGCCTCTTTAGAAATGTGAAATTGTGCTTTATAAATCAGGGTTGGGTTTTTTTTTACTTTTTACCTCTACCTGTTTCCATCCCCATCATATCATGGATCCCACCAGCTGCAGATGATTATCAAACCACCATCACATACCAGTCTGTCCAGCAATGCACCCTCCTGTGTGTTAGGGGCCCAAGGGGGATGTTTTGCACATGTGCAGCTCATTTAGGGAAGTACTTGGGATTTGCAGATCTACTGGGAATTGAAGTTCGTTTTATCTCCTGTGTTAACCACCAGTTTTCTGTCAACTAACTCAGTGCAAATCACTGTCTTTCATATGAAGACAAATTTTTATGGAGAAATAACTGGTAAAAAGGCAGAGCTGCTGTGCATTTAGAGACAAGATGTGCCCTACCTAAATCATTGCTTCTAGAGAAGTTGTTTACTCAAGCTGGCACTCAGGCTGCCTTTGCCCCGGCCAGCAATGGTCTCGCGCCAGACCCTAGGACTCTGCCTAGAATTTGTTTTTTTAAGAAGTAATCCTTGCAAATCCTCATCTCAAATTGCAATTTTCTCTTTCCCTAGTTTCCCTTATTTTGCTAAATCCAGGTATCCTTGATATCCTTTGCCTGTTATGTCTTCCCTGTGCCTCAGCCAGTTCCCTACGGTCTAATCTTTAATCCTGAGGTTGTTTTTTCATTAACCTGTGGCCTTGCATTAGTTAATCTGGGTTCTGCACATGACTGGCTTGTCTTGCAGTACAATTTTAATTTGTATCAAGAGTGAGCATATTGCTGTTTCTGCTGAATTAGCATGGCAGTATGTAAGTTGTTCTCTGGCAGTCTGAGAGAGGACAGTCCTCGTGGTGCTCTGCCCTGGCACCCAACACACTCTGAGTTGCCCATTGATGGTCCCCTTCTCCACCGGTGCAGAGCCACCTCTGCAGCTCTTTGTCTTCTTGACACCGGGGACATGCTGTTAGAAACACGGCAGCACCTACGGGGCATTTTAGACTGGTGCAATTTAGGACAGTTTAGAAATTCTGTGAAATTGTGTTAGGAAATTGGTTGGATTGAATTTGGCACAAAAAAAGCACCCAGTGGGGCCCCGCCCAGTGCAGCTGAGGACCCCACCAAGTAATGCTTAAGATGTTTCTTTCGTTTGTGTGTTCATATATAATATTCTCGGCCAGTGCCCAGGCAGTCCACCAAATTCTGTTAACAGTGTGATCCTAAGAGGATTAGCTAATGACTTTCCATACTGATTGGGTAATGACTTTTTGGAAAGTGAGAGCTCAGCAGAAAACAATCCTGGCAATTACTGTCTGCTCATGTCAATACTGCAAGTGCTGCAGAGCAGCTCCATGAATGAAACTTCACAAATTAAGTCTGTCTCTATCTCCCTAACCTCCCTACAGAGTCTCTTACTCTTGTCTGACACAAGAATATCTTTTATGCTCCATGCGCTTTGGAAGCGAGAGTGGTTATAATCTCTCTGAACATTCTCTTGCTCTGTCTGCTGTGAGAGCCTTCTGGTGGCATACCTTGGGTCCTGTTGGCATTTTGGGTGCAGTCCCATGATGCAGCGAAGCCCTGCGATGGCTGATGGCATGTTCATGTCCTCCCCAGGCTGCGCAAGGGAAGGGACCTTCCCTTGCACCAGAAGTGATGCTCGGTATGCTACTGAAAGCAGCAAACAAGCTTTTTGGCTTTGGAGGTCTGAATTTTGACCTGGGCAGCTTACCCTGGGGCTGGGGAGGCAATGCTGCCAGCAGGGATAAGGCTGGGATGTCCTTCTCGCTGTCAGAACCTGGCTGCTGGACTGGTGGAGCTGTATTCCCCAGTCATGGTCTTCCCTCAGCTGAAGCCTCTCTGCCCTGCAGGCAGGTTCACGTGAGCCATGGTGTCCTCGGTGCCCTGGGGAGGGAGCGTGATGCTGTTGTCCGGGTTAGGATGGAGGAATGGAGGCAGAGGAGTGTTGAGGGCTGAATCCAGCCTTGCTCTAGTGCCTTCTTCTAAGCTCCTGCTGTCAAGAGTGCAACCAAGTGCCCAGGCTTGGTGGGATGCTGCTGGAGCGGATGCAGGGCAACACAGCTTTTGTGTTGGATGAGTGAGGACGCTGGCACAACTAAATTCACCTTTTGGGCCTTTCAGTTTTCAAAAGTGAAATCTCAAAGTGCCCAAATTCCAGTAAAAGAAGGGATTTTAGGCATCCAAACCCAGTACAGGCACCACTGGCGATGTAAACGCTCTCTTGAAGATGAGTGATCAAGTTGTGAGGAAGTCTCTAAGCAGATCCCTGAGTGAAGGTCTGGAAACAAGGGGAGAAATAGTTGCATATGTAGACCCTTACAGCTCAGAAGAGGGCAGAAAGACGGCAAGTTTCCAACCAGACTTCTGATCTCTCTTCCAGCAAGGTGGAGCATAACCTCACTTTTGCCCTTCCTGTATGCAAAGGAGAACAGTTATACTACAAGAAGAACTCAGAGGTAAAACAAAAGCACACCCAAGAAGGGATTTGAACCATACCAACATGTAGGGCTTCATTCCTTTTTGGAGGCAAGGAAGGATGTGCAGCCCAAGCTTCCTAGCATTTGCAGTAATTTATACTTTTTCTAAGCACCTGTTTTGCCAACAAGACAAAAGTTAGAAGATGTGTTTGCAGCTGCAACTGCATCCTTCAGTCATTGTTATGCATAATTACTCAGTATTTTACCATTTCTGTTATGCTCTCAGTAGTCTGGTTTGAGAGCCAAAGCAAATCATTGAGATGTCTTCTCAGGTCCCATCTGAGGCACTGAAACTTGGCTGACAAATGGCTTTGTGCTGTTTGTTTTAGCCCCATTGTTTGATATGTGCTGTAAAAACAAAAAAAACCCATCCAACCTGTAAATGGGATAGGAAAGTTTGCGAGTAACAATAGTGGCCTGCATGCCACAGTTTGCCTTCTGATATATGGAGTTTATAATGTACATCTTTAACACATAGTTTAGAAGAGGAAAAATTACATATATGCAGTGTATTGGAGCTAAATCTAGCTGCTCCACTCTGAGTTTGTTTCCAACTACTGTTGGCCACAGTCTTAAGCAGTGTCGGTAAGCTTGGTTGTAAAGAGCAGCTTAAAATTGAAAGTGTTGGGTAGATCCTGATGGTGAGCTCAGAGAATCACATGATTAAGAAAATTCTTCTTATGCTTGTTTTTACTGATACGTATTGCCTTGGAGAGTTATTCGTGGTATGTACAAGTACGTCCTTCAAGTGGGAGTAAGCTCACCTCTCCCATAGCTGCTTGCATCCTCCTTCTCCACCATCATGGACCCCCTTCCTTTGGGAGGGTCATGCCTTTCCCAGGTTTCATGGGGATTTGTTCAGCTGAAATGCAATTGTATTTCATCTTTTTTTTGGCAACTATACTTTTCACACTCATCTTCACCCACAACACAAAAGTCGAGAGTTTTTTATGAAAACTATTTATTCCTCCTCAAAAAAAAGAATTAAAAAAATAGTGGCAGATCTTTCGCTGGATACCAGATATGGTATGTTATGAGCATGCAAACCCGGAAGATTATAATGCAAACTGATTTGCAACCTTTGAGTGTCACAGCCATTGCCAGCTGTTGGCTGCAATAAAGCGCTATTGTGTCCCTCCGCTGGGAGCCCGCTGTCATCTCCAGTGACACTATGAATGGTGCCAGGCACATCCCCTCACACCCTGCCTCGGAGCGGGGACACCCCTGCAGGGTTTCCCCAGGAGCAAGTCCCCACCACTGGCACTCATCTTGCAGCGTCCCTTGCTGAGCAGAGATGCCTCACAGGCTGTCCCTTCCCCTGTGCTCCTTGTCACTCATCTGCTTTTGTCCTCCCCTCATCCAGGGGCAGGCTGTGCTGCTGCCTTACAGATTTCAATGGGTGTATTCCCCCATCTGTTTCAGTTGCATGCCTCTCTGCCATCCCACATGTTTATCAGGCTGTGGCTCACCACCAGTGCTCCCAAGCTCTCCTGCACCTTCAGCATTTTGAATCTCGGTCTAATTCTTACTGTTTAGGCCAATTTCTGCTATTTTCCTTCCTTGTCCTGATTTTGCAGATTATAAATTTAAATGAAGGGGGCTCTGATTTTCCACTCCTTGCTGCTCCCAGGCCCTTGCTGCATAGTAATCGACCAGCTGACAAACACTGCACATAACATCATGCATATTCCTGCTGACGTTGTTGACAGCAGAGCTCATGCATAAAAAAAAATATGCCATAAAGCATAGGTAACTGTGCAGACTTCTGCTCTATTTAATGCCCAAGTCAGAACATTGGTCAAAGCTCCTCTAAGAACGAGAGATGACATTTCCCCATCTGCTCGTGTGAGGGGAGGAGTTTCTCCTTTGAAAAGCAGAATAATTGTTAGAAGACAAATGAGCAGGCCAAAATGCAATATGCTCCACGGGTAATTGCTCCTGAGTTTCAAATGTGTTCCGTGAGTAGAGGCTGTGTAGCAACACTGTTAGGAACATGTGCAAAAGCTTTTTAATGCTGCTGGCAAAGCAGAATGGTGCTTCTTTCTGACCACGAAGCAAAATAAGACAAGGATTTCATAATAATTTTAAAATAAGGAGTAAGAAGAAAGTTTTTGTGTTTCTTATCTAACCTATCTTCTTCTGCACTGTGGCCATTTGTAAAACCAGAGACCCAAGGATGGGGTCTACAGCCATGATGGTCCCATTCCATGTAGCTGCCTTTCTGCTGTTTGTTGGCAAATCATAGAATCATAGAAGAGTTTGGGTTGGAAGGGCCATCTAGTCCAACACCCTGCAAATAGCAGGGGTATCTTCCACTAGATCAGGTTGCTCAGAGCCCTGTCCAACCTGACCTTGAATGTTTCCAGGGATGGGGCATCTACTGCCTCACTGGGCAACGTGTGCTGGTGTTTCACCACCCTCATCGTAAAGAATTTCTTCCTTATATGTAGTCTGAATCTAACCTCTTTTAGTTTAAAGCCATTACCCCTTGTTCTATTGCAACAGGCCCTATTAAAAAAGCCTGTCCCCATCTTTTCTGTAGGAACCTTTAAGAATTGAAAGGCTGCAGTAAGGTCTCCCTGGAGCCTTCTCTTCTCCAGGATGAACAACCCCAACTCCCTCAGCCTGCCCTCATAGCAGAGGTGCTCCCAGCCTCTGATTAATTTGTGGCCCTCCTCTGGACTTGCTCCAACAGGTCCATCTCTTTCCTGTGCTGAGGACCCAGAGCTGGATGTAGTACTGCAGGTGGGGTCTCACCAGAGTGCAGCAGATGGGCAGAATCACCTCCCTTGACCCTCTGGCCACGCTGCTTTTGATGCAGCCCAGGATACAGTTGGCTTTCTGGGCTGTGAGCACACATTGTTGGCTCATGTTGAGCTTCTCATCCACCAGTACCATAAGTCCTTCTGGGCAGGGCTGCTCTCAATCCCTTAATGCCCAGCCTGCATTGAAATTGGGGGTTGCCCCAACCCAGGTGCAGGACCCTGCACTCGGCCTTGTTGAACGTTATGAGGTTCACACAGGCCCACTTCTGGAGCTTGTCCAGGTCCCTCTGGATGGCATCCCATTCCTCAGGTGTGTCAACCAAACCCCTCATCTTGGTGGTGTCTGCAAACCTGCTGAGGGTGCGCTCGATCCCACTGTCTGTGTCATTGATGAAGATATCGAACAGTACTGGTCCAAGTACAGACCCCTGAGGGACACTGCTCATCACTGATCTCCATCTGGACATTGAGCCATTTATCCATTGCAAGATGTGACTCTGGGACAAGAGCTGCCTCTCAGTTTGCTAAACCATCCTCCTGAATTCAGGGTGGAGGATCTGCAGTTATGTCATCGGATGGCATACGCACCCCCTGCCCACTGACCCTATGGTGAGACTGTTCACCCAGTTTCCTCCTCTCCAGGTAGGGCCTCTCCCACTTTGAAGGAGAAGGAGGCCGTTACCCAAGTGGGCAGAATTATGATGGTCCTTTCAATGTTGAAGTTTCTCTACTTTTCTATACTGTGTCTCAGCATTCAGTGCAGCAGGGGCCTGCAGGCCAGGTCTCGCCTTCATATGCCGTGCAGAGTCATCTGTGCTGAATATTGAAAGTATCTGATACAAAATGGAAGATGTTAATGGGATCTATCCAAAAGGCAGATGGCCAGGGTGCAACCCCTTCCCTGTGAGGGATTTGAAAACAGTATGACAAATATGTCATATTGCATCTTGAGAATGGCCTTATTCACTACATTTCTAGGTGAAAGACTGGCAATTTTCTTGCTGATTTTGTGAACTAAGTCTAAACCCAGTCTTTCTTTCCCTTTGTTATGCTTATACTAAAAACATTCCCAGGCAGAAACAGTGTGGG
Source organism: Dromas ardeola (assembly GCA_013398915.1). NCBI lineage: Eukaryota > Metazoa > Chordata > Aves > Charadriiformes > Dromadidae > Dromas > Dromas ardeola. The sequence continues at coordinate 177,998 of VYZM01021345.1, read as the reverse complement.
GGTTTTGGGTCACATATATATACACGAATGAAAAACCCCAAGCACAAAACTTGTTAGCATTTTATTTTTGCAAAGACAGACAAAACACCCTATTTTTTTTAGTTAAAATCTGTATGTCAGTTTTTATGTGTTTGTTACACATTCTGGATTAGTGGTGTAAGCAAAAATTCTTTCTTTATCTGGCTTTGCTGTCACTTGACTAGTTTGTTTAAATTCGATAATGCGTGATGATAGACCTGTGGCTAATCTGAGCGTTGCAGCTGCCTTAGACCACATGCAATGTCAAACCTTTGTGCCAAGTGATTTGCTGCTTCATCTGAAGACTCTTAATCTTTTTACCTGAAGGTGGAGAACGTAATTTAGTGGGAAGGTGTGGGCTGCGCATCCTGTAACCCCATCCACTTGGGCAGGTTTGGGTGTTTTGTGATGACACACCACTGGTTACGCAGACAAATTGTCAGTCAACCATCTGTGGCCATGCCTTTCCACCGCTCACCACCCAAAGCAGATTGTTTCCAGAGGTTTTTTTGACGGAGACACATGTTTGAGGGTGGTGGTAACACTAGTATTTAATATTTCCTAATATCTAATGGCACTTTGTGACAAACTATTACAAAGACGACAGATTGCAACCTGTTAGATCTGCAGAAGGATTATACCTGTGAGTTGGGTTTATTACTGCATGCACTAGCTCCTCTCGGTATCCAGGCACCTGGCAGTGGTGCCTTTTCAGCAGTAAATGTTCAAAGCAGGAATTTTAAATATTCCAATATGGTGTTTTCTTCTGGGCAGAAGATATTTTGTACTGACCTGCCTCTATGCCTCTATTGTCTGCTGTTTGTGCTGTCGAAATGCCAGCTGGCTTCGGGCATCTGCATTCAGTCCTGCACCATGAATGGACAAGCACCGTTTGGTTGGATCCCATAAATAGCTTTTGTTCATTCATAGAAAATACAGTAATTATAAACACACTAGTTTAATAACTGTGTTTAGTTAACGGTGGGTTAGTAAATGATGTGTGGAGGAGAGGTTAAGATTTACTAGAGGCTGTTGCTGTGTAGCTCTTAATTGAATTAAGTGTGTATTAAACTGTGCCTCTTCCCTGACCCCAGTGGAGTGAGCTCGGTGCACGGGAGCGTATGGATGCTATTGATTTCAGAAAGCATTGGTTAAAGGCAGTACAAAAATGTTCTGTGGCCAAAGTCCAGATTCTTTTGCATATCTAATAAGGCCAAGGCAGCGTTAGCATAAAAAGTTAGGGAACATGCTGTTTACTTAATTAATTCACATACCTGTAATTATTATTAAAAGTCATTTCCCAAGCAGTGCTATAAAAAAAAATTGTCCTACACTGACAATTTTAGCCTTCTTTTGGAACCATTAGTTATTTTGATAGCTTTTCTCTAGGAGAATAGATTGTCCTGCGTGTGTTTTCTCTTCGTATATATATAAAAGCACATATATATTTAGGCACATTGTCAAAAGTTTGTTTTTTAACTAGTTGCCTGAGGGAACTTCTCTTAGAATCTAGAATAAAATTTTCCCATCCCCAAATCCATCTATCTACCAAAAGAAAGATATTCTGAAGAAAAATCTGAAGGAAAATTCCAACAGTCTGTTGGAAAAATAATCGTCAGGGAAAGTTTGTACACAGGAGAATCAAGGCAGGACCTGCTGTGTCTTAGACTTTGCATGCTCATGTCCTGTTTATTTTATAGAAACTCATATCATATTTGCATCACTTGTGTCCTTACGACAGGAAAGTCACGCACACATGTGAGGGTTGTCTCAGTTTGCAAATCTTAGAATCGTAGAATTGTTTAGCTTGGAAAAGACTTTTAAAGTCATCAGGTCCAACCATTAACCTAGCACTGCCAAGTCCACCACTAAATCATGTCCCACAGCACCACATCTACACGTTTTTTAAATACCTCCAGGGACGGTGACTCTACCACTTCCCCAGGCAGCCTGCTCCAAAGCTTGACAACCCTTTTGGTGAAGAAATTCGTGTTAATATCCAATCTAAATCTCCCCTGGCACAACTTGAGGCCATTTCCAGTTGTCCTGTTGCTTTTTACTTGGGAGATGAGACTGACCCCCACCTCGCTACAGCCTCCTTTCAGGTAGTGGTAGAGAGAGATAAGGTCTCCCCTCAGCCTCCTTTTCTCCAGGCTAAACAACCCAGTTCCCTCAGCCGCTCCTCATCAGACTTGTGCTCCAGACCCCTCACCAGCTTCATTACCCCTCTCTGGACATGCTCCAGCACCTCAATGTCTTTTTTTGTGGTGAAGGGCCCAAAACTGTCCCAAAACTGGACACAGTATTCAAGGTGCGGCCTCACCAGTGCCGAGTACAGGGGGACAATCACTTCCCTACTCCTGCTGGCCACACTATTCCTGATACAAGCCAGGATGCTGTTGGCCTTCTTGGCCACCTGGGCACACTGCTGGATCATATGCAGCCGGCAGTTGATGAACACCCCCTGGTCCTTTTCCACCAGGCAGCTCTCCAACCACTCTGCCCCAGGCCTGTAGCGCTGCATGGGATTGTTGTGACCCAAGTGCAGGACCCGGCACTTGGCCTTGTTGAACCTCATACCATTGGCCTCGGCCCGTTGACCCAGCCTGTCCAGATCCCTCTGTAGAGCCTTTCTACCCTCAAGCAGATCAAGACTCCTGCCCAACTTGGTGTCACCTGCAAACTTACTGAGGGTGCACTCGATCTCCTTGTCCAGATCATTGATAAAGATCTTTGTCCTGGTTTGAGGTAGAACAGAAACAATTTTCTTTTCAGTAATTTTACTTTTCGATCAAGTCTCTTCTAACTAATGAAACTTTCTGAAATTATCTGCATATTTTTCAGACAGTGTTTGCTTCTAGCAAATAAGGTCTGATGTTTATAGTTAATACCAAGGAATGGTACACAGAGAGAATCCTGCTTGTACTTATTGCTATAGCAGCCAAGGTCAGCTCACTTTGTTATTTGTCCCGTTGGAGGGTCAGAAGTGGAAGAGCATACAGGGGTCACACCTGTGGGCAGGAGCGGACAGGACAGGTGACACAAAACTGACCAACAGGGTATTGCATCTGCCCCATGCTCAGAATAGAAGCTGAGGGATCAAAGAGGTCAGCCTCTTTCTTCAATGGCCAGTGTCCAAGGAGGATGCCATCTGCTCGTCTGCCTTTGGTCCCGATCCATACGTTCCTGAATCCAGATTCAGAATCCAGCTCCTGTCTGGGACTTTGCCAGTGCCTGACGGTGATGTGATTGTCATCCTGGGAGCTCTACACTGGTTTTGTGTATGCTATATATATTTCTTTACTTTCTTATTGATATTATTATATTTTCTTTTTATTATTAATCTTCCATTAAAGTAGTTTTAGTTTTCTTTTCAACCCATAAGTCTCTCTCCCTTATTCTCTCTCCCTTCTCTTGAGAGAGAGAAGTTAAAAGAGAGCATCAGTCCTTTGTTTAGTGGCCAGCCCAGCGTAAACCACAACAATATTAAAAAGAAAATTAAGGAGAAGCTGATATTGAGTTTCCTGGAAGCTTTGGATAAACACTACTATTTAATGTGATGGAGTAATTTTTTTAAACTTTTGGAATAAAAGCTTCTAATGGACTTCTTAATGTATTTGGAGGGTCAGCATTAAATCCTGCAAAGGGATCTTTTCATGTTTTATGAGTATGTGTTCCCACTGTGTTCATGTGCCCTCTTTCTGCAGTGTCCTCCGGATGATGTTTTGTCAACGCAGTTACAACCTTTGGAAGTAGTTCCCTTGGAGTCAGCTTGAGTTTTATCCACATGGAAAACTGGGGGTTGGGTTTGGATTTTATTTTTTTTCTTGAGATGCACAACTTGTGCATTCAGGAAAAAAACAGTTTGCATGAACTAAATGGGTCAATAGCCCAAACAGAACTTCGCAGAGGAAGAACTTGCTGGTATTTGTTTCATAGATCCACAGCATCTGAGCGTAAAGTCTTTTCAGAGATATTGGATAACTGAATCCCAAAATGCAAGTAGCATGTGCTTGAGTGTTTTTTTCTCCTATTGCGTAGGTTGCAGAATCAAAAATAATGTAAGAAGACCATTATGACAAAGCCGTGGAGCTCTCATGGTGTTCAATATTTAGTTTACCATTTGACTAAGCCCTCAGTTACAGCATTTTGTCAGAAAAACACTGTTTTTGCTTAAGTCCTTAGAAAAATTCTGTTTGAACTTAAAAAGGCAGATATTGTGCAGAATTTATTTCCTATGTTTGTTAAAAACATTTTTCTAGTTTTACACAAAAGTAGGTCACACTAGGGTGCACTGTTTCTTTTTGTGGCTTACAAACAAAAATGTGAGCATAGAAGGATGTGTTTTAATGAAATGATTAACAGGGAGATTTGTAAAAGCACTTGATGAATGTCAGGTTTCCAGGAAGCCAGGCAGTTTGTGAAAGGACCAGACTTTTAAGAGATTCAGTTACCTGAAAGAATATTTGAAATGCATGAAGTGTCAACAAGAAGGAATAAGCTAACCCAAAAAGTCATTTACAAAAACGTGCAAAGAAATTTTGTGGGTTTGGAGGTCTGAAAAAATTCAAGAAGCGGTGGAAGAAGTGTTTAATGACAACTTCTGAAAAAGGGTAAGGCAACAGAATATAACGATCATTGGTCTGGGTGCTGTTTGTGCCCTGCGGGTGTGATGGGTTCTGATGCTGCTCATGCTGGGGTGAAGGGTGGTTTCAGCCCATGTGAAGGCTCTGCTAGTTTTTGGAGTGTTTGCATGCTTGGATATTAGGGTGATGCCTAGAAGATCCAATGTTCTTTGCAGGGCTCTGTGCAGGACCCACGTACTGCTTCTGTGGATGAAACAGCTGCTGTAAAAATTAGTGCTAAAGCTGGTGACACTGTGGCACAGTACAACACACTTCTGTTTGGTTTTGTGTTGTGGGTGAGTATTTTGCCTCTGGTGTTTTCCTGGGAGAAATGTGTCTGGTGAGAACTAGAGCAACGTAGAACTGCTAAATCTTGCTTGCGTGGTAATGCTAATCTCTTTGGTGGACTCTGGAATTAATACTATTGCTCTCCCACAATATAACGCAGTTGAGTATAAGTTGTTTCGAAGAAATCCTGCTGGTGTTGTTGCTTGTCACCCTACAACACTTGGGTTAAAATAGTAGGAATAAAAGGGTGGCTTAGCTTTGATGTCTGATACTGTTAGGAGTGAGTTGCTCTTTCCTGCTTCAGAGAGCTTCTCACAGCTGTTGAGAGAAGTACTTAGCCCCAAAATGCAAGACTTGTATCCCCCAGGGCCGGTGGAGAAGAGGTTGTGAATAATTTGACTTGAAGTCAAGGTGGTGCTCGGTGGAGCAGGAAATTAGGAGTGCTATTTTTAAATGCTGAAGAACTTATTAAAAAGCAGTAATAGTTTTCATTAGACAAAGAGCTTTGAGTTTGGGAGGCTTGTGATTTGAGGTAGCATCGTTCATCAAGTAAGTGTTTTTTGAAGAGTGCCAAGTAAATCTGTCTTTCTGGAAGTGTTGGTGACTATCAGAAGAATTAAGTAAGGGATGCGAATCTTAGTGGCATAAATCTTGGCATGCCAAGTATGTCTCTCTAAATTGGCAGCTGGTGTTGCCACACATTAGCATTTAGAATAAAATAAAAATGACAAATTTGTGTAATGTGAGAATAAAACTAACACAGGAATTCTGCCCAGTCTGTATCTTTTAGTCTTCTCTCTCCTTTGCTCTGTGTCTGTGATTTTCCAAGAATTTTGAAGATGAGAAAGATGCAAGCTCTCATACTCCCTCCTCTTCTAACACTGGATAGAAAATGGCCCGTGGATACAGCTTACAGCAAAGGAGGAATAATTCAGATGTTAGAGAAGAAAATTCTGACTGTTAAGGGTGGAAGTCACCAGGAGAAGTTCCCTAGAGAGGCTGGAGAATCCACATCGGTGGAGATTTAAAACAATTTGTTGTGGAGGAATCCACAGGGATGGGCTGGCTCTGTTCAACGCTACTTCAAGCAGAGACTGTTGAGGCACCTTCCAAACTAGGTTAGTATTCTTTCTCTGACAGAAAAAGGGCAGTCAACCTTTGAAGGCGGTTGTACTAGGTTAAAATCAAGAAAGCAGAAGTCTTACCTCCCTTTTCCTTGCCCAAGACAGAAAAGCATATTAATGCAAAGAATATTTGACATTAAAAAATTATGTACAGCCAGAGCAGGATGCGGTCCGGATCCCCATGGCTGCAAAAAGTCGCTTTGATTTTTTTCCAGGCCTTTGGGTTTCTTAGCAGCAAGTTCCCTGCCTCAGGGCTTTTCAGAGAATGGGAACTCTAAAGCTGTCAGGTCTTGAGATTAATTTTATATTTTCCTTGGAAGATTGGTTGGAAGACAAGTAGTAATCATGATAACGCATACACAGCTCCACTGAAATGCCCTGACCCTAAACAGGTCATAAGTTTCAAAAAGTAACTGTTTTCCGTGATATTCCATGATTCCATTAAAATAGCATTTATTCTTTAGCTTTGTAAGACTTAATAGTTCCCTAGAGTGCGAACAAAAGCTTCATATTTGGTGCTTTAGGAAGATTTTATATTTGTTAGTGCCAAGATGTCTCTTCTCTCCAGAATAGGGATAATTTTTGAGGTACCATACTCTTTAGCACCTGGTCGCACATGTTTGCCCAGATCCACAAGTGAGATTCCTTGTGCTGTTCACTCAGTCATGTTCAAGGAGTGCTATATATGTAAGTAAAACTAAGGAAGGTTATTTTTACTGATTATTCAATGGAAAGCTGATTAACGAGACCTTTAAACCTGATATCCCCAACAGACAGTTCACAGCACTGCATGAAGCCTGGTTTGCAGCAGGCAATAAAAATTAGAGGTGACTCGAGAGCAAGCCATTATAACATGTTTGGAGGGAAAATTCATATCTCAGGCACACGGTGGAGTTTGCATTGGATACCAATTCATGCAGGTCAGCTGAGCTGTGATAACTGGGGCTCAGTAACTGCCTCTGATGACCGAAGAGAGGTCAAAACCAGTCTATCAGACGGCTCCTGTCCCACTCGCTGCTGGTGCATGGTCCTGCACCTTCCCTTTAGCAAGCACTAACGCTTGTGTGGCTGGGTGTCCAGCCTGGCTTGTGTGTGCCCACCAGCCCTGCTTCCCCCGGAGCACTGGGAGGGCACCAGCCTCAGCCCAGCCGTTGTCTCATCCTTGGGGTGAGGGAGCACTTGAGGACATCGAGCATCCCCAAAGCTGCAGCAAGGAGCTTGCTCAGCCATGATGACCTGGTTGGGCTCTGAACTTTTTTTTTGTAGCTAGATTGTCAGATTTTGTATTTCTACTTTCTCACCACCCTCATGACAATAAGTGTTTTGTGTAGCTTCCAAGAGGAAAAAAAAAATAACTAAATGTGCCTCCCAGTGCCAAATGAGGTTTCCTTTGAGACTAGTGACTTGAAAATATGTCTGAAGTTTGCTGAGGCTGCCTATGGTTTTTAGAAACCATTGCTTTTAGAGTGAGGAGCTTGGGGAGTTTAAATGACCCTTTTGAGGGGGTTGAAAATCCTGCCCTCAGCCCCCTGAGCCGCTGCCATGGTTCAGACTTGTGGCACTTTTCAGGCATGGAAAACATTTGAAGCAGGCTCGGTTTTGGTCACAACATCACAAAGTAATGATGGTAGGACGAGCGGGTGGAAGAAGGAAAGGCAGTGTGGAAATGGTGGGGAGACAGTGCCTGGTGCGTGCTGGAGGGAGGCTGGGACTTGTTTGCGAAGGAAGAAAGCAAAAACCCCTCTCCGAGGGCATGGTCCTGCTCTTGATTCACTGCATGCTGGTTGAAAAGGGCAGCCTGGCTGGATTTCTGTCTGCTCTCTCAAATAAATCTCTGCCTTCCGAAGCCTTTACTGCGTTGTGTAAAGATTAGCATTGCAGCTCACACTCCCACAGTGCCTGAAGCAGTGGCAGAAGCGGGTGCCCACTCGCTTGATCTTCATTAAGGTGCATTGCAATGATTTTGCCTGAATGCACCATAGCCGCTTTGGGCTGTGCCCAAGCTGTTGTCCGTCATCTGGGGTCCTGAGTCTGTAAGTTGAGGGCAGAGGGTGGTCGGCAGGTTGGGGAAGGAGATGGCTCTCCTGCAACCCATGCCCCAGGGGCTGGTTGGGGCACATGGGGCAGGTTGGATTCTGAGTGAGCTGCGGCCATGTGGATAACGAGGATAAAACTAAACCTTGCACATCTCCTTCCACCTTAAAATGATGAACTACAACATAATGCAGGTCGAGGGAGGTGATTCTACACCTCTACTCTGCTCTGATGAAACCCCACCTGAAGTACTGTGTGCAGCTCTGGAGTCCTCAGCACAAGAAGGACATGGACCTGTTGGAGCGGGTCCAGTGGAGGGCCACCAAGATGATCAGAGGGCTGGAACACCTCTGCTATAAGGACAGGCTGAAAGAGTTGGGGTTGTTCAGACTAGAGAAGGCTCCAGGGAGACCTTACAGCGGCCTTCCAGGACCTAAAGGGGGCCTACAGGACAGATGGGGAGGGACTCCTTATCAGGGAGTGGAGCGATAGGAGGAGGGGAATGGTTTTAAACTGAAAGAGGGGAGATTTAGATTGGAGGGGGGTGAGGCACTGGCAGAGGTTGCCCAGAGAAGCTGTGGATGCCCCATCCCTGGAAGTGTTCAAGGCCAGGCTGGATGGGGCTTTGAGCAACGTGGTCTAGTGGGAGGTGTCCCTGCCCATGGCAGGGGGGCTGGAACTAGATGATCTTTAAGGTCCCTTCCAACCTGAACCATTCTATGATTCTGTGATTCTATGGTAATGTATCCGGGCAACCTTATTTTCAGCAGTTTTTTTTCCTCTTCCTCTCCAAGTGTTCTGCTTTGGAAGCTGGTCTGCTTTATTTTTATCCCTCTCATATGACAGTCCAGAAAGCTTGCTTGCATCCTCTTTTTTTGTTGTGTGTGTGTGTGAAATAAAATTAATTTTTAATGAAAGATGAGCAGCTTTAAGGTGCAAATGTACAAACATGGTGTTGCAATGCAGGAGGAGAAGTTACGAGCAAGCTGCCTGTCCCCAGGAGGACTTGGCAGGGCTGCAAGGTTGGACAGCCCAGGGATGAGTAGCTCTGATGGATTAAACAAGGGTTAAAAAAATAAAAGAAACCCCAAAAACCTGTTACCTCATGTGTTAAGCCTATACAACGAAAAGTAATCCAAAATATCTCTCGGCAGATTATGGTTTTAAGAAATCCTATTTTAATTCTACTTCTTTCCTTATTGGATTCCTGATACGGTTTGCACTTCCAAGCATTTTGTAGAAGCAGTGAGAAATTTTCTATCAGGGTGTTTTGTCGGTGGAGAATAGAGTATCCGTAAAATAGCTATTCCTCGCGGGAAAGCTGGCAGCGGCAATTCATGTGGGGTGTTGTTCCTCACAACAGGCAACACCTCCTGTTCTGGCTTGTCTCCTGCCGCGCACAGTGGGCTTTTTCCTTTGCAGTGAGGACTGGCAGGATGAGGGTGTGTGATCATCAGCTGTGTCTGCAGGAATGGTATTGGGCACCCGAACTCTTCAGCTTTCCAAGGCTGGAGGCAGGGAAAATGGTAAAAGAAAAGGAAATATTTGGAGATTGCTTAGTATAGTTCTCTGGAACTTTGAGAGCTGTACAGGTGTTATAATCTGATTTTCCAGTGAATATGGCTTTTTAAAATACTGTATTTTAAATCTGTGCAGTGGATAAAAATTCCATTTTTTTTCACTAACTCTACTTGATTTTATTTTTAGGGTTTTCCATTTGGGGGCTGGGCATCTGTCTTCAGTTTTCCTTTTCTGAGAAAAGCAGTGGGACATTTAAATAATTCAAGGGAGAAATTACATGTGCTCAGCAAACAGATGTCAAAAAAAATGAAAGAGGCTTAAAATCTAGGCCTCCAAAGTCACTTCCATATATTTCCTTTTTAAAGAATGTATATTTAATTAGCTTTTAGAAACAAAGTGCCATGCTGACATATACATACTTGCCCAGTGTTTTATCATGGGACAGAACAAAGAAAGTGAAACGAAAGTTACAAACTATTGTGCTATAATATGTGAAATAGATGCTATGACACTGAATCGCTTCACCTGATAAAGCCCAGAGTTACAAGACTCATATTGCTGTATTCCAAATGATATGGAGACAATTGAATGAGTTTCTGTGCTTTGCAGCAATTGAGGTTCATAAAAGAGCTCTTCTGGCTCTGGTAAAAATAATTTTTAAAAAGTGAATTAAAGGAGAATTCCCTTTTCCAGGTAATAACTCTTCTAACTGTTATTTGTAATTGTAATTTCTAATTTGTCTTTTTTGGTCTCATTCAGCATGTTTTCCTAAGAAATCATTTCAGGGGGAGGTTTTGTTTGTGGTGTGTCTCTGCCCCTCTCCATGCAGCACAGCTGCGGGACGACTCCTGCCCTGGGTATCACCTAAACTGTGATCCAAAATATGAAGTAATGCAGTAAGCTGAAGGGAGTCTTGCATAGTTTAGTAGAATTAATGGAAGAAAAGTAGGTGAAGACAGACAGAAGAGGACCTTGCCCTCCTGGGGTTGGCGTTGGAGGGGTCAGCCCAGCTCATTTTGAGGCTGCTGATAAAGCTGCTGTTGCCACATGGTTTCTTGGTGCCGCCACGTCATTAGTTTGTCTTTGAGGTGTTACAGTCCTGCTTTAGCGCCTGGGCAGAGCTCAGGGACAGACTGATCTCTGGCGGCTGCAGATTTGCTTGGGGTGCCTGGGAGAGGAGGGATGGTGCAGGGTCTCCATGGTGCTCTTGCCTCTTCTCCTTTGGGAAAGCCTCTACACGTCAGGATTTCCACTGCGTTTTGAGCCAGTTCAGGAAGATATTTGAAGATGACCGAATAATACAGCGAGGGACAGAGGTTACTATACCTCCAAGATGGTGACCTTGCATCAACACATCCAAGGGTAGATCAGGCTCAGGGGAGCAAATCCTCTTCTGCCACCCACTGCCATCAATGTGCAGATGATTTCTGAGTATTTTGCCTGTCCCCTTTTTTTTTTGGAGGAGGGGTTGCTTAGGTTTTATGGGATCTTTTTAAAGATGTGTGTGACACCCTGCTCCTGCTTTCCTTAACCACCCTTCCCAAACTGGACCCCACTGGCAACTATTTGAAAAGAGCCGCCATTTAATCTGTTCTGTGCTTGTGTGTTGCCAAAACACAAATGGGGGGCTTGCAAAGCAAGGAAGGGTGTATTCGCTCTGTCCGGCGCTCGGTGGAAAGAACAACACTTCGTCATGCTCTGGCTTTCCTGGCTGCTGGGTTGTCAATGCCTGCTCCTTGTGAGCTCACCTGCTTGGGAAGAGCATTTCTTTCTGCAATTGTAGAGTATTTCCTTCTCTCTGTTGTTTTTCTTGTTGGTGTTGGGTCTTCCCTGGCTGGGGGTTGCTCATAATGAAATGTTAGTCATCACAGCGCTAAAATGGATTTTTTTTTTTGGTGTGGTTAGATACATAATGCAGTAATGTGGCTATCAAATCCCTCTCTTTGGCAGGATCTTAATGTCTGCTTGGGATGCTTTGATGACTTTGAAGCTGAAAGTGTTTAAGAGAAGTATTTTCAAATATGAAGAGGTGGGTTGGAATTTCTTATGCTGAAATACATGTTGAATATTGAATATATATCACACAGCGTTTGGGAATATTCTGGTGACAACATATATATACTTTAGCTCCTGATCCAAGCCTATTTCTAAGCACATGATAAGACAGATGTATTGTAAGTCTGTTTATATGAGCAATTACTTAGCTGCTTAAGTCTTTGAAGGATTAGTGTTTTAGTTTTCAGTATCTGCATTGCTCTTGCATTTTTCTTAAAAGAAAAAAAACAAAAATGTGTATTTAATTTATAATATTTGAATCCAACATTGCAGTAGCCCTTTTTTTTTGTAGTTTTAAATAGTCTGTTTGGTTTAAATGAGGCCTCAGTGGTTAATCGCTGGCTTTGAAGCTCAAGCTTAATGGTAGAAGGTTTTTGGGGAAAACAGGGGTGTGTGGTGGTTCTGTTTTGTGTCTTTTCCTTTCAGTGGTTATATCTTGTTACAGAGAATGATTATGATGAGGGCTCGCATGGGGGAGTCAGCTTGTCTCAATGTTCTTAAATCTTTGGCATGTCTCAGAAAGCCTGCTTGGCTTCTTTTAAATATGATCTGCTGTTACGCACCTCTGAACAGCATAATGCATGAAAGTGCATATGATGTTCCTGTAAGTCCAGTGTGTGGTTAATATGCCAATAGTGTATGGCATGGTAAAGATTATGATGCGTGTTTGCTCTGAATGGACTTGCTCTTTTGTTCTTTCAGCCCAATAAGAATATTGGCTCAGAAACTTGAATATTTAAAATGCCCGAAGGCAAGGCTTTGCTTTCCAGGCTTTGCTCCTTGTCTTTGCAGAGACGACTGTATAAAACCACGTGATGGGGTAAAGCATTGAATAATTATTTATAGACCATAACATTTATGTATGTATTTTTAATTTGGGCTCAGTTCAGCACTGACATGTTTTAAAGCACCAAAGGGATACATGAGCGACTGCAATGCTTGAAACCTCTGTCGCAGACTGAGTGAAGGTTTAGTGAGATCGTATATAGTGTGAACGGGTAAAAAAAGAGTTTCCTAACCAAAATGTGGTGGTAACAGGGGTCCCTGAAGACTAAAGCTGCATAGGTGTCTGCACAGTATGTATCTGGGTTCTGGCATCTGGACTCTGCTAAAGCTTGTATGGAGACTTCCAGGAGGCAAGTATCTCCTGAAGTTATCCTGAGAGCACAGGTTCCACTGGCTGGGTGTAGGTCCTACAGTCCTGGCAGAAAATACTTAATAGTTGCCAAAAGCGTGGAAAAAACTACATTCCAACAAGCTGAACTTGCTCTATCTCCACTGCCTGCACTCTCCCCTCCTTTTTTCTTAATAATTATCAATCAGACAAAAAAACTGTTTGAGAGGAACTGGACCAAAGGCTGCAGTGTTTTACTCTGTCCAGCTATTGCTGAAACCGGAGGACCGTCTTGGGCTTGGTTGTGTGAAACCTCAGAAGCAGACATAAAATTTGGCTGCCTCCAAAAGCACGATCGCACATTGCGCGAGAAAGGTCAGAAGGGACTTGGGCTGGGATCCCACAGGGTTTCTTGGTGAACACTACTTATGTCCTTGGTGTTGTTAAGGCTGCCGAACACAGGGTCTTTACTCCTGATGACCGTGTATGTGGTGGTTTGAGGCTCCCGAATCCATGCTCCAAGAGGTCTGGCTGCAGAAGGAAATGGATGCTGTGGTCAGCATCAGTGTCAGCAGCATCTTGTCTCTGAGAGGTGACAGCTCATTGCTTCCAGCGAGTTTCTACCAGCAGGGTTAACCTTCAATTTGGGAAAGAAAAATGCAGTGTGGCGTGCATGGTTTGGGAGGCTGCTGTAGTTCAGCTGGAGGTTAAGAGGACAGAGGTAGGAATGGCAGGGTTATGGTTCAGTGGCTTGTGTCCTTCAGAGGTCACAGATGAGGCCTTGTTCCCACAAAAAACCTCTGTGTTGACTTGAGAGCGGGAACAGGAGCTAAACTAAAACTGCAGAGTGCAGAGACTGACTCTCCAGCTGTGGAAATCCTGCATTTCAGGTGCACCATGCTGCTGGCTGTGGTCAAAGTGATGTCCGGGTTTCCGAGATGCACTCCCTAAGATAGCGATGGCTAGTTGGCTTCATGTGGGCTCTTGCTTGCCTGTCAGGGCTGTATAGAGGAAAGCTGAGCCCTGCCAATGTGTCAAAGTTCTTCACACAGCTAAATTGACCCTTCATGGAGAATGAGCGAAATGTGACTATGTAGTGTTGAAGGCAAATGCCTCCAGATAGATATTGGCGATACAGATGTGAAATGTTATCTGAACATCCGTAGGTTTAAAGGAGACACAGTTTACTGGAAGCGAAAGAGACCATCGGTGAGGGTAAGTAAGTGAGCAGTGTTACAAGATCTGGCAAAGCTGAGATAGAAAAGATCTCCAAAAGTCCCTTCTTAAGCTCTACTTGGCACAGTTGCTTGGGAGCACTCACAGTTGGCTGATAATTATTTCCAATGCTTAGGTCGGATCAGAGTTGATTAATGGATTTTGAGAAAAGTGATATGGAAATATGTCTTGTTAAATCTTGTAATAATAATAATAATAATAATAATTTTGCTGGTCTTAATTCAGAGTTCAGAGATAATAGAAAACAGCTTCTTTTTCCTTTCTTTCTTTTTTTTTTAATTGTGGCTTTTTCAGTAACACAGTAAAATCCCATCAGTCTATCTTCCAACAGTATTCAGTTTGTAGGGTTTTAAGCTGTATGTTTTCTTGGTGCTTATCAAAATTAATCAAAATTTAAACAATTTGTTAGGCGCTTTTGTTTTTTAAATATAGAGTCGCAGTATTAGAACATCAGATGTTTGTGGTTTGTCTGTAATTCTGGATTCATGACTCCTGCAGACAATGCGGTCCAAACTTAACATGTTATTTGCATTTTCTTGTTTTATGAATAATTATCGCAGAGGTCTTTCCCACAGGAAGGTCTTGAGAAGAGTGGAAGCATTTAAAAATGATTACGGATCTACAAAGCCTTTTTTGTCTATTTTATGCAAGTGTCATTTTCAGAAAGAAGTGGAGTGTACAGTACATTCCTATAGGAGTGTTCAAAATGCTACATGGAAGCCCAGTCCTTTTCTTCAGAAAGCCTTGCAACTGAGAAATTTGGGGTTGTAGCTATCGAGGTATAGGTAGATGAGTGCTTATTTCAAGGTCTCAGGAGTAGGTGACATTTGTGAGGGCTTTTGAAAACTGGGTCACTTATTTTGGTACCTAAATGTAAATTTGAAGTCTAACTCTGTTACTTAATATGTCTGTAGTTTTGACTAGTTCTTTGCATGCTTGTGTGTGTGAGAGATGTGCTATTTTAAAACTCGGTAAGGGGATGTTTCTAGGAATCTGCATACTTAAAATCAGATTTCCACTGTGGTTACACAACTGTAAAGTAAATCCAGAAAAGCATCACTGACTTTAATTATGTTACTCCAGGTTTTCGCTTCTATAAATGATGTCAGAAATGAATTCTGAATACTCTGAAAATTCACAGTGGTGCTTCCCAGCACTAGCTCTGAACTGTTCAGCAAGTGGAAGAGATCCAAAGGATGATTAGGCATGTTGGCATACAGAGGATGCTGGGCAATTGCAGAATTGTATGGGCGCCATTCCTCAAGAAACTCTTTAAATATAACTCTTCCATCATTCAACAAGCTTGCAATAATTTGTTTCCTTAAGCAAGGTTTTTCTGTTCTGCTACAAAATTGTGTGTCTTTAAGGGCTCATAGGTAGATAGATATTTTTAACTATCTGCAGCTATGGACTTTTGCTTTGATATAGTCTGGGACATTAGGTCGTGTGAGAATGAGCTGATTTTAAGTCTTGTCTTTGAAATAAGTCATTTCATTCTTGTTTAAATGAATGTAAAAAGGCAAGCCTATCTTCCTTCAGTATTCAAAGTACATACAGTGTAAAAGAATATTGGAAAGATTTAAAAAGTCATTTAGAAATTGCAAAGCTTTTCCATTGTCCCACCTGACCTGGACTTGGAGAAGAGGCTGGCTGCTAGAGACAGTTTGTTTAAAAAAAAGGGTGAGGACTAAAGAGAATAATTTGATCGTACCAAAGGGCTTCTGTATCGGTGTCAGAAAGAGTTTTAGATTTGATCCTCTCATTAATAATGGATGGCCAGACGGATGCTTCCTCCCCTGCCGTCTTCTTTTTAATTCAACTGAATGATGGAAAATACAGTCCGTTGGTTAGAGCCAGGCAGTCTCTCCAGTTTAAAAGCTAGCTGTGTCTTTCCCTGAATCTCCTCTAGCACCACAGCAGATTTGGCAGCTCAAAAAGTATGCTCGGAAGGTTTCCTTACCAAGCTGGGCAGGTCAAAAAACCCCATTGTTGTTTAATATATGAAAGACCTAAAACTGTGAAGCTGCACCACTGGGGCCCTGGCTCAGCATCTTCTTACCATGTGCAACACAACTTTGGCTTTCCCTGCTTCCAGACCGGGGCTGCCTGCTTGATTGCCTCAGCCTCCCAAAAGGCATCGCACTTGCTGTCCCCAGAGGACACCAGCCACTTGAACGTAGGCAAGACTGCAGCAACCTGCACTGAGGGCAGGGCTTGTGCTGCCTGACCTTGGTGTGATAGCCGGAGGCTTTGGTCAACACCATGCTTCCAAGTTTTACTGTTACCAGCTAATATACAGCAAATGTTTTTTCAGCACTCACCTATTCGTAATGTTTTAGTAATAGCAGTAAAATCCCATCACGTTCCTGGTCCAATGGAACTTCTTTCCAGGACAGCATGAACCCTGAGTTCTGGTATAATTTCACACATACATTTTGGAAGTGTGGCTCTGTATGAGCTTGTTTATGGAGACTGTCATATCTGGGCCCTGTATAAAGGTGAGATTAAAGCCTTGTGGACACTTCCGAGTAGAAGAGAAACATCCTTAGGAAATGTGGGAAAGAAAGAAGGTGGGAGTGCGGTGATACAGAGTTGTATAGACATGGAAATAAAGATGAAGGAGGCAGTAGATGGGTTCAGGGCTCCAGGACCAACAGGCAGCTCCTACCAAGGGGCAATGGTGGGTTTTGTGAGAAGTGAGGCATTTTCTCCTGAGCAATGCTGCTGAAGAGGACATACCTGATGGTCTTTGAAGTCATACCGGTGGTGGGAGCCTCTGTAGACCTCCCAGTGGTGTTAAACCAACTGTTCCTGGACTTAGACTGATCCAGTGTTGCAGTGCTGTCACCTTGTGTTCAGGTGATCTGGGGCATGGGCAGAAGGAATTAGGGAAGCCTTGCTGCCTTCCCACCGTCCCGGGGAGGATGGCCTCACCTTGCCTACCCTGCGCACGGCAGAGCAGCACAGGCTGTGGGTAGGACAGTGTGAAAGGGAAGGAGGGCTGCTCATCCCCAAGCAATGTGTCTTTTGCCAGTATTGATGCTTAGCGTGAGGACATGGTGCCCCACATGGTGCCTGGGAGGGGCACGTATGGTACTTACAAAATTTTCCAGTGGTATTGTGGCTACAGGAAGGCTTGAGTTGAGTCTATATGGGATGCATACCTTTTTGTAGCTCTATTTCGTCTTCATAAAAATGCCAGCAGTTCCGATGTTATGAGAGCACCTGATAAATAAACACCTCCTAGAGAGAGCTGTTTGTATGCATTATCATACTGGTGGTGAGGTTTTCAAAACAAATCCGAGTGTATGGCTAGCTATCTACTTTACTGCTCTGCCCCTTTTATTGTGGAACATTTCCTACACAAATTTTGCATTTCTGCACTTGGCTCTTTCAGTGTCCTCTTGGTGAACTGTTCTTTGTTCTCAGGGCTTGCTTGGGCTGATACTATAAACATCCTGGCAATTACTAGGTTTGATTTAGGAAGTCTAGACGTTTGCACGGGTCTTTTGATTTTTGATGTAGTCAACATAAATACTTGAAAATCAAAGCAGTTAGGAAAGCATCGTAGGGATTCTCTCTGCAAGAGCTGATAGAGAGTTTGCCACTGCCTTTATTTAGCTATGCTATATTAGATTTTTTTTTGTGCCCAATTTGTCTGGTTAACTACATGTTTTAGAGTAGGATTCATTTGATCATATGCAGATATCTGTATTTGACTTAGCCACACATTTTTTCAGGTAATGGAGCAGAAAGTGCACTTGAAAGGAGTCATGCATCTAGTCTGAAAATTAAGATCTACAACAGGTCAGATATTACCATTTCCTAGGAGCACCCGTTCTTCTCTTTTGGCCAGAATGGGAGCCCATGGTGACAAGCTCAGATGAGGATTCAGCTGACGTTAAGGAATAGAAATCCCAATTTTCATGTCCCTGTATTCCTGTTGGTCACTTGTGTTGAGGTCAAACCTGAAGCTGTGGTTTGACTGTGCAGTAAATCCAGCTTTAGGGCTCCTACAGCTGTATTAAAAGCATTGAGGACATGAAATATAAAATGATGACTGCTATAAAACTCACTGTCAATTCAAATTTGTTCAAAATCTCTCAAAGCCTGCCAGTGTAAGATTTAAATTTTTATTGCCAGGTCAAATATCAGTAGTCTTCCTGTGGCTGGCATAAAGCTGACCTGTAAATGTGCACTCTGGCTAATTCAACAGAAACATAACCGTGTGCCCAGATCTGATTTGTACCACTTGGTAATCCAGAACAAAATGAATGTGCTACTGTCCTGAAGGATTTCAAACCTCGGACCATTACAACAAAACCATCTTTAATCAATAGTGGTCTTTTAGTGAAAAACGTCACTTCAGTTCCTAGGTGTTTTTTTCCCGTTGTTACTTTTTTTGCAACTAGTTGCTAACTAAAAAGTACGAGAAATGAAAGCTACACTTGAACAGAAATTGGTAAATTAACATCTTTTGCTGGTAGTGGATGTATTTCTCTGGTGCTGAAATGCCCAGATGGCTTTAGGAAAACAAATACAATGCCTTCATCTATATATAAAAGATTAACAGGATCTGGCAAACATAACCTTTGAAGCAATTATAAAGTGATCTCACTCACGGGATGAAAGGAATTTTTGGAATAACTGTATTTATGTTTTTCTGGAGGTTTAGTCAAGACTGGAAATGCCAGAGGGGTTATCCTGGAGGATTGCATGTTGGCCCTTTGCACAAATCACCTTTTTAAAAATCAGTAATGGGACATTTTAATGACCGTCTGTATTTCCTTTTCCCCCTATGAGAAAGTGATTGTTGGAGCTCTTTACATCACTCCTTTGAGGATGATGTAGGATGAAAAAGCTCAAATTGTCAGAAAAAAAGAGTTGTGTTTATGCCCTGAATATCCATATATGCTTTTTGACAGTTCCAGCCTCAACTCATTTAAAGAAAATACTCTTATTCTTCTGTAAACAATCATTTAAGATAGTTCTTCCTTAAGAAAGCCTAAAAGAAGCAACCTCTCTTCACCTACATCACCTATGTTTAACTCTGTATTTTGAACTACAAGGCTGGAGATGAAGAAAAAAGTGTGTTATATCCTGAGCCATAAATAAAAACTTTCACTGAAGAAGGGAGATGACGGTATCCACTTCATTTACATGGGTGGTATTTCAGCCTTTGAGAGAACATCTTATGTGAGAGTGCTGGATGGAAGAAGGGCAGGTAAAGGCTGATTTTTCCATCTGTAAATACTCCAGGGATGAAGGTGAGAAGAGCTGATAAACACCAAGAAGAGCAGAAAGCTGTAAAAGCTACACGTCTGTGGGTATAAACTGATTATGAATGCATTTAAGATAGAATACAGATCATTTCCAACTATGTATGTGGTGTGGTGAGACAGCTTTCCAGCAAAATAACAGAGGTGTAAAACCTCTTTAAATTAATATTTGATGAGTTTTATTGAGTTGAGGGTGAGAGACTTGCTGTGGTAGCTGGGGATTGGATTTGGTGATGTCCAGCAGGTTTCTGGTGGATGGTGGCTGGTCAGGGAGGAACCAGGCTTCTCCACTGGCTAGGTGGTGGTGTCATGTCTTTGGGAAGAGGCACATACCTGGGCTGGGCAGGCTGCAGCTGCGCAAAGTGGCTAGTTGTTTCTGTGGGTGGATGGAGAGGAGTCATACCTGGGCTGTTGGCATTGCTGGGTGAGAAGTAACCATGTTTTGTCAAGGTGTTTGCTTCAGCATCTTTTTGATCCTCTGAGACCATCTGACCCAAAAGCTTCATCTTCCTGCAAAGGAGGGTGCCTGTCCCATGCTTGGGTTGGCTGTGGGTGCAGCCTGTGGGCTCCTGCAGCAGAGGAGGAAAAATCTGAGCCCTAAAACTAATACTCAACATGTTGAGGGTCTTCCTAAACTGAGAGGCCAAGAAGAGGTAATCCCCTTTGAGGGTCCTCCTCAAACTGAGCAGTCATGCTGTCTCTGCACCATCATGACCCTCCTATTTGAGCAGAACTAAAATTGTTTCCAAATTAAGTAGGATTTCCCACCCCAGTGTCTTTACAGTGGAGACATTCTTAGGCTGCAAACATCCTACCTGCAAAACCTTAGCCCATTTACTTTATCCTTTAAACTGCAAAGAAAAGAATCTCAACAGACCACACTTACTGAGACCCAGGTAGGATGCGAGATTAAATCACTGGCCAGAGAGTGGGAATCAGTAGCCCACAGATTCAGAACCACGAGGAAAAAATCTCTTTGGTGGAAAGTTGTCCCCAGGAACAGGGATTCCTGTCCCGGGGACAGGGGACTTGTGTCCCCTCAGGTCTGCCCGTTCCCAGCACTGGCCTGATTTACTCCAGACAAGTGCCAATGCCAGGATGGGCAGAAAAGCAGAGTCTTTTGTACATAAGTCTTGTACTCCATGTGAGGTGGTGGCATGGTTCGGCAGGTCTGCCACCTACAGAAAGTAAGCAAGGTGGTGGCAGCTCCGGTAAATTTTCTCACATGGTCTTGAGTCTATTTCGGTGGAAGTCAAGAGCAAAAATCAATTTCATCTTAGTGTTGAGTTTGCCATTTTTATCAGGCAGATCTATTTTTTCCCTTGATGAACAATTTGCCACCTTTCTATTTTTTGCTCCCATTGGTATCAGACAGCCTGAGCCCCACTTCTCACCAGCACAGAGGTGTTCAGCTCGGTGCTGTGCCGCCTGTTTCATCTGGAAGGAATATTTCCTATTTATGCTTGTCAGAGCCTTTTTTCCAAAGCCAGAAGGTTTTGTTTGAGAAAATCAAATCCCTTGAAAGTGCTGTATAATTATCTACATGATTATCTCGAAGTGTCTGCCATGGCTCTGCAGTGAGCTCAGGGGCATAGACAGGCAACCCGCAGTGTATCGACGCCTGCAGTTTTTACTGCGGGAGGAGGAATGGGGTTTTGAAGGCTGCCTGCCGGAGGCAGGGTGGAGTGGGCTGTCGTCCCCTATCTCTGGAGGAACGTCTGTGCGTGGAGGGGGAGAGCCTTACGGCAATGTCGCCAAATGAACGATGGATGAGCTTTGTGTGGCATGCAGATGCCCCTGAACGCCCCATCCTGCCCGGCTAACTGCAGGACTGAAGCTGAACTCAACATTGCCTTTGGCCAACACAGAGGAGATTTGGAGATTCTGGAGCTAAAACTGTGAGATGCTTTCAAGGACCCTCATGTTTTGCAGGCTTGAGACTGGGGCAGCGCATTTGCTCCGGGGATAGTTTGTAAAAGGGCAGCCTGTAACACGTCCACCCAATGTCGAAATTAACCAGCTAAGACCAAAACTCCTTAAATTATTAAGCCAAAAAGGGCCTCAAAGGTTGATCTGTTTGGTCACCTCTAGCACTTGAATGGTTTTGAACCCTGTGTGGTTACTGGGAGCTATATCGATGTTTTCCATTGAAGCAATGATGTTACCCATTGTATGACCTCTCACTCTGTTCTCACTAAGGCAGAAGATGATACTGAAAGGAAAAAATTAAGTGGGCTTGAAATGGAGAAATCTACTCTTTCCCACAGCCTAAGAGAGATTGGCTCTAATCATTGCTCCTGGCAGGTATTTGTCGAACCCACTGCAAAGACCATGAGTGATGGAGACTCCAGTCACCCAAGACAGTGTCCTCTGGTGCTTTGGTATTCTTTATCCTTATTAGTGTTACCTAACTGCAAACCTAAACCTACCCTGCTGTGATTCACATCCATTACTCCAGCATGGGCAAGAGGGACAGACTATTTTTTTATGTGAAGGCATTTTTAGGTACTTGAGGACCTTTAGCTTGGTTTGTCACACCCCACCTGCAATGCTTTCTCCTTTTTAGACTAGCAGGCCCTAATTTCATGAGTATTTCCTAATAAGTCACATTTTCCAGACTGGTAGTCATGTCAGTACTCTGCTTCAACTGTGCGGTTTTGCTGCTGAGACCTTCCCAGCCCTACGTGAGGCTACAGAGATACCTCACACACCTGGTAGGCTTTGTCCCTCTTGACACATCCTGGGACAATGACCCTTTTTTCCTCCCAACAGCCAGACTTCATGGACAGAAATGATTCACTACAAACCCTGCATCTCTTCCTGAAGATTTGCCGACGAGCCAATCCTATCTACGTGTGTTTTCCCTTTTGTAGTACTCTGCACTTGTCCTTGCTGAACTTTATGCTAATTTTTGACAATGTTTTTTAGATTTTTGCCAAGATGATTTTAGGTGCAAATCCTGTTCTCCAGTGTGTCTGCAGTCACTACCAGCTTCGTGTAATCTGCAGATTTAATAAGTGTGCTCTCTTTCATCGTTCAGGTCACTAATGAACGTGCTGAGCAGAACTAGGTTATATAGATCCAGCAGAGCTCTGCTCACAGTGTCCTTCTGTTTTCACAGAATATCATTAATAACTACTCCCTGGGAATGGCTTTATAGTAGTCTCATTTAATCATGTTTCCCTAGTTTATTTATGAGAAAGTTGTTTGAGATGGCGTCAAAAGCTATAATAAAGCCCAGATAAATGACATCTAACAACTTCTCCATTATGAAAAGAAATTAATTTTATTTGATATGATTTTTTTCTTGTCTCTTCTTTGTCTGCTGCTGCTTATATTTTTGTTATCTTTCACATACATGCAAACTCTTTGTTTGTTTTAGAGTTTTTCAGAGGGTTGAAGCTAGACTGACTGATGTAGCATCCTTTTGCTATTTCTCTTTCTGCCCTTGAAGGCAGGCACTGCACTTGCCTTTGTCCTGACATCTGGCACTGTACCTGTCCGAGCTCCCACAGGTTACCAGAGGGGAGGTATCTGCGATGCCTTCAGCTGGTTTTGTAGGGAATTTAAAAGGTGGTTTGTCCCACCCTGCTGCTCTGGAAATACCTGACTTGGACAGGGGACTGATCTCACACTGGAACAGGGAGAGAAGAGGATAGTACACCTTTGTAGTGATAATGTGTCATAGTATTAACTGTATTAATCCCCTGTGCATATAGGCAACTTTAACAAGGACTAAAGCAAAAATCAAGCCAACATTTCCTCTTTGGTTGTCATTTTTCAATAACTTTCCCTCTATTTGAGCAACGCTTTTCCTCACTGTCTTCTTGGTATTAATATATATATAAAGGGTAACAATTTTTATCTGCTGCAAGTTTCATTTTTATGCCCTGATATTTCTAATATTTCTGCCTGTATGTTCACACTATTTTTTTAACTCCTGCTCAGTAACCTTTTAGTGTTCTTTCTTCTTGTCTTTGAGGTAAATGAAAAGCTCGTGATGCTGCCAAGTCTTCTGATCCTTCTTCCACATTGAGATATTATTGTGCCTGTGCCTTTTAAGTACAAAATATTGTTTCTTCGAGAAACTACAGCTCACCTTGATTTATTTTTCCTTTAAACTTCCCTCCATGAATTTTTGCTTAGCAGTTTTGGGTTTTTTTAACGTACTGAAGCCAGGCATTTCTGTTTTGCAGTCCCCAGTCCCTTGTGTATGGCAGATTTCATCATTTCACAGGCACTCTTACATGAGTTTCCTTCCACCTTCTTACCCCCAACACATTCCTCTCTGGAGGCACTTCCCTACTGATTACTTGACCTATCAGTTATGTGAGAATATTGCTCCAAAGGCACCAGGACTCTCACTCTCCTACTGCTGCCGTTTCCTAGCAGATATCTCATGCTTGTACTCTCCCATTACCATTGAGTCAGTTGTTATCAGGTATCCTGCTCCATTTAATCTTCTTGTTTGGGGCTTTGTTGTGCCCTGCCCCCTGTTTTTGTATTCCACCCACTCCCCGCCCCCCCCGCCCCCGCTTTTAATATTAACCAGAGAATTTAGCAGTTCTTCCTCCTTCTGTGTTCTGTAACTCAGAGCAAGTATATGCATCACCCTTGGTATACCAAGAGATGCTGCCTAGATTCTTTGCCAGTCCATGTATAAGCTATTCATCTTTATACGTATCAGTATTCTAGATATATGTCTTACTACTACAAGTTCCAGTTATGCCAGTTAAATCATCACTTTTGTCTTAAATGAAATCTGAGATCTTAAATAAGACCTAAGCTCTGTTCTAAAAGCAATATATTCACTAATGTTGCATTATATATCTGATATTCAGAGGATTTAACCCTATTTCCTGGTCCATCCGTGACTGTATTATCACCCCTTCTTTTTAGACCTGCGCCCAGGCTGCTTCTGTGTTTATTCTTTCCAATGGTTTTGTCCCCTGTCTCCTGCCCTGAGTCCCCCTCACTAAGCAATGGGCCAGTTCCTCCTTTCCTGAGCTGATGTCCATCCCGGTCCAGCCATTGGTGTAACATCACCCTGTTGGGTGGAGATGCTGGGGTCCTCCTAGGAGCATCGCCTGTGGCCCTGATGTGTTGTCCCTGTCCCTGCCTGAGCTTCCTTGAGGTCACCCCTGTCCACAAAGGTAGTGCCATAGAGCCAGGGAGGCGGCAGAACACTTCAGATCCAGCTTCTGGGCAGCAGCATTTTGCAAGAGTCTCCCTTTATACTCATGCTATTGGGGTTGTGGGCTCTTGCTACAGGTTCTTCTGCCTTACCCAAGCCGTGCATCCATGTCTGCAGGGGCAGATGCGCAGGCTGCAAGCCCGAAGCTGTTGCCTTCTTTTACTTTCCTGGTGCACTGCTCACTGAGCGGCATCCACTGCTAGAAATTAACTCCCAAAAAGAAACCGGTCAACCAGACTTGACTCACATCAGGGTTTTTCCTTGTTTCACAGATCCTAATGATCCTAGAAAAAACCTCCTGCTTGCTAACCCCCAGCTCTTGCTGCCTCCTGTCTGTCTGCGTGGCTCTCTTTCTGAATTGCAGGAAACTGGTGAATTCACTCACACAGCTCTTGTCCTGGGGAACTGGGTAGCCACATCCCCGTCTTAGATGCTTTACCTGCAGGGTAGGTTGAATCCAATGTAAGCCAGTGCTGCCAGTAAGAGGAGGGGCCCTGTTGCCTGTCCTCACCCTTCATACTGGCTGCCGCCCACCCTTCCTGCAGTTTGTGGGGGGAGCTAATTCAACAAAGTGACCGGATTAAGCCTATCCCAGCCCAAAAATACTGCCATGGAGGAGGGCGGATTTGCCTTCAGCAGCATCATCAACCAGCTTCAGTGTCGCGCCGTGTCCCCTTCAGTGGTCCTTGGAGTGGATTTGGTTGGAGTGTCTCCTTTGCGTTGGTGACAACCCTGGAGCTGTGGCAGGAGCATTCCCACGGCCCATCAATTCCCTATTTTACCGGGGAGGTCAGGAGCTAAATCATGACCTTTTATTCCCTTGCTGAGAAGAGCAGCTGGTGCCCTCAAGTGGTAAATCGCAGAAGGAGAGCGGCTCCGGCCGTGCGAACCCGGATTCGGGCTCCTGGGGCTGATGAGCGCCTGCAGTGTTTTCGGCACATCTAACCATGCTGTTTCCCCCTTGCAGGACACGACGGTGTGGTGACTGTGGTGGGAAGGAGGCATCAGTCCCAGCGGAGTGGGGACCCTGACCACAGGCGTACCCGGACAGCCACCAACACTCCCCACCGCTTCATCCACCGACATTTCTGTGGGGCTGGCTCCCGGGTGTTCACACCAAGCATCCTGCCTTGACTGTGCTTTTGCTCCGCTGGACCCCCAAAAACGTCCCCGTGAGATTAGATGGGGCTTGCTTTGTATCTGCATCCCCACTCCAGCATGGCCTCAGGGGCCGCAGGGGGCTGCGGCGGACGGCGGAGCCAAGGTCCGGGGAGCCGATCGGGGCCGGGACTGCTGCCGTGAGGGGATGCACAAGGACGGCGATGCCCATCACGCAGGACAACGCGGGGGTCTTCCTCCCCCTCCTGTGCCAGTGGCTGCAGAACAGCCGTCGGGAGGGGGCTGAGGGGGCCGAGCAGCAGCTCTGCCGCTCGGCCGTCCAGAAGCTGAGCGAGTACATCCAGCTCAACTTCTCTGTGGATGAGAGCAAACTGCAGCCAGGGAGCTGTGGGACTTCAGATACGGAGATCTGCACCATGTACCTGGCCCAGGAGATGCGAAAAACTGAGGTTCTGGGGTTGAGCTTTGGGAACATCCCTGCTCTGGGGGACTATGGGGAGAAGCGTCGGGGAGGGAAGAAGAGGAAGGGGCATAAGGGGCCAGTGCTCGACGTCGGGTGCATCTGGGTGACGGACTTGAAGAAAAACAGCCCGGCTGGGAAGTGCGGGAGAGTGCGCCTGAAAGACGAGATCCTTTCTCTGAATGGCCAGCTGATGGTCGGCGTGGACGTCACTGGTGCCAGGTAAGGGTGGAGGAGCAGCCTCTCACAGCACATGGTGCAGGTTGCAGTCGGTACTGATTTATGTCCAAGAGCAGGGGACTTGACCTCTGCTTTCCAGCCCCTGAGAGAGCTCTGGGTTCCTTCTTAAGGTCTGTAGGACATAAGTGAAAAAGCAAATTGATAATTAGCCCACATCCGCTACTCGCACATCCCCTGGAAAATTTTGAGGTGTCATTGTGTCAAAAAATAGTACGTCATAAGCACTGGAGCATCTCCACTAAAACAGGTGTCTTCCTGGGTTTGGATAAAACTCTTCTTAAGTGAAAACGAACACAAACTCAGCAGCACCAGAAGATTTTTTTACAGGTGCATCTTATTTTTCTTGAATCAGTTGAGTTGAGGGAAGCTTTTCTGACACCAAAATGTTGTCTGAGACTTTTTCAAAGCAAGACATTTTTGTGTTTTCCAGATTGGAACAACGTCATTTTTATAAATTCCCTTTGATTTTATTTCATTTGCTCTCTTTTGCTGTCTCCCGTCCCATAAAACTTGAAACCTTTCAGAGTTCAAATCAGAAATGGAGGTTCTTGCAGTGATATAGATTATTTTTGCTTTTTTATTTCAGCTGCTGTACGGTGTGAAATCAGTTATTGGCCCAGCTTTGCTCTTTGTGGGCCGGCAGACTTGCTCACTTTTCCCTTTGCGAAGGCAAAGACCTTTCCGTGCTAAAGGTGTGGATGCAAATGTTCATTCATACCTGAGGTTGCAACGTACCGGAGGGCATGAAATCCTTTACCTCTTGCCAAAGGGGGTTCATCTTGAGAATGGACAGTTTTGGAAACAAAATGCTAGTGACGTGGCCCTTCTTTAAAAGGAAACTCTGTTGATCTGCAGCCTGAGTCATCCAGCATGTTTTATGGGCCTTGGGAGTAACATGACATTTTAGACCAGGTGAGAAAGTGCTAACAGGGACAAATAACAAGTTTTAACCAAAATAAGCAATATATTGGGGAAAAAAAGAAAAGAAAAAAGAGTTGAATCTTTACAGATTAGTGCAGTGAGAATATAGCATTGATGGGAAGACTCATTGGTTATTTATCTGCTGCTTTAGTTGTCGGGCTTGCGAAGCCTCCAACGGCCTCGGGGGTGGTTGACACTTGCAAGTTATAATCCTGCAAAGCACACGGCTTTTTCTCCCAACAGGCAGTGAACGCGGCAGCAGTTTGGGGTGACCGTCGCTCCTGATTCTGTTCTTTTTCCGAATAAAAGCAGAATAAAAGCAAAATAAAACCCCAGCATCTGTGGGTGCTGGGCAGGTGAACCTGGCTGTGGTTCTGCAGGTGTTGATAACGACCCTCTAATTTCAAGCCTGTAATTCAGTGAGTGTATAAATATCGTTACTGTGCAAGTATCAGTGAATGGCACCCCCAAATTTGAGAGGTTTTGTAGCAAAAAGCAGTCAGTTTGCTGTTTCCCCTTTGCCAGATATCACTGTTCCTAAAAGCCAAGGGAATTGCTTGCAGTGGCCAGCGATAATGTTATCTTATTATTAATGCAAAATGAAAGATAATACCCAAGGGAATCCAAAATGTTTGGATATTTGTTCTTTTTATCCTATCCCTGAAGGCTTCATTTTGGGATTGTTCCTTTTGGAAAGTCCTGTTATTAGATCAGCAAACTGTGACTGTTGCTAATGAGAATCAAGTGCTCCATTTTCCTTAGCTGAGATTTGGTTTTGGCCATTATAAAGGCAGAGTTTTGGTGGTACAGGGCCAGTGTTGTTGTTCGTAAGATCTTGTTTTAGAACATTCTACATCCAATTTAGGCTAACATTTAGGACATCTCTTAGACAAAACCTGATTAATTTTCAGCATCCAAAGCATCCTTGCCTAAATTACCGTCAGCTGCTATTTGACAAGGGTGATGTTGATGGATGACAGTTTGGGACCTTGGGGACACTCTCAGTTTGGAGTGCTTGGTTTTCCTTCTCAGGGAGCTGGCTGGTAGCTCCAGCCCCATGTTACCACCTCGTTCATCTGATCTGCTTCAGGATGCCTTGAGTCATTCAGTAGGTTTCTCCGTTGGGGGGGCTCAGAAGGGAGATAATTCTGTGTAGGTTTATAATAGCCTGAAAGGCAACCTCAGTTTGCCTTTTGGGAAGCCTGTTTCAAAGAAGAAGCTTTCCTCGAATATTTCCATATTGCTGCTATGAGCAGAGCCCATTCCCCATGCTTCTTCAAAGTGTTGGGGCAGGTCAGCACACTGAATAGTAGTCTTGGCTCGATTTCTGTCTGCCTAATTATTCTCTGGCTGGGTGAGAAACTCTTCCAGGTCTATACAAAGGGGCATGAGTGCTGTGAATTGTAGTGTGACGTACTTTGTGTAGACTGTACATGGTCAGGGAAATTAAAATTTCGCCTGTAGCTTCCGTAGCACCAGGCTGGATTGGGCAAGCAAGACCACTTTTCCTCACCTGCCAAGTGTTCTAGGGCAGCCCCATCTTGCCTGCTGAGCATGTTGCGGTCCACACTAATGTTTTAGGGAATCTCCTGATTTATTTCCATAACAGTGGGGAATTTGTCAGGTACCTGGGGACCCTGGACACTCAGCAGAGGGTCTCACGACTCTGCCACTTTCCTGGCGGTTGCCACCCCTGCGGCAGGATCAGAAGAAGTGTGCCCATGTACCTAGGCTTCAGGTCATCTCTAGCTCCACCCCTCCATGCAGACCCTCCCCTACACCAAGGGGCTAAGACAATACACTGGACAGTGTGAGAGGAGGGGCCGGGGCACGCCGTCCCTTCTGCTGGCTGTCCTATGGATGTCGTCAGTCTCTAGAGGACGCAGTGGCAGATGGCTGGAGCCGTAAGAGATTGGGCATCGCTGGACAGATTAGCTTAAATCTGGCAGCCCTGGATAGATTGCAGTCTTTCAGTACCTGCCTGGTGTAGATCCTGTACGTACAGGTCTTCAGGTCCCACAGCAGTGATGGGGTCAGGCACCATGCAGAAGAGGAGCATGCTGCTTCTCGGAGGAACCAGCTGCAGGTATCACTCATCTGTCTCTCTCTGCTAAGGAAGTTGAATCTGGTTTGACTTCTTCAAAGAAAATGTATTTATTTAAATTCCATCTGATTGCCATGTAAACAGCAGAAACAGGTTGATTATTGATGAGCTTGCTTGTTTTTTTTTTCCTTCTTTTCATTTAGAGAAACATTATGCACTAATATAATCATCAACGCTCTTTACTTAAGAACGTATTATTACATTAGAGAGGAACGATGTGGGTGGTGGCATTTTTGGTGATGTTAGTGACTGAGGGAAAATTATTGCTCTCTTCAGAGTTAGCAAATTGTGTGTGTCTATCAAACACAATTGCAGGGAAATGAGCTGTATTGCAGTACTGAATAAAGGTTAGTCAAAACTCCGCAAGTTTATTTATCTTCTGTCTATACAACTGTATCTCCAAAACACACAGGTTACGTTCCCCCAGACAACAACTTTCTATGTATTTTGGAACTACTCCTCTCATTTTGGGCTATTACTCATTTACTGGAGGGAGGCTGTTGGTATTCCTGCAGATGACAGATGAATCCTTCATTTCTTGAGCATGACTGAGTGGGGCTTCATTGAGCAAGTCCTGGGAGGATTTCAATAGAATTATTTTGTCATGAATATCATTCAATTAGAAATATTTGATTACGAATTTCATCAAGCATAGCTGCAGTGCTTGGACACAGCTACCATATACACCTAATCTTTAAAATCAGTGCTGAATAGATTTCCAAATTCCAAATTCCAAATGTTTTTGAAGAAAACAGAGTAAGATACATTACAAGTGATGACAGTGTGGTATAAACATCAGATATTATTATAACTTTGTCATTGAGGAAACCCAACCACTGCTTCAAAATACCGTGTTCCTCATCTCCAAAAATGACCAAACATCACCACGTGTGGGAATACAGTCAGAGAACTGGCTGGCTTCTTTTTAACCCACAACCTGGAGTCACTTCCAAAAAAAACAGAGAGAGAAGCATTTTGACAGACACCTTTGCACAGTATTTTCTCAGTCTCTCCTCTTCAGCCAGTGTCCTGAGGGAGTTGCTAGGACTCCTCACAGCACAAGATACAGCATGCTGAATGGCAGGGAAATCACTTTATTTTCAAAGATGCGGAGAAAGACCTCCAGAAATCAGGTGTGCAATGGAAAGTGAGCTTTAAATGCCAATACTGAAGGCAAAGCTTTGACCTTACCTGAAGCTGGGGGTTTCCAGCAGAGTCAAGGTCTTTCCTGAGTGCTTGCAGCTACTGCACATCGCATCTACATGGTCCAGGGTATCTGGAAGCATGAAGGTAAAATCCTGGTCCTCCTAACAGGTCAATACTATTAGTGGCTGCTTGATACGTGGACATCCTAAACACAGTCCTGCTTCTCTGTAAGTGCTAGCAGCTGATTACAGAGCACAATACTGAATGTCTAACCAAATTACAGGTCTCAAAATGTGCAAAGCACTTTGTGACGCTTGCCTGCGGCAGTCAATAACAGTCCTGGGCTCAGCTGGTTGAAATCTTGAGGCTCTGTGTCAAGAACAGCCCTTGCTGGTGCTGGAAAGGCAATTTGCAGTGTCTGTCTGTATTCAGAGACAAGTTCTGCTCTCAACACTGGTCATCAGGTGGGTGCTCTTCTTCTTTGCCCCCTTGTTGGGATGCAGAGCAGTACATATGCTGAGGGAATGGGAATGGAGAACAGGGACCTTTGCTGCATCTGAGGAGAGCTGCTCAAAAATCTGACAGTGTAGTTTGAAAACACGTTTCAGAAGAGCACACCATTCAAGGCAATTTTTACTAAGCTCCCCCTCGCCAGAAGTTTGAGCAGAATTATTTTATTGTCATAAACTGCTTCGTCCCTGCAATAGAAAGAATTTCTTGTTGGGAAGAAAAACTCCCCCTGAACGCGGTCACTCTCTGATATCCAAGTGTAGTGCCCCGATTTTGCATTTTCCGTGGCGCGCTGCTTCCTGACATGCTGTGGTGAGGTGCTGCCACTGCAGGAGGCTGGTTGTCCTCGCCGTGGCCATTTTGTCCCTGCATTGGCGGCCGCGGTTGTCTCTGGAGCATCTGCAGGATTCTGTAGCACCGTATTACGTAGCAGTGTGTCCAGAACGCTTCCAGGTGCTCTGACTGGCGTGTAGGGATGCAATGCTGTGGGAACAGGGAGCAAGGGCTGTGCTCCCTCTGATCATCAGCTGGGGCCCTCAGTTTTTGGTAACAAATACATTCTTTAGTAGGGTCGGGTGTTAGGGTGTATGAATGTCTGTGTTATGGTGGAAGGGGAGGTTTTCAGCGTGTTTCTATGTCAGTTATTGTGTATTTATTTTCCACTTGGCAGAGCAATCTCCTTTATACATCCTTTTTCTTAGGGAAAAAATCACCCAAGAAAATTATGTCTGGTCATCACAGAAACTTTGTCTCACCACACCCCCACCTCCCGGGCATGTCAGGTTGCGTGGATCGACTGCTGTGTTTTACTGTGTTTCCTCACCTCCTTCCTAAAGCGAAAGTGCTGCCAACACAAAGTGCTGCTCAGTATAAGCAGCTGCTTTGCCTGGTGTTAGCAGGGCCTTCTCTTGGTTATGTTCATAAGAAAATATTTTTGTTTTAATAGGAAAACAAATGGAAATGTATCCTGGCCCTTGGCCCTGGCCAAGGGGCAAACATTTCTGTGGGAGCTCCTTGTTAAAATATTAACAGCACTGACTACAGGGAGAAAAACAAGCACAGTGGTCCTGGGGACTGCAGCCTCCAAATACAATCTCAGGGAACAGATTTATCATAACTGACCTAAAAAAGACCCCCAACCTGTTGTGGAGCTGAATTCGTTTCCTTTTTTTATATCATATTACCAACCTTCGTGCTGGTAAGTGACGGATCAGGGCACAGAGGCTGAGACCTAGGGCTCATTATCAGGGGCACGGATGGGAAGCATGCGCCGACGTGCCCTCCGTGAGTCCCAAGGATGGAAAATAAGCAGCACGTAGGGATCTTGGCTGAGGGTTTTCTCCTCCGGTTGAGCTGCTGCGAGTGGGGAGAGAGTGAATGTGTGCTCAACCTGTGCAAAATGAGAGGGAGCCTATGGATGTCTTACATTTCTCAGACACAGTGTAAGTCTCACTCTGCTCCTAAAGCCTTGTATGCTGGAGCATGGAGCCCCCTCTGAAGCACGGCTGCTGTATTTTACGCTGATAGTGGATATTAATTCCTGCCTTAAAATATAACAGGACTAAGAAACAAGGAGAGAGGTGCTTTTCTTCCCTTCCTTTATGTAGTCAGGAAAGGTATGAGCAGACCTAGCCACACGTGTTGAGAAATAAATTGCTTTGAAGAAATGAGCTTTATCCCAAATCCTCTCTCAAGAGCCGAAGACTTAAGCAGAAGGTCACTAATCCCCAAACTCAGCAGAGATCATTTAGCTTGTTTGTCCTCTTTGCTTTATTAATCTGAGAGTGGGTTCACTCATTTTCCTCTCGCACCCTTTGGTTCCTGCCTTCCCTCTCAACCTCCCCATCCCAATCCCAGCCTTTGCGGAGGCAAAGCCCATTCCCACATAGCCATGGTCGTTTGTAGCATCCCACCGCTACAACTGCCTCCTCAGCAGGCTTTCCAAACCCCCATCCTCCTCAACATTGCATCTTATTTATCTTCTCGCTCAGCTCAGTTTTATCTAAGACCCATGAAAAATGATGGAAAGATTTAAATCGCTCATGTCCTGTATGTGTTTGCATGTTTGTCCCAAAAGTTTGGGAGCTTGTTGCTGCGTTATACCCACTGTTGCCACTGAACAACAGAGCTGGCCTCTCTCAGTAGAAAGCGTGATCCACAGAGGACATAGATGTATAATTAGGCAACATCCCTAGGGTCATCTGCAGCAAACGCTCCCCAGCCCCGGCTCTGCACGCTTTCTTTTCAGAGGGATTGCATCAGGCTCGAAAAGACTCAGATAGAGGTTGGTGATGTTGGAGGCGTAAAAGCTTCAGAGGTTATAGAGTGGGTTGTCCTGAACTTTTTTTTCTGGGTGTGCTTTTGTTTTGTTCCATTGAGCTATGAAAGCCCTGCTTAGAAGGCTGTACTTTGTTGCCAGGTGTAAGGCTGTGCCTCTCCATTTCATTTGCCGTTTGGGCCACAGTGTAATTAGAAGAGAAGCAGCCTGCTGTTTGGGAGGGAGCTCTGCCCTCCTCTCTCACCTGCTGTGGGAACAGCCCGGGTTGGTGAATCAGCCTGCTGCCTCCTCATTTATCCCTGGTGCCAAAGCGCCAGCGAGAGCCCTTTGCTATCCTGAGCGGGATTTTCAGCCTCGCACGCAGCAAGTGTGCCATGCTCTTAGGTCATCTGGAAGCACGGTCAGGATGCAGCAGAACTTAACTAATTGGCAAATGGCTGGAACGCGGAAAATAAAGTCACTTTTTTCCACCGCCCAGCCAAGGAGCAGGTGAGGCCTTCAGCCACCACGGCAGTTATTTTCACAGCCCCTCCAGCAGTGCATTTGCTAGCACAGAGCAGTGTTTTAGCCATCAATAATTAAAAATAGAGATGTTCAAAAACACGAGCAAGGAACATTTTGTGCCCATTATTCTTGCTCTTTCTGTAATGCTTGTGCCCTTACACACCAATTTGCAATGTGCAGTCATTCACTGTGTCTCTTCTAATCTGTAAATGTGAATTTCTCTTCATATTCTGGGAGTCCAAAGTTTTGCACAAAGCAGGCTATGGGCTAAAGACTGATTTCCATGAGACAGGAGCACCAAGCTGCTGCAGGAGGAGGAGGCGACTGGAGCCAGGTTCCTGGGTTGCAGCAAGATACATGGCAGGTTGTCCTTTCCCACCCGTACTGACTGACGTGCCATGACTGCTGGAAAGCCACAGATTCTCCAGTCTTCATGGAAATGTTGTTTTCTCATAGCATTGGGCTAAGGGAGCAGCATTCCCATTCTCAGAAGGGTTTTGGGGCTGCTTTGCAAGGAGGTGATGATCATATCTTCTTGCCAGCCTCATGTACCTTTGGGTGTGATGGTTGCTGTCCAGGAAGATGCACTAGGACTGATCCGTGACCCTCCAGAGCCAACAGTTTTAACAGTGGCGGCAGCTTAAAACCCACTTATCCCCTGTCACTGGGAATCAGACCTGGCTTGGAAAGGACAGGAGTGTGGAGGGTTGAAAGATGATGAACAGGAGACGGTTCCACAGGCAGAGGCTGTGCTAGACATCAGCCTCAGAGAGACAGCTTGTCAGCATGAACCTGCCATCTACAGACGTAAGTGAGAGGATAAATATAAGAAATGTAGGTGTGATCAACAGAGAGGCAGGTATATAACTCCAGAGACAGCTGCTGTGGTGAACGGCTTTGGGGCCGGGCTTTTTTTTCCAATGGAAAACTCATTGCTTTTCTTATCTGATGTGACATTTGCCTCCAGCGCTGAGCAGTATCACATGCTCCTTGAAACTTATTTTTCTGTCTCCTTTCCATCAGATGTAGGCTAAGACGGGAAGGGCTTATGTATCAATCGCAGGCTCTGCAGCATCACTCACGGTTCTGGCTGCTTTCTCTGGATGAAATGTGTGACACTGAGCAAGATCATCGGTGCCTCCAAAGGGAAACACTTTTAACAGAGCAGTACCAGTAAAAAGATAAGTTGTCAGGCACTGCCAGAAGGTTTGGGGCAGCTCAGGAAGACTTGTACCTACGGAGACAGGATAAGAGTAGGGCAAATGTGATGATTAGCAGCAAACTTCACCCTAGAGCATCCAAGACTAAGGAAGCCCAGCCGGACTGAAGGCTCTTTAACTAGACTGTGAGAAACAAGAGGTAGATGGAAAAGGGATTCAAGCTTTTTCAAAATGCAGCAGAGTTGTTGAAATGTGACTGAAGGAGATCATTGTTTCTGCTGACGCGTAAGAATCTCTTCTATTGTTTCAAAAGGTGTCAAGGTCTGTTTTTTCCCTTTGCCATAGTAGGGACTATAGATAACTTCTAAAAATAGATGATCTTCTAAAAAAATCTGGCAAAACCCAAAGAATAGATTAATAGAGCAATCTTTTTGACTGTGTTTTCTTAGTCTGTTAATTGATCATTGGAATGGGTTCAGGCTGGCAGAGTAACTATTCGATGAAACAAAAGTCAGTGATGTCTTCCTTCTCATCCTCATACACATTGACCAGCGGCTCTTTGTGCCATGATAACTGAAAAATTACTAAGTGCTTGCCGATTTTTCATGGCCTGGGCTATTTTTCTTCTGGTAGTGAAGCGAAAAACATGGACATGTGGTAACCAGTAAACTTTGAGATACTATCTATCTGAACGCCCAGATGAGGAAAAGGGGCTAGAGGTTGGGGAATTGCTTCTTGAAAACTCACAGATGATAAATGGAGCCAAACTGGTGTGTGACGTTCTCACTGAGAATGGTTTCTAAAAAACACTAATTGTCCTGCTGAAAATGACATTTCATATTTTCATCTGTAGGAAAGTTCTACTAAAACAGATTTTTCTCGGTTTCCTCTAGAGGGCAATGTCATATAAATATTTTAAGCAATTTTTGGGTTATGTCAACCGGGAATTTAGCCTGCCTTATCTAAGAATTCATAAAACAGCAGTGAAAAGTGTTTCTTTACATGCTTTTTTAGGATGTGTATATACGTAATATAATTCAGTGCAGTAGATAATCCCTTTAAGGAGCACAGAAATATGTTGTGCATTTTGGGCAGATTTGCCTATCCCAGAATGCAGAGAGGGAATTGCTCATGAAGACCTGAGTCTTTCTTACACCTGTGCAGCTTCAAGGACTTTCAACAGCTACTGCTTATTTAAACTATTGTAAAAGAGATTATAATCCAGTCCTCTGATAATGAAGTTGCTGTAGTTGTTTGTGGCTGGAACTTCAGTGCAGAGGATAAATCTATGTACCAAGTCTAAGTGGTCCATAGGACCTAGGAAACAAAAGGGTTTTCTGTTACTACCTATTTCCCGAAGAATGTAGGTATTTCCAAATTTATTAACTGTATTGCTTGTTTGATGTATGTTAGCAACAGCACAATTTTCAAATGAATTGTCCACATAAACAGCTGCTAAAATTAGTATGAATCAAAGGTGCCCACTCTGGACCTTAATAATTGAACTTAAGGGATATTGTCTTCTATTTTTAGTCACTGTATTGTAAAAAATGGCAAATATGGATAAAGGCTATTTCGTTTTCCTTAAAGCTCAGATGTATAATTTGAAACACTCTTACCTGGGCACAAACTTCTGTTTTGTTGCCTCCATCATTACCTTCCTCCCTTCCCCCAAACCAACGCTACTAAAAGGGAAATTTGCACTTGACTTCCCAACATGAAAATGGCTTTAGAGAAATCCTTTTAGAATTAGTCTCCTTTCCCCTCCTGATGGTGACTATTCCTCTGGAGCATCACCATAATGGCCTTATTGGATTAACTTGCAAATCCCATATGTTTACTGAATTTGTGGGTTAACATTCTTTGTAAAATATCTCTTCCAAAAAAGTAATGGGCAATCTGCAGTTGCCAAGTTCTCTAAATGAATAAACCTGTTTGTTTGTTTTTCCCCAAACAGGAAAAGCAATTAATTCAAGTGAACCCTTATTCCCAAAAGCGTTCTATTTGAAAACAAGGGCCTGTGAATAAAAAGAGCAATAGTTGCATTGGCTTCAAAGCCAGGAGGCATTAGGTAACGAACCAGGATTTGCCCTCTACTTTTGAGTAATAGGAGCTCTAAATAAAATCTGACAACACAGCTCTTCAGCAGCCTTTACAAGTTAAATAGGTGATAACTGCTTTTTAATTACTGTTGCTGGCCAGGCAGGACTTTCTCTTAAATCATGTCTTAAAAGAAATATGATAAGGAGTTTGTAAATTTTAAGTTGCTGGGAAATTTTTTTAGAGACGCTAGTGGCAACTAAATATTCTTAATTTCACTTCTCATGCTGCATGGATCTCATTAATAGCTTCATGTTTGAACTGTATATTCATCACCATGTTGGTTTAGGGCTCATGTTTGGATCTCGCTGGCTCCAAGATATCTGACAGCCTCACGCTTGACCACGGGGGATTATTCTTTGCCTTCGGCTGGAAGGAGCTGTGTTTGGGGCTGTAGGTGTGCGGGGAAGTTGATTCCCCCTGAACTGGGATCTCCGTACGTGGGTAGCCCTGGGAATGTCACGCCTGCATGGCTGCAGGTACTGAAGGAACCAACAAGAGTTCATAGAATCATAGAATGTGTTGGGTTGGAAGGGACCTTTAAAGGTCACCTAGTCCAACCCCCCTGCAGTGAGCAGGGACATCTTTAACTAGATCAGGTTGCTCAGAGCCTCATCAAACCTGGCCTTGAATGTCTCCAGGGATGGGGCCTCCACCACCTCTCTGGGCAACCTGTGCCAGTGTCTCACCACCCTCATTGCAAAGAACTTCTTCCTAATGTCTAATCTAAACCTGCCCTGCTCTAGTTTAAAGCCATTGCCCCTCGTCCTATCGCTACATGCCCTTGCCGCCAGCCCCTCCCCGTCTCTCCTGTAGGCCCCCTTCAGGTACTGGAAGGCCGCTATAAGGTCTCCCCAGAGCCTTCTCTTCTCCAGGCTGAACAACCCCAACTCTCTCAGCCTGTCCTCATAGC
This sequence comes from Dromas ardeola, assembly GCA_013398915.1. NCBI lineage: Eukaryota > Metazoa > Chordata > Aves > Charadriiformes > Dromadidae > Dromas > Dromas ardeola. Next base: position 140,055 of record VYZM01021345.1, on the reverse strand, counting down.
AGAGGTGCTCCAGCCCTTTGATCATCTTCGTGGCCTTCCTGTTCATGACTTCAACTCCTCCTGCTCTCTGTCTCTCTGTGCCCTCCTTGCTGGCGCGTGGTCTGAAGCGCGGCTTTCTTGCACAGAAAAACAAAGCTATGCCTGAGGTCTCTGACAATACCATAACACTGTGGCCTTTGGTGGAATTGCTTCCCCTTTGCCTCCATGGAAATGGGGAGACTCCGCCTTCCAAATTTCCTCCCACCACTTTGCATCTGACCCAGCAATACACAAAATTGTGTCCTCTCTGATCTGTTTTTCGATCATTGCCTGAATTTGGAAAGTAAGTGGTATGTACAGCAGAGCAGAAAATTATTTAGTAAACTAGCCAATTTCATTGGGATGAACTATGTGGTTAAAATAAATCGGATTTCAATAATTCACCAGTTATGCTGTGCAGAAAAAAATAATAATAGTTAAAAAAAAGTGTTCAGATGCCAAATGGATCAGAAGTTAATGGCCTATGTGTGGAATTCAAAGTCAACAAGGGTTTACTGCAGGGCTCTGCCTTTAAATGGACCCTGTTTTAAATAGTGTATGAGAAAGGCAGAATCTCAGTGCTTTATTTGAATTATTTTGTGACTCAAATGCTTTCTCTGATGACCCAAGAATCAAATTATAAACTGTGGAAATGAGCTTAAGGGGAATCATCATTAAAAACAAAAAATCATGCAAGTTAGTAGAGAAGTAAACATCTGTCTTGAGAGAGGTGGATTTCACAAGAGCTTGAAAACAAAAGAGGTAAAAGACAAGAAGGCAGAAAAAATTTAGGATGGAAGAAGGACTGACTTAAAAATTCATTAATTCTGGCTGGCTGAATAATAATCAAAAGTGTTTTGTCTAATATGTAATTAAATTAGATATCATTATCTGTTAAAACAGTTCAGACAGCTTTAATAACCAAGGAAACCAATCCTGAGTCCAGGTGTCAGCTCCCATGCTCCCTGAGGTTTTCCCAGCCTTGAGGATATTCTCTCATTTAATGATAGTATCAATAATAGCACTAAAGAGTATGAGGAGGCATATTCTGCCTTTTTATATAATCTTCAACATGCACAGCAGCACACTTGGGACCCACTGGCCATGTACTGCATTAGAGGAGTCATGCATGACTTGGTGAGGGCAAGGCAAGATCTCCTTTAGATTAAAAAATGTCATATACTTTGCTACGTACTAAGTCATAAACTGGTGTAAGAATCCAGCGTGAACCCACTGTTAAAGAACTAGTTTAAATTCCACGTAAAGTTTTGCCTTCTTCACATATTAGTGGTGTTTGCGACTTGCTTGTAGGTCATGTTGCTTTCTGCAGCGAGCCCATGCAGGTTTCCTGCCTTGCCTTCCATTTCTCTTCTGCATGCTTCTATTTTAAATCATTTACTTCTAAGTTCTTTAGAGAGAGTATGGGTTGTTCAGCCTGGAGAAGAGAAGGCTCCGGGGAGACCTTACAGCGGCCTTCCAGGACCTAAAGGGGGCCTACAGGAGAGATGGGGAGGGACTCTTTCTCAGGGAGTGGAGCGATAGGAGGAGGGGAATGGTTTTAAACTGAAAGAAGGGAGATTTAGATTGGATATTTGGAAGAAATTCTTGACTGCGAGGGTGGTGAGGCACTGGCAGAGGTTGCCCGGAGAAGCTGTGGATGCCCCATCCCTGGAGGTGTTCAAGGCCAGGCTGGATGGGGCTTTGAGCAGCCTGGTCTAGTGGGAGGTGTCCCTGCCCATGGCAGGGGGGGGGGAACTAGATGAGCTTTAATGTCCCATCTAATCAGAACCATTCTGTGATTCTGTAAGTTATTTTTGCATAAACTGTGTAAGACTTAGAGCTATGTATCTAACTCCTGTCAGGGTCTTTCAGCCTAATGGATAGCACGTGTGGACTTGAGAAGCGTTGGGCCCTGGTCAAGCCTTTTCCCCCCGGCTGGGAACAAGTCACGGCCCCGGTGACAGGGAGGTGATGACAGCATCTCTCTTTCTGCAGGTGCTTGAGCTCTCCGGGGGAAAAGCACGTTATTAAATGTGGGGTTTTACTGCGAAGTGTTTCTTTCCAGGTACCTGCCTGTCTGTTGAAGGGTTATAAAGTCAGAGCAGCTTCATAAGGGCTAAAATTCTTTGAAATACCTGTTTCTGCAGAAGTACATTTGAGCAATACAAATAAGCCCTAGTTTATGAGATACCTGGTTATGAATTTAGCCATTATCCAGTCTTCCCAAGTGTCTCCAAGAAGCCTCAGTGCAAACAAGTATGACTTACTTACCTGTAGGGTCTTGCTAGAATAATGACAGAATGGAAAAACTGAACTCTGTTTTTCCGAGGCCTTGAAGCCAAAACACTGTCCTTTTCTGCGCCTAGTGCAGACTTTGAGGAAAAAAAAAGGCAACAGAAAACCAACCTTGTTTTTGTCGTGGTGCTCCAGCCAACATGCAGCTGAAGTTTGATTTCCAGATACAATATTTGAGGTTTGTTGTGAACTGAGAAGGTCCAAAGCCAAGCCTGCTGAAGCTGCCAGTATTCTCGTTGGAGCGATCGCTCCAGTTCATAAAACTTTGCATATTATACCCTCACTGGGTTGTCTTTCAGAGCTGAAAGTGCAAAAGTCTAGCAGGGCAGCTCTGGATGTGGGATCCCAGGGAAAAAGGAGCCACTTTGTGGCTTTATTGGGGAAAATGTAAGGAAATGGTTTCCTGTTCAATGCGGCTCTTATTTGGTGAGAACTTCCTCGCAAGTATAAACAGGCTCCTTGGGAAGCAACTGAGCTTAGGAGGAACCAGTATCAGTGTCAAGATAAGCATGCAAGAAAAACAAGATTAAATATAACCATGTAATTCATCTCATGGCTGCCTGGCTGCATAGTGGGATCAGTCTGGTAACGCTGGGAGCATCTCCCTGTCCCAGCCCCTGAAGATAATCCTCTCTTGTGGTCACCTCACACACATTCCCCTTGGTTTTTGTCCCCTGTTTGGCATTTAGGGAGCCTGTGGGAGATGTGCAGTGATGGCGTGGGAGTTTCAGGCATGGACACAGGGAGGAGGTTTGTGTCGCTGCTCATGTTGTGCAGGGACATCTGTTTCTGGGGTTCCCCAGACTCCTCTTCTGAAGACTAACTTTGTGCAGGGAATGGGACAAAAAAAAGTGAACACGAGGCAAGGCTGAGGGTTTCCATCTTGGTCACGTTTTGCCGCCTGCGCTTTTGGCAGCATTATTCAAAGCAGCCTGAAAATTGTGTCCTGGAGAAATGGCTTGATTGAATATTTAAATTTTAAACTTACCGTGGCTCTTATTTTTCCCCAGGTCAGCTGCATATTGGAACTTTTAACCTTTAGATTGTGCCAATTGATCAAAATGTTCCTGTGTAGTCACTGAGGCCTCTTTCTTTTTTTTTTTCCTTTCAATTGATGGCAAAATCTGCTCCTGACTTGGGAAGGAGGTATGGGAGCTTACCAAATGAAAGCCTGAAACCATGGAATAGCATTTGTTGTTCATAATACCCCATGCCTTTGCCTTCAAAAGGGAAATTATTTTTCACTCCTTATAGGTTCTTTTTTTTCCCCCAGGCATTTTACATAAACACCGTAGAGGGAGGGGATGAATCCCAAATGTCAGGGGATACAGGAGTGGTTCCTGATTTCCATATATGTAAGGATTATGCCAGGGTAAATCAATTAACTAAAGAGGTGACTCTTGGATTCTGACCATGTAAAAGGAGAATTGGACCTGCAAGATGTGTTTTGAAATATGGTCAGCTGCCATGGATTTGTCCGTAAGGAAACATCACAGCACCAAAGAATTAACACGTAGCTAAGGACCAGTCATAAATCTCTGATCCAACAAGATACAGGGATATCATAGTGAAAAATCCAAAACAGATCAGAAATCCAAGAAAGATCCTGCCCATGGAGCCCATAAGCACGATGCCTGCAATCAGTACCAGATGCCACTGGTACACGGTGTGGAGCCTGTAACAAAGACATGCTGGACCCATCCAGCCCAAGCGAGAAGCCTTGCAGATTAAATTTCTATTAGTTGGAGCCTGTAGATTGCTTTAGCAAGCAAAATTGAGCCTGGGTGTTAAGATGATCTGGATCAAGAAATCCAAATTAGGTTTCCTCCTTAAAGAGAAACAAGCACATTTTGGCACTGGTTTTCGTAAAGGTTTTAGAAAGAAAATATTTGGAAACAGATGCAGTATGTTTCTGTATATTAAATCCAGTCTGTGAAATAAAACTACTCTCTCTGACTGCACAGAATGGTCAGAAGACTCCTGGAACAAAATCCTCCCTAAATCTCATGTATGTTTTAAGGAAGATTCTTGAAAGATTAATAAGTGGAGAGCGGATGGCACGTTCTGACACGGGCTGGGAAGTACGCACAGATAAAATGCAGGATGGTTGGTGATGTTTAAAAAGCAAACAAGATCTGGGCTTCCACTTTGAATATTGTAAGGTAGGGACCACAGCGTATTGCATTAATGGAGGCTATTCTAGCATAAAATGAAAGCCACATTTGGAACAATCTCTGCAGCCCTGGTTTAGGACACTGGGGAGAGTAATATAAAATAACTCCAGGGTGGAGCACAGGTTGCTGGAGGGGGCAGCCTCTGCTGTAACCTACATTATTTTTGTAGTTAAAGGGAAGGCAAAAATGTTGCTTTGACAGGAAATCCTAGTGAGCAGGCACATATGGGCAGTGAATTTGCCAGGGTGGAGTTAGCCCCTGAACAGAGAGCCTTGTAGCCCTACCTGCTAGGCAAGCCCGCTCTAGCTGGGGTGTTGGCAGTGCAGGTAGAGCCTGAGCATCCTGCTGGGTGTTCACAGAGGGGTAAAAGGGTCCATTCCCTCGGCTTTGCTCTGTAAAGGCACCATGCCAGAGCTTGCCTTGCTCCCCATGGAGGTGTGCTGAAGTGTCGGGATGCTCCTGGCAGCCTTCACCAGCAGAAGGGTGGCCTTGCTTCCCCGTCCCAGCATCACGGTGCAGGCAAGGTTGTGGCTGGGTCTGGGCACTGGCACCAGCCTTCCTTTCTTCTGGCCCTTCCCTCTCTCGTCTTTACCTTATCCCACCTAGTGCTTTTTCTGGGATGTGTGCTCTTGTCCCGTTCCGTGTCATGGCTAAATCACTTCCAGTACTGCAAGCAGGGGCAGGCAGGGAGAGCGCCTGAAGGCACCATGGGGGAGCTGATTGCCAGCAATGTGCTGGTGGGGTAGTCGATCTCTTGGCCAAATTAATCTTCTCTGGTATATTTGGAAATGCCAGTATGAGGCACGGGCGGCAGCGCGTGTGCAGAGCCCTCCCAACCCTCAGCAGCACCTTGCTACCTCTAGCAATCGGCTGGCGGGTCTTAAGTACATTTTTCCCCTATCTCTTGACCCTTTTAGGTTAATAATGAGATGTACATCGTGTACTGTGTGTACAGAGTCTTGTTGCTGGGAGATTCAGATCGCTGCTCTTGTGCAAAGGAAACAAACCCTGTGGGTATCTGCGTTCCCCGAGGCTGCTGAGCACCCCATGCAACATTTTACACTCAGCAGAGCTTAGCGGAGTTAAAAATAGTTCTTGTTGTCAAAATATTTCTTGGTAGTAAAAACGTCCTTAGGATACTTTGTGAAGTGGTAACCTTTGGACCAAACAGGGTAAGGAAAGATCAGAACATACTCTCCAACACTGCAAAAAAACCCTCCAAAGTTTGTCTTAATTGCACAATACGGGAGAAAGGTTAAGAGCAGAGAAAACTGGCATCACCTTGGGGAGGGAAAGAATGGAATTTAAATAGAGATCTAAGGGTGAGTACATAATGTAAGATATTATATCTTTGTGAAGTATTTTTCCCTTGGTGCCTGAAAGATTATCTGGGAGAAAATGTCTGGCTCTGTGTAGTGGATGAAGGTGTTGCTGGGAGTCCTTTGAATTCAAGGCAGGGTAAAACCTCACCTTTTTTTTTTTGTTTTTAAAGGGTAATGTAAATTCTAAATTTGGCCCCCAAGTTATAATTTCTAAACCCAAGTGTAGATAAGTGTTTCCACCCTGGAAAGAAAAATAACCTTAGTGATAACAGATTAGTTTGAGCAAATGCATGTTTCTGTATAGAGTCTGAAACCTGGGCCATGCAGGTAAAGATGTGAATGTATTAAGTGAACAGAAATTAAAATTAAACAGAGGACATTACCGAGAGAAAGGCAAACAGTAAACAAGGATTGAGATGTGAAAGACAGCTTAATGATTTTTTTCATTTTAATAACTGTAGCTGGTGTTAAATGTAGCAGATAAGGCAAATTGCTTTAAGACCGTGTGATTTCTAGTTTATTACCCTCTGTTTTATTTCAGCAGACTAGTACATTTTCTTGTATCTGTTTTTTGCTCACCAATCTTGAGTTACTGCTTTGTATTTTGATGTTAAATGCAGTATACTTAATGCCATGTAAATCTCCGCTGTTGGGTACCGATTGATATTGTATTATTCTGGTAATACCTGAATTAGAGAACTGCTGGGTGAGAAGGCTTTATCCCCTATAGATTTGTAGTAACCTCTAAATAAATTCTATGAGCACATAAAGAAATTAAATAAAAAGCGAGCTCAGAACTATAAAATGTAGATATAGTGCATCACAGTTTGGAGTTGCATGGAATATTCTCTAAAAGTAGGAATTTTTTCATGTATATAATTGATTTTTAAACTGATCAGCTTACTAATAAAGTGTAAGCGCATAAAATCATCTCTAATATGGCTGCTTACTAAACATTATGACTTTCACAAACAACTCTCTGCCCATAGAGCTGAACCTCTGGCTAACGGGTATATTTGGAAGACGTATTCCAGAAGAGAGCTTGTGGGGAGCAGTGCGACAGGGTTATCAGTGCAGTTAGTCTTACCGCACCCCCCCCACAAGGAAACCCCAAAAAAACAAAAAAAACCCCAAACCAGTCCACTGGAGAGGTTTTCTTAACATTTCTGTTTTGAAGACTAGTGAGCTTCCATATTTTAAACATTAATTAGCCTTAACATAGGAAGTTTCAATGTAAGCTCTCTGGGACACAGATCCCGTGTCCGTATATTCATTACAAATGACTGACAGCATTTTGAGTGCTATAAAAATAATAATAATGGATAAATTAATAGATTAATAAAATTGAAAGGCTCAACTTCCCAGCAGCTCTCAGTACTGCTTCTTATGATTAGCTTTTCATATTTTGCTGAAGAAACCCTGCCTTCTATAACAGAAGGAAACATCTATAGCCCATGTAAGTAAGGAGCACAGCTGAAGGGCTTTGCTGACACACAGCGACAAGGCATCAGAACAATCCCCCCCCAAAAAAAAAAATCACTGAAAAACATCTTGTTCCCTACTATTTGTATGGTGGGAGGAATTTGTATGGTGGGAGGAATAAGCAAGTGTTTACAAATAATTCTAGCATAGCTCTCGCAAGGGCCTGTCTGCCTGCAATTTGCATATAAAACCCCACTGAAGATTAAGGGCTGGGATATTTCCAGCCAGACCTGGAGCTGTTTGGAATTTTTTTGGTCATTGGCATTTTTTCTGTACACCCCATGGACGGCTGGTGGCGGGTTTGCAGCCAGCAGGAGAGAACGAGGGTGTGCCTGCGAGCCGAGCCCCGGGTGGCTCTGGGGGGATGCTGGCTGTGGGCTGTGGTATTCAACTCTCCAGGGCTGTTTATAGTACTCGTGTGTTGGACCTATTAAACTTGCATTTTTGTTATTTTTTTTTTTTAATTACTTTTGTTGTGCTTGCGGGGAGCAGAAATGGTAAGGGAAAAGTTTTCTCTGCGGCATTCGTCTCATAGCGTAATAGCATGTGATGCAGAAATGCGGCTTTCTGGAGGTGGTGTTTGCGGAGATTTAGGGAATTTGGTGGCCTGAATGCACTGAATCGGCCAAGCAATCTGTGGGGAGATCCACACAGAGGTCAGGGAAGGGATTTTTCTATTCACACTGGCATGGCTGGGAGCAGAATTTGCCTTTTGCAGTCCTTGTCTCTGCCTTGGCGTGCTGGACTCCTGTGCACTGTTAACCTTCTTTTGTGTCATTTTTGTGGTTTCTGGCGCAGTTTGCTGTTTTCTTTTAGGAAGAAATGGAACATCGTATTGTTGTTTTGGGTTATATGCGGTCCTGGATGTAGATGCTTATTGTGTCTTCAGAGGAATTCCATTTAAATCTGTATATTCATTTTGCTGCCCATCAGATCCACAGAAGTCTTGAATCCTGGGAACATGTACCATATAATTGACTTTATCTGTGTGTGTTGTGTGTCAGGGGTGTCAGACATCTGGTGCCCGGGACACAGCAGTGTTGGGAGAATGCAAATGACCGTGTCTGTCGTAAAGGACAAATATTTCTTCTGCTTCCAGCTTCTGAAGGTAACATTTGAGATAAGGCTTAAATGTAGTGCAGTTTTAGGTACTCAGGAATAGACCTAGCACTTATGAACTCTCCTCAGCCACCTCCTCGAAGTGTTAACGTCTAATACTAACACATTAGTGGAGCTGGTTTCAGTGACATTTAGTTTGTACTAAGTGTGGCTCTGAGGTGATTTGTGTTCATTGATGTTTTTCTGAATGTGAATCAAGAACTTACATGGGCAAAGAGAAGATGATGAGTAAAGAACCAAAAACAACGGTAGTCCCAAAACCACCATGTAGCGTTTTCCCTGTGAAGTGGCATGGGATGCAACTGCAACTTTATTAGCTAAGTGCCAGACTGTTTTTTCTGCAGCCTTCTTTTGACTGCACCCTGAAATAGTTTCACTAGGCCGCACTTTCTCCATCCTTAGTTTTCTCCATCCTTGATTTTTTACTCCTGAACTTCAAGCTAGGAAGGAATTTGATGCCCTTTTCTGTGGAGCAGTAGAAGTTGGTCTGGTCTAAGTAGTTCCCCTTGTTGTCTGTATATGTACGTGGTGTTTTCTTTTGGATAGACTTGTTCTATGTGTTTGTAAGTCAATGCTTTATCTGTAAAAAACTGTATGACTTAAATCCTGTTTTGGCTTGTATCGCCACAAATTACTTTGAAATGCAGAGCTGCTATGTGTGTATAAAACATCTAAATGCTATCAATATTCTCCAAAATAAGAGCTGAGAATACTTCGGGCCGAATCCCCCCAAATTTCAATGGGATGTTGGCTCCTAAATCGACCTAGAAAAGCCCTGCGCAGCTGTCACCGAGCTGGGAAGTGCGCAGCAGTTTTGGACTTTCCTGGTGCCCAAGAGCCTGTTTCTGTGCTCTCGTCCAGGGCACTTTAGTGTTGTTGCTTGTCTGTCTCCTTGTCCAATGGGGACCACCCCCATGCTGTTTCCCTGCCCGCCGTGCCTCCTCAGGCCAGCTGGGAGGAGAAACCACCTTCTCACACCCTCTGGCTGCCTCTGCCTCGATTTTACTGGGCAGGACTTCACGTTTTCCTTTGCATTTGAATAGGAAGTTAGGTCATATTCTGTGGCCCCTAGGATAAACATTTCATGGAGCTTTCTGGACTTCCAGTACCATAGGAGACTGCGGGATAACGCCCTGTGGTCTCTTTTCTGCTTATGACTGTAGCCTAAATACTTAGGGGGACAAAAGGAGGCATCCCAGGATGTGATTCCTGCTCCAAAACTCTTTTGTACTGTTATAATAACCGGGTTGTGGACACAACGCAAACAGTTTTTAGGGCAGGAACTCAGGACAACCTCTCCTCCCACGTGAACGTCCTGAATTTTGGATTCTCTTTTGCACAGAGGAATGCAGTTAAAAGAAGAGGTGATGGAGAGGGCTTAGGCAGGAGCCATCTGGAGGCTACTTATTTTTCCTGAGGAAACAGTGCTAGGGAAATACCGCTGGTGCACATTTCTCTCCTCTTGCGCAGAACTCGCTGTATGTACTCCGGATGAGCTCCCCAGCCCCTGTGCTGCCAGAGGACAGATGCAGCCATCACACCCTCCTCCTCTCACTGTGCTCAAAATCTCATCTCTGCTTTTTAAATGAAGGGGATTATGAGTTGTTGGGGTTTGGCTTTTTTGTTTTTTTTTTGTTTGTTTGTTTTGTTTGTTTTTTCCTCAGGAGATGTCAGGCCATGAATCACGGTTGGAAGGGAGGCATTTCCTGGTTAGCAGCATTGAGCCCCAGAAAGAGGCACATCCCAAGGATTGAACACTTCCCTTCGGGTTAGCTCTAGCTATGTTAACTATTGGTATGCTCAATTTTGGCACCTAATTAACTGCCTGCTTGCCTGGGAGCTGAGGCACTGACACCAGGCTATGCATTTTGCTCCACGGAACAAAGCCCGGAGTCTTCTGTCTCCCTCTGAACTCCTGTCTCCCTCTAAACTCCTGGAAGGCTGAAAATTGCACTGAAAATCCTGAAAAACAGGCGGGACGGTTCTTTCTGTGTAGGGTAGTACTGTCCCTGAGAGCCAGGACTCCTGTGAGCAAAGCTAAGCTGTTAAGAGACTGCCTGAATGCAGCATGGGGCTCAGTGGAAGAGTTTCATCCTTGTCTGTCTTAATTACAGCCTGATCTGCTCACTCCTTGGGCAAATATAATAATTTTATTTTTTTTTAATACAGTTACAGCAAGTGGTTGTTCCCTGGTGTAAGGCCAGAACTTCTGTCATTAAAAGATGACTATGACCACGGTTGTGTGGTTGAGACACTAGAAGTAAAAAACGCAATATTGGTTATAACCTGCGTGCTGTTAGGCCTGCCGGGAACTGGCAGCCACACACCTGAAAAATGGCCGTGAGATCTTAAATGACAGCCTGTGATAAAGACACATCGCAAGAAAACAGACCCTTGTTGTTGTGTGGAGGCGGCAGTGGGGATTTTAACTGGGATGGCCCGAGTGGGAACATTTTCCAAGGGGGGGAAAATTATGCGGGATGGCTTTCAGCAGGAGAAAGCTTTGGATGGGGCAAGCGCATAGGAGGGAGAAACACCGTGTCAGGTCCCCTAAGGCAGAGCCGGGCTGCTCCGGGGAGAGAGTGGGCACCGGCATGGGGGACGCAGCCGGGGTCCGGGGCTGGCACTGGCCACACGGGTGGTGCGGGGACACACGACACTATGGCGATGTGGCGGGCATCTGCGGGACGCTGGGCACCCCGGGGTGGGGGGGCGTTCCGTGCGGGTCCCGGTGTGCGGAGCGGAGCGGTGCGGTACGGAGCGGGGCGGTGTGGGGTGATGCGGTGGCGCAGGTCGCCGTGCGCGGAGCGATGCGCGGGGCGGGTCCCGGTGCGCGGTGCGGTGCGGTGCGCGAGTCCCGGTGCGGGGGTCCCGGTGTGGGCGTCCCGGTGCGCGTCCCGGGTCCCGGTGCGTGGTGCGGTGCGGTGGGGTGCACGGGTCCCGGTGAGCGTTCCGGG
>VYZM01021345.1:104400-128359 GCA_013398915.1 Dromas ardeola | reverse complement strand
GGGACGGGAGGCGCGGAGAGGTGCGCGGGGCGCGGAGACGCAAGTTGTGTCGGCGGCCGGAGCGGCGCGGGGCTGCGCGGCGGACCCAGGGGAAGGGGGGGACGGGACGGCGGTGCGGCTGCCGGGCGACCGCGGGGGTTTGTGTGTCCCGGTGGCGGGGGTGCCCCGCGGGAGCCGCTGCAGCGCCATGTGCGGGGCTGCGCGGGGGGCGGGGGCCCCCCCCAGCCGGNNNNGGGCTGGGGGCTCCTGGCTCGGGACTGGGCAGAAACTTTGGGTACGGTGCGGCGTGAGGGTCGGGTCTCCCGTGGGGACGGGTCTGGGTCCGAAACCGCCGAGCAGTTCGTTTGGGGAAAACCTTCCCAACTCTAGGCACAAAACGCCTTCCTGGAGGACACATGAATACCAGATTTTTAAAATGAAAGCGCTGCTGAAAGCCTTGCAGAGGAGCTTCGCTTGGCAGGCTCGCGCACTGAAGGCTTTTAATAAAGAAAATATATTGTCTTCCAACTGGATGCAAAAAATAGAGCTGAATTATCACTTCCTAAATCATGATTTCTGGCTTTCAGTTAGGAGAGCTTTTGGTGGCGTTCAAGTGCCACAGCCATCGTGTTCTCTAAATATCTCCTAATCCTCAAGCAAACAAAAGTCTGTTGGTGTTTGGTGGGTTTTGTACATGTAGGGCATAAACGCACTTCATTCTTACTTTGTATTTACTTTATGTTGATACAAATTCAATGTTTCTGCTCAGCGCTGCGTTTTGGCAGGGTCCTCTCTTGCAGCGGAACTGGGGGGACCTTCTAATGAAGCTAACAAGTAAAATATGCTTTGAAATGGAGTGCAGATGGGAAGCGTCTTAAGTATTGTGTTGCACAACAGCGCGCGCTGTGTGTGTGCCATTCAGCCCACAAAACTCTAGGTTTTATGAATGCATCCACAAGCTGAACTGGACCCTGCGCTGTTCAGAAATACCATGGATTAATGTCTGGAACAGCAGCAATTCCGATGAGAAAGGTTAATTTGTTTCTCTCCTGACAGTACTTCTAATGCCTGACACCTCTGGTCAGCATGGTTGTTAGAAACGTGTACACGTCCTAAGTTTTTAATTCCAAAACGTTCTCGAATTGTTGAATAAGAAGAGTAACTGGTGTTTGCTGCCTCAGGTGGGCGGTGTTTTAACTTTTCTCTAGCTGTTTTGTGAGTTACGCAGCTGTCTCTTGCATCCTGAAGCATTATTGTGGATTGCCATTTCATACCGACTGATAGTAGCACCCTTGACAGTAGAAATCGGGGTTCTCTACCCCACTTTCTTCACCCCACATCCCACCCTTTCTTCCCGGTAGGGAGTGTCTCTTTGGCTCCATCTCCTGGCTCAAAAAGGGGATCCCCCTTCATGTAGGGGCTGTGGAGAGGTGGGAAGCCTCCGTGTGATGTTGGTAAAAGGTGGGCGAGAAGAGTGATGAAAGCTGCTTTTTGGACTTGAACTGTGATCTTGGATCAGTTGCAGCAGGGCACCTGCAGCTTCCAACTAGAGTGGTAATTAGGTCCTCGCTTTTTGCATGGGAAGAGAGCACGTCTCTTATGTTACTTCTACTTATGTCTTGGAAAGACTTTTGACGTAGTGACTAAATATTATCGTGGTATTTAGAAAATCATAATTTAGTATTTCATTCCTTGCATGGATCTGCTGGAAGGGTTAGTCATCTTGCCTGATATATCTCTGTGCGTGATCTTTTGGTGGAAATGTGTTAATGATACATCCTTTATGTCATGATTTTTCTGCATGGTCAGGAAAGTGAGTTGCCTGCAAATTATTAATCCACTTGAAATAGAAAACCTGTGGCAGTATGGAAGGATCTTGCTGTGATTTAGCAGATGGATGACTATGCATGGACTTTGAGTGTGAGCAGAGGGAATCCCATTTTGCAAGCACAGCGAGATGGCAGGATCCTTCCTTTGTGGAGGATCTCCTGTGTGCCCTGTTTTTGGTGGAGAACAACTTTCTTCAAGTGCAAAAGACAGGAGGAAAAGAGCCTTAACCAGACCATAGAACCAGGATACCTGTCCTCCCCATGACAGCCAGAGTTCTGTATCTACCCACTGTGCCCCAAAGAGAAGGGAGAAGGTGGCAGGCTTTGTTCTGACACTGACCATCAGCCCTTCAGATGCTGTTGGGAGGAGCAGAGCAATAAGGTGTAGCGCTCTGGAGCTGGCAGGTATGTGAAATCGCAAAGATCTCTTTTGTTTCTCTATAGATGTCCGGTGTATTCCAGCAAATGCCAAATAGGCCTTTATTTGTCAGTACCATTTAATGCCTCGTTATTATTGTTTACAGTATGATAAATGAGGTGGGATTAGGGTAAGAACTGAAAAAGACAGCATGGTGTGGTGTGGGTGCTACCTATTTTAATTTTTTTTTTAAATTTGTGTGGCACTATCCTTTTCTTTGAATCCTAAGGAATGGAAATGCCATGGATCTTTCCCTGCCAAGGGAGGGGTCTGGAGCTCAGTCATAGTGGATATAGCCCTCTTTATGGACACTAGGGTTTTTTTGCCCTAGTGCACAGCATTCCCTGCTTCCATGCAGCGATGTTCCTCCTCACATACACAGTCTGGCAGTGGGGGAGTCCCTGGGAAGAGGACAGCCTCTGGTGAGCTGTGGTGGCCCAGGGCTTCTCTCCGGTCATCCAGAACCTCTCCCTTGAGGCAGAACATCGGTACGTCTCTGAAAGCATGTTGTGTCCACAGAGTCCACTGCAGAGAAAAAAAAAGGTGCTTCTCATCAGATTTGCTCTGTATATCTTCTGAAGTCTGCGCCTAGCATTTTACCATGCTTTGTGCCTGCTGCAACCGCAGAGGCACCACCGCTAGCCCTCCAAGGCTGAGCTGAATTACTTTCCGACTTACGTATCACCAAGAGACGCATCAGCTACAAGAGATTCCAGCTGCAGAACGTGTGTGTGCGGCGTGTCTTGTTCAGAGTTCAGATGTTATTTCCTTAATAAAATTGCTCGTTTGGCATCAAATAGTTGTTGGCTGGTTTTGGGTGTGGGGCTTTTTCCCCCGCTCCCTCCTTCCAGCCCTGGGATACAACAGTCAACTCGTGTTCTCTCTGACTTGTTCTGGAAGTTAATTTAAGGTACATTCCGCAGTCCTGGTAGAGGTGTGATTGCAGAAGATTTGAGGTAGTAGCCTGTTTGACACGTGAGGGTAGAAATGGGTGGTTTTGTGGGTACTGTGTGTTCGCAAAGGACAGGAGAAAGGCAGCAGCCCTTGAAGAATCCTTCACAGGCTTTAAATGGGGAGCTGCCTACAGCTCTTGAAAATTCTGGCTGCAAGGACTCTAGTGAAATTTGGCTCATCTCTATATGCCCTGACTTCACATGCGCACTCATGCACACGCGCATTCATTCACTGTAGGCTGAGGCACGTTTCTTCAGAGTCCTGTCACTTATCTTCTTCCCTGTCCTTCGTCCTCCTAGAAACCGTGCCTCACGGTCACTGTTGATCCATCCAAAAGGTCTGGTTCTCAGCGAAGCCTGTGAGGTGGTGCGCAACCTGCGGAGCAGGATTTGGTACCTCTGCTCTACCTGATGGACGGGAAGCATCTTGCTCATCGTAGGAATGCCGTCACTTCTGCAGTAAATGCACTCAGTGTTTTGCTAAGCTAAAGGCTTGCAACAGCCTGGGACTGATGATGAGGAATAATACATTTAGTTAAAATACACGGTGGAATTCCGTTACTGTAATCCAAAACGTAGTGAGTGAGCGAGAGCTTAACCCAGGATTCAGGGAAAATGTTCTCATTTCTGCAGAGTGCTCCGTGAATGTTGAGAGTGATCGCTGACTGAAGTCACTTGCCACTTGAGCCAAAAGCTGGCACAGGTCCTGTTTGCTTTTCCAGAGTTGTAGAAAACTGGGGTGCATGGAAACACTTTAGCTTCGGGACCCAGCCTTGGTCCACCTGGTGTCTCAGAGGTGCATCTCCTGGGCCTCTGGTTGTGGGAAGGTGTTTGTAGCACTCTGTGTTGTCTCAGTGTGGAGCCAGCTCAGGTCAAGTAGATCCATATAACTTTAGGAGAACGTGTCTCTGCTGCCCCTAGGCCGGCACGGGATGCGTCATGGCTGTGTTTGCTTAGCCCTGTGCTGGAGTGGGCTGGCCCATGCGTGCCAGCTTTCGGGCATGCCATACCATTGCCATGTTTTAACAGTTTGTATACAACTCTTCTCCTGACAAAGGGTGATGGGTTAAATCCAATTTTATCCAAATCTAATGTAAATCTGAAAGGTAAGTTGAACACTGCAAGGGGAAGGCTGCTTGGGTAGCTGCCAGCATTGCTTTCGGGAGACTTGGGTTCACATTGGCATAGTCCACCTGGTTTGTCCCACAGCATCTCAAGCGCTTCCCTACAGCATGGAGAAGCTCTTGGCTCCAGATGAATTCTTCTGGAGCTGAAGATTTGCAGTAACTTGCAGAATTTGACCTTTTGTCTCAAAAAACTGTGGTGCGGCTTCCAAGTACTACTGTGAGTATGTATGAAATAGACAGGGAATGTATCCGTAAATCCCTGCAGCTGCTGGTGCGCCGGCAAGGCAGTAGGGCAGCAGCGATGTTGCTGACACAGGAGTTGTGGAGGGGAGCAGGAATCTCACCCTCCTGAACAGGAAGTAAACACATTTTCAAGTTCTTGTGCATAACCCAGGATGGTCAGGAATGCCTTGGTGGGGTCAAACTTCTGCGCTGGTTGTTCACAGAGGATCTTGCAGCCCGAGGAGGGAGTAACTACACCAGGCAAAAGATCTTTGTCCTGTCTCTTTGAACACTGACCTTCCTCTTTTTGGGACAGGATGTTTTGCGAGGTGGACTGATCCAGTTACAGCTCTTGTGCTCTTCTAGGTCAAAGCTGGAAGAGCAGAGGGGAGGAGGGTACAGCAGACAAAGCAAAAAGTTATGGAGATCCTTAAACACACTGACATGTAGGAAACAGCTTTTAAAAGAGCTGTTTAAAATATGAATGAACACGAGATGTAAATGACTTGCTAAGAGGCCAGCTTTCAGAGATGAAATAACCATCGGGGACTGTGTGGCTTATATGGGATATGCATCCAACTGGCTGAAGTGTCTGGCTCTTTCCCAGTTTCTTTAATGTGAAAATATTTATTGAAAGTGACTTTTTGATTCTGTGGGCCTTGACCAGTGACCTAGGGATAAGTGTGATTTGCTGAGCTGATACTTGTGCCTTTTTGGGTTCGGATACAGCGTGGGTTTGTTTGTTGACTGCTTCTGGTGAAGTGGTATCTCTGGTGTAAATTCTCCATTGCTTGGTTGATGATGAGCCAACTGATAAGAAGCTGGGGAAAGTTGCTTTCTTCAGCAAAGGGAAGTTATTTCTTTTAGATCTCCTGGGAGGAAAGCTGTGAAGGATGTAGAAATGCTTTCTGCATGAAGTCACCTCAGCTTTTTCATGTTGTTCATGAAATAAGGGTGAAAAAAGTAAAATGGATTTGGTAGGAACCACCAGCAACCACCTGCCTAACAAGACCCAAAAGCGGTGCAAGAGGTCTTGAAGACTTAAAACTGTGCTGCCATGTTGAATTCCCTGCACTGGCGTCTGAATGGCCGAGCAGGGATGAAAGGGTGAGAATGGGCTTGTGGATGGGGCGGAGAAATGCTTCTCTAGGGAGGTGGACACATCTGCGAGAGGCAGCAAAGGAAAAACTCTGTGAAGTGCCTGCTGGAAGGGGAAGTGAGCTGAGGTAGGCAGGTTGTGTCTTGTAGAGAAAGCATGCGTGTGTCCATGCATTGGTGTCTTCTGGCTGCTTGAGGTGTCGCTGGGCTCTTTCAAGGGACCTCAGAAGTTACACGCTTTCCGAGGAGAACCTCTCTTCAGGCTGCTCTCTCCAGCTGGACTTAGATGAAATTATTTGTGATTTACACCAGTCTACAGGAATGTGCCTGTTCTCTCCTAGCTGTAGGCTCTGTTTTAAACTTTGGATAAAGGCAGATAGTGTCTCATGTCCAGCTGCTGCAATCCTTTTAAAGTGTTGCTTTCACTTGAAAACTGTGAAGCGCCTTCCAGTGCAGCTTCTAAAGCAGAAGTTTAGACCAGCCAAGATGGTTTCTGAAGTTATCCTCCAGGGAGGAAACTTCTAAAGAAGCCGTCACTCAGCCACGGTACTTGAGCAGCCCTCCGGAAACAGCTGTGAGGGATGCAGAAAGCTCAACTGGAATCTGGTTCATGGCTGAAAAGTTAGCTTTGCCATTAAAACTAAAATTTAAGAGAGTCCAGCTGCCTGCAAAGTGCAGCAGCTGGCTGAGCAGCCAGGGCATTCCTGGAGGAACAGGGAGAAATACGCTTTATATTGTCTTCCATGAGCTCAGCTGCCCTTTAAAAACAACCACGAAGTTGGCCGAAGGCAGTTGTTTGTATTGTAGGTGAATTGCAAGAGAGCACTTGGGGAATATGGGGACACATGGTGGTAGTTTTAAGGACACTTCGTAGAAGTGCTTATAATTTAATGCAGATCTCAAAAGCTGTAATAAAAGAGCAGTTTCCAGTATGGAATCCCATTGCTTAGCAAAGCCTCCTGCCAGTGCTTAGTTAAGAGTAGGAAAACTTTGTGCTTTGTCGTTGGTGTTGCAATGAAGACTTTCGGAGTTCTACCTAACGAAGAGAATGTCGGGTGTACTAGTCCCAGAGTTGCAGTAAAATTAAAGCAACAGGTCATAGTCAAGGAATAGAGGGAAACTGAGCATTTGTGTTTCTATAAACTTTTGACTAATGACTCCTTTTAAGGAGTTTAATTCTCACCTAATGACCTAAAAATACTGTACATTTTATTGTAAGGTTTCAGTGGAGCAACAGGAACCACAAAAAACGTAGGTGTGAAGCCCTTCTGTGGGCAAAATAATTGATGGGGGAAAAAGAAAACCTGGAATGAGCCGGTAGTGCAGTTTGTGGCTTTTCTAAATCTAAGGTGCCAGTAGCATGGTGGATTCATGGAAGAAAAGCTCATAGGGGTAGTTATCCTTCCTTGCAGATATACTGTATTAGCATCAGTTGTGCATGGAAGTCATTAGTAGTCTAGTTTCTATTTAACCTGTTACGCAGGCATTTTAAGCCTTTGCTGTTGAGATGGTACAGAAGGCGTAAACATCCATAGGTCTCTACTGCAACATCTGGAAAGGTATTTGGATATAAATATCTGAGCGAAATGGTTTTGTGTTGTATGGGTTTCCAGGCACCTTCTGCCTGATCCCACTTCTGATGCGGCACTCTCGCACCCGTCTCACGCTCGCCCTGACTGTCTGGAGAAACACTGTCTGGAAGGGTCGTGTCAAAAGCATCAGTCATGGCTTTTTATAGTGATTGACACTAATTAGCCTCTATGTTTTCCTGCTCTCCCCCCATCCCCCTTTTTGACTTCATGTTTTTCCTTTGAAACAGAGATTAATTTGGAGTAGCAAGATTGTAAACTGCCCTCGTTTGAACCTGCCTGCACTGTTAATTTTATTGGGCAATGTTGGGGAATAGAGGGATAATTCAGCCATGACAGTGAATCGCTGGCTATCACAGTGATGGTTTCTAGAGCCTTCAGCTGTAACCATCTCATCTCTTCCTTCTGAAGCATCAGTCCTCTCCTTTCCCTCATCAGTGTTTCTCTTCTGCCCCCAGTCATTTCATAGGTGAACTGCTGAGTTCTTCACCAGCCTCCCTTCATCGTCTTATTTGGACTTGTTTTGGGCTTAACCTTAAGTTTTCTGCGGAAAAGTCATCCCCTTTTCTTTCGTAGTGACTTGGGTAGCCTATCTATATCCAAGGCATCTTTTACCGTGCTCATCAGTAGCGTATACCTGGGCTCTCTGTGCACTTAAATGCCATGTCCTGCTGGTGACAGCACAAGACCTGATGGCAGGTGAGGGAAGGTCCGGGAGGTCCTGCGGTAGTGGTGCAGCTCCTGCACCTTGGTTGGTGGGCTCACTGGGCTGTATATGGTGAGGAGGTGTGTTATCAGGACCAGCTTTGGACCTCCTGCATGGCTGGCCTTGTTTTGGGCCATCTGAGGCAATGATGCTGTAGATTTTTGATGGATATAAGCCTCCCTTCAAGTTCCAGCCTAAATCTCTTCATGGATGGTTCATACTGCTGTATCTTTCCTTTTCCCCTCCAAAGAGAACCTTCATTTTACTCCAGTAGGAAAGCCAACATCTTTCTGTCTCATGAGAGAGGTCATGCTCCTGACCTTTTCTTGCACTATTCCAGTTTCACTTAAACTTTCTTGAACCCAGTAACCTGAAATTGCACATTGTTCCAGCTGAGACCTTACTGGTGTCTTGTGTATTTTCCCTTTCCTCACTGAGACCTCAGGCAACATCTGGCTTTTTTACGCGCTTGCCATGAGCCACTAAACCACTGAAGTCTTTCTCTTTCTATATCACTTCCAACTGTTGAGCTCCCAAGCTGCAGAACATATTTCTTTAATCCCAAAGTGCACAACTGTGCCTGGCTTTATTGTAAGCTGTACCTCCTGTCGGCTGTTTTAGTCCTCAAATGTTCTGAGCAAACTTCTGCCCATCCTCTTGAGTTGACAGACTTTCCCAGCTATCTGTCATCTGCAGATTTCATTCGCGCTCCCCTACTTTCCCTACCAAGGGAATTAGCGGAATTGCTAGATAAGACTGTCCCAAGGCAGATTGTTTAGGAAATCTGTTTATAGTTTGTCTTTCTCACCAGAATTTCAACATCTGCACAAGCTACTCTTCTTCTGGCTTTCGGGAGGTGGGGCTTGGGTTGGCTCTAACGTCGGTCCTGAATAGTAAACAGGATGGATGGGCGAGCTGGGCTGGTGGGTGATCCACAGGGTGCAGGGTGTTGGCAACAAGCGTACATGTGGGAGAGCCGTGATGTTAAGTATTTCCTCTTGGAGGGTGAAAAATGGCTTTGTATTCTGGTCTGTTATTATCAACACTTAACAGTTCCTGGACAAGGTTTTTGTTCATCTGAAAAAAAAAAAAAAAAGAAAACCCACGGAAAAATTATAGATACATGAAACTGGTGATTTGAACGTAAAGTGAGGATGGCATTTTTAATTTATACTCGCATTAGCTGTAGGAATGACTGGAGCTGAAAATTATCAATTCTGTCAGCTCTAAGCATTGAAGGCGTTACTGAAATAGTACTTCCACTGTCCCACTTAACTGAGTGTGTTATCTGGCAGAAATGGTCTTGAAAACCTTCATCTGTGTCCTCCTCTATGGCTAGTGCCAAAAGACCTGAATAGATCATCTCCGTGGGCCTTGTCCAAGCCCAGTTCCAGTTGGGAGAGCAGTACCGTGGTCTCCCAGAGCTTTGAGCAGGCAGCACAGCCCTTTCTAAAAACAGCGAATAAACCAAATGGGTCATTTAAAAAAAAAAAGAGGCTAAATTTTGAAGCATACATCGTATATGCCTAAAATGTCCAATAATCTGAATTATTAATGGAGAATGCGACAGATCTAGGGCATTAGCTTTATATGTTTTGTGAACACACACATGTATCAGAGAGAGAAGGCTGTATTCGCATGATGGTCACTAAGAGCAGCATTTGAGGGAGGTGAAGTATTACAAATCCACTCTTAACTGCTACATTTCCTTTGTTCAGTAGCTTTAAAGCTCACCTGGATAATCATAGCAGGTAACATGGGCAAACAAGCCATTCCTGATGGCTCGGTGGGGGATTAGAAACTCGGTGGCATCTGCAGGATGTTCAGCCGAGGCAGTGAGAGTCCGGATTATGCTGGTTTGAAAATAAACAGCATTTGCTGTCCAGCCACAAAAATCCACATGTGACAATTTGCTCTCTGTGTGCCTACTTGAAGAGGCAATTTAGAGTTTTGTTCTTGTATTAATATGTGGAGAAGAAGTCTGTATTCAACTGATCTTTTTCTGTTAAAGGATCATCTAAAGGTAGGATTTGTTTTTTTTTTTTAATGCCTGGCATCTGCTCCCTGCTGCTGATTGGCACATCTTTGCTCATTGGAATGCCAACATTCACACAATCTCTGTTAAAGTCATGGAAGAGCCATATTATTGGGTCATTACTATTTAATCATTTGTCTATCAGTCTTTCAGTGTATGGGGTTTTTTTGCTTGTTTTTTTTTCATGGCTCTTGGCTCTGTAGAGGCTGATCCATTTGAGTTGCAGTGTAGACGGTTTTTGTCACTTAGTTAAAAAAAATTTCTGCCTGAAGTGCAATTACTTTCCACACAGGTTTGGAAGCCCCAGTTCTCAACAAGGGTTATTTAAGGGAACGCTTGTACTTGGGGTGGCCAGCATTAAGAGGCTTTGAGCCTCAATTCTGCTGAACCGTGAATCTTGTGCAAAAAATATTTCCCAAGCAGCCAGCCAGTTTTTATCCTGCCATCTGGATGCAGCTGGGGTGTACGTGGTAATGGGAAGGGGCAAGGCTGGGTGGAGATGATTGCACCAGCCCATGTGGGATCTCTGGCATGGTCTTCGTTTTTATTTGTGGTGCTTTCTCCTACCCACCGGAGCAGATTTTCAAGACCTGGCTACCACAGCTGTGTCCATGCGTGGGTTGCGTAGCTGCATACCAGCCTGGGAATGTTGAACAGAGTTGTAATGGATTCTTGTTTTGACCCCGTGATTTAAAACAAACCGTCTAACATGTGGTTGTGGCTCGCGTGTTGTCACTTTACAGCACTTGCAGTTTCAAAACAGACGGCTGAAATCGCGGTGGTTTCCCAGAGTGCTCTTGCTCGCTGCCCGGAGTCTTCCTCCCCGCCGGCATGGCTCCCTTCCCCGCTGCCTCCAGCCCCGCAGGGACCCAGACGGTCCCTCCCTTCCCCGGAGCCACCGCCACGGAGCCGCTGCTTGAGGATCAAATATTCCGAGTGTGTTCATTGCTGCAAGAGATTTTCCCCTGTCTTGTATCTTGCGCCGGGGTGAGGTGAGCGGCCCCCCTGCAGCGCCTGGGGAAGAGGCAGCGAAGCTGAAGATGAGCAGCGGAAACGTTGAATTTGTCTTAATCGTGCTAAGATTTATAGTGTTTGCTGTCTTGTGTCTTAGCCTCATTTAAAGTACACACTTAGGCATGGCTTGTTGATATAAAGCATGTCAAGTCTCCGTCGCTGAATTTACGGGTGAGACACGGGGGCCAAAGTCCTGTCTTAGCTCCCGCGTAGGATTTTCCTTTAATAAGGATGGTGGAGCAATAGCTTATTGGGACTTTGGGGCCAGATCCTCTCCTAGAATAAATAAAGCTAAGCTCATTTACAGCAATTGAGCATTAATCTCTATAAGACTTCTCTGAAGATACATCGCAGTGAATGTAACGAGGAAGAGAGCTCATTATTTTCCAAGAGAAGTGACAGATGAGAGTGCATTTCCACTGCACAATTACCATCGCTCTTTCTTTTTAATCACATCTCTGGAAATGTCTAGTGGCCACTGCAATGGCAGTATTTGTGAATGGAAGCTGGATGTATTCAAAAACAGTGTGCGCCCGGCAATTTTCCTTTCTTACAGTAAATCTTGCCAAATACCTAATTTTCAAAGATTGGACTCTTGAAGCGCAGAGCTGAGGGTGTGATTGGCTGGGGGACATTCACGGCTCAGTAATGAAACACTGATGTATAAAATGGTAATTGATCCCGGGAGCATGGCGAGCGCTGAGCCAGATCGCATTATGTGCAGATTCCAGCGCGGCAACGGAAACTGTGCAAATGTTGGCACAGGGGCTTAAATGTGAGATTAACTAACCATGCTCTACAGAGCTGTCACTGAAATGAAATACACTGTGTCCTAAATTTTTGGGGTGATTTGTTAGAGAAATGGTTTGCCATGTAGGTCTAACCTTTATGCATTTGTTTCGCAGGTGCAGCTAGAGGTAGTGGCTTCCTTAGAAAGGACTGCTGTGATTTACCGATAAGTCCAAGCCTGACCAGTCCCAAAAAGTCACTTCAGAAGCTAATTGTATTTTTGATGCACCTATAGATGTTATGTTAGTTGTGCAGATCCTTCTAAGCCTACTATTTTCTGTGGAAAACCTATTTTTCTGTGTCAGAAAGGCTGCTGCAGCACTTCAGCTTCAAAATAATAATAATAAAAAAAAATAGTCCCCACCCTGCTGCTGTTTTTAGACATTTGCCTTTGGCCTGTATGACTCGTCTCTCCACGAAGCCCTAACAAAACTGGTTCTGTGTGGGCAGTTAAGCAAGCCAGACATAGCAGCTGTGGCAATGGCTTTCGTGCCCATAGATACACCGTGGGGCTGTGCTGGAGCTCTCCTGTGCTTTCTGATCTACCTGGAGCTGTGGTGGCTCTCTGTCCTCGTGGGCTGCTGTAATTGCAAGTTCAGGGTTTTCCATGTGTGCTGGCTTGTTTGGAAACTATCCATGGTCCCTTGAAAAGACCCTTTTCTTTCTTTTTTTTTATTTTTTTTTTTGGGGGGGTGTGGGTGGTTGCATCTGTTGGGTTTATACTGAGGCATCTAAACTCTGCATGTCTCATTCCCAACACAGAGGCTGTAGGAGAGTGTGCTTACAGCAGACAGGACTCCACCATACCTCTGCCATATTCCCCGTCCGTTCTGTGTGTGATCGGTGGTGCTTACAAATCAGTTCTTCAGCTCTTCCAAAGCAGGAAAAATCACCAGTGTGGGCAGGACAGGCATCCTTCATGGAAAACTTTTGAGAGTTGATGCTAGGGTAGTAGCCAGTCCCTGGTGCAGGAGGAACCAACATGCCCGGGGCAATTAACTAATTATCGAATCTTTGCTCCACTGATTCTCTGGCCACTCTAGAGAAAACAAAACAGAGCTAAACTCTCTTTGCCTGCGGAGTTTTTAATGAAAGTGATCTCCTTGTAATGTTAATTTTGGTGAATGTGCAGGTAAATTGGTTGGTGTTTGGAGGGGTGAAGTTGTTCGATTCAGATTTGGAGTCAGTCCTTGTCTCCCTGTTGGCTCCCCACCATCCAGGGTCATGTTATTGCCAGTTGGGTGGTAAAAATTCCTGATGGATGAAGCGACAGACCATTTTCCAAGCTGCTGGGTAGTCTCTGAGATGGGCTGCAGGATCTTCTTCTCTTCATTTCTTTCCACAATTGCCTATTGTGTCTGAAAACAATTGCTCAGTTCTTCATCTTAACCATGGCAGGACTGTAAATTAGGCTACTTCTTTCTTTTTTTTTTCTTTCTTCTTTTTTTTTTCTGCATTGCTGAATCTTAAATCTGGTGGAAGCTGGCTCTTCTGCAGGATTGAGATCCTGCACTTGCACCTGCGCTGGGCTTGGGAAGCGCGGTGACGGGGGCTAGCATCCCTCTGGGGGCGTTGGGTGGTGGGGCAGCGAAAGCGCGATGGGGTGGCATGAACCTCCTTGTCCCCACCCTCAGGATCCAACAGACTCCAGCAGCATGGGATGACAGCGAGGACACCGCGCCTTTGTGCACTTTAACTTGCGCTTGCTAGGGTTTGCATGGACTTGTAGACATTTTGTGAAATTATAGGGTGGTGCAGCTGCGGAGGGGGTAGACATGTGAGGGGTCCGGCATGTACCACCACCCACAAATAGAGCACCCTGGGCTGCAGGCAGTAACAGTTACATGCTGCTGCAGAGTTCCACGGTGGTCTGAGTGATGCTTGTATTGTTTTAGCCTCACCTCACAGGGAAACGTTTTTTTTTTAAAAATGCTGCGAGTAACCGCCAGTGTCCTGCGAGACGCTGTTTAATAATTGATCTTTGTGAGCAGAGTTGGAGGCACCATTGTTACCAAAAGCGCAGGAGATCCTCAGGTAATCAGTGTGCCTTCGGCGAGCCCTGGAAGCCGCCGTGCGGAGCGGGCGAGGAGGCAAAACCCCGCTTCCCAAGGCAGGTGGGGATGCCAAGGCAGGGCTGGCAGAGCTCTCCCGGCTTTCCCAGCCGCTGGAGTCACAAGAGGATTGCTAAAAAAAAAAAAATGTTAAAAAAATGCAAATGGCAAGGAAGATTTGTTTTGGTTTGATTCTTAATCCCCCTGTGTTTTTCACTGCAGCTGTTGACTGTAGGTTTTTGCGCTCCTTGGTTTGGACAAGAGTTACCCAAACGAGTGTCTCGCTGGCTCTCCCTTTCCTGTTCTGCCGTGCTACATCCCGCTGTTTGCGTTACAAAGGTCCCAGGATGATGTTTAAATCCAAATAAACAGAGTTGTCATGGCAATTAATAGAAAATTGGGGGAGCGCTTTTGTTGTTCTCGTATCACACCCTGTACGATGCCATGCTCATAGAAACTTCAACTGTGAGTGGGATAACATATTTTTTTTTAGAAGAAATAACAAAATCTGAGTTTGGTGGATAACCACCTAGTGGTGATGGAGTTAAATTGTTGCACCTCATACTTACAGCCTTTTGGTACCTTGCAGCCTCCAAGAGCTCTGGGTGCACCGTGCAGGGCAGGGCAGGCTCTAACGTTTACTTGTATGTTGTTTTTGGGGGGTTTGGGGTTTTTTTTTTTTGATTTTTCCCCCCCCCCCCCCCCGCCTCCAGACTGTGTGATTTATGGTGGGTCGCTTCTAGTCTCTCTGATTGACGCTCAGAGAGTTGCTGTTTTCTTGTCCTGACAGCACCGTGGCCATCATCAGCTGACAGATGCTCGTGAAGTTAGGTCAGTGGTGCTCCACTGCCAGATGATTGTAGTTAAAAAAATATTTATAACTGGATAGAGCTTTTTTTTTTTTTTTTCTTCTTTGGGTATTGATTGATTGACTTTTAGCTGAAGCCAGTGCATTTTTTGAACAGATGAAAAACATTTGTGAAAAAGATTTGTGAGAATTCTTCTTGTGGCTCTTTGCTTTAAGAATGCTTTTAATACTTGGCTCAAAGGAATTTAATCTTTTTTTTTTCTTCAGAAGATGATCATTTTATAGCATGTTGTACATTAAAGTTAATACAGGTATTCAGAGTGTATGAAAGGTTAGTTGTATATACATTTTTAAGACAAAAATACCTGGCATGCCATCAATGCCATCAGCTCATTCTCTCCCATTACTTTGTTCTCAGATCATTTCAGTTCTTTAATCTTTTACAGACGTA
The DNA here is from genome assembly GCA_013398915.1 of Dromas ardeola. Lineage (NCBI taxonomy): Eukaryota > Metazoa > Chordata > Aves > Charadriiformes > Dromadidae > Dromas > Dromas ardeola. The sequence goes on along the minus strand of VYZM01021345.1, from coordinate 113,290 downwards.
CTTTCTTCAAAGCAGGATTTTAAGTCTATGGTTTATATTATAGTTCTATTTTCTTGAACAAATCTTAGCACTAGTACATTAAATATAAATTAGGCAAATGCAAAGTATAATAAGTAATTAACAGCAACTGTTTTAGTGTAGACATCATAGAAATAAGGTAAGTGTGTATTTTAGAATGTCTCTTAAAATTTGAACGTGGGATAATTGCTGAAAGTATTGAAAGGATTTGAATATGAAGGAGAGAAACGCTAAATATGCAGCTAAATTGGGGAAAATGCTGAACAAAAAAAAGGTGTGGTCATCACCATCTGTTAGCAGCGTACCTCCTCGAGGATTATCAGGGGCTTAATGCAGAAGTCACTGGATGGAATTTGTCATGTGGTATGCAAAAGATCAGACTAGATAATTGCAGTGGTCTCTTCTGGCCTTAAAAGCTATGAACCGGGTAGTGCCAGCCATGTGTTTCCAGCAGTAGAGGACACAAAATGCGGAAAGTCCTTATGCTGAAAAGTTTGCAATCCAAACAAGATAGATACAGAATAAACAGGATGCGCCAGAGAACACCAGAGAGGAAATGACTGGGATGTGGTTGTTTGTGAAAATGTAGTCTTTGAGAGAGCACTGTAGATTTATAACCTCTGGGCACCATGTAAGAAATGAGCGGAGAGGAGGCCTTTGAATGGGTGGAATAGTGCGTAGACGGAAAACTGATGAAAGACATTTTGTACGTTGAGAGAAGAGGGGAATGCAAAAAGACCACAAGGATGAGCCAGTTGGTGTCCTTGCTGGTGGAGGGGAGGAAAATGAGTAAAGGCTGCTCGGACCTTAAATAGGGCTGGTTCAGTCTGGGCTTTCAAGGCACAGCTGTTGAGTAAGAGTTATTTGCACCTTGTACTACATCTCCCTGAAGATGTCTGTGGTCCCATGGTCTCTAGCACCCAGGCTGGTGGTGATGCTGAGCTTTGCTCTGCTCCTCCACTCAACCTAGCTCCTGCAGGCAGGGCTAAGTGTGGGTTCAGACCCTGCAGGTACAGAAGTCCTCTTCTCTGTTAGCAAGGGGAAGAGGTGGAAGGGGTAACTGTGTGTACTGGGAACAGAAGTGGGTTAGGGACTGGGTTTTTAGCCGTTTCGAGCCTGAGCATCTGAGATTGTGGCCACAAACCTAGGCTGTGGCAACCAACTCTAGGTGTCCCATCCCTAGAGGGACACCTCGAGGTGTCCCTCTTAACTTTAAGGATGTAAACCAAGGAAAATAGGTGGCCTCTTCTGAGTGATTAAAGATCTATTATGACAACTCCTGAGTGCGAGCAGTGTATTTAATGCTGGCATGCCTTCTGTCTCCTGCCAGCACATGCCGGTATGGGTGAACAGGGACCTGCTTTGTAGATGCAGACGTGGGTTTGTGTGCGAAGGTCAGACCCATATGCATGGCCTGGTGGGAACTTAACAGGGTTCCCTCGCCTCGCTGGGACCTCTGAGCAGAATTACCATCTGAATAATAGACAATTACAGTCTATACTGTTCTGTTTAAAGTATGTTTTAAACAGCAGGGATTTCGCATGATAGATTCTTTTTCCCATGTACATTGAAAGCATTTTAAAATCAGTTTAAAAAATCATCCATATTAATCTAACTATATGGATGCATTTTCAGAAAATACTGAGAGCAGAGAAAGGAGACTTTGGGAGCGTGCCATTTGCTGCCTCCCGTCAAAATACCAAAATTTGTTAGCAGATGAGGCTTTTGGATATCTTCTCGGCGGCCAGGGGTTTCAGAGCAGTTCCTGCCTTACGATGCAGGATGTGAGATTCCTCTGGGTGCTGTAAATCTTTCACAATTGCAGAGGGATGTGTTGCTTTAGCTGGAAGAGGTGAGCCGTAATACAGGCATGCCTCCTACTTTCTCCTCTGGGTGTTGAAGACCTGCACGTTGTGGGTGACTCACAGGGATGGAAGAAACGTCAGGGATGGCCAGGAGCGGGTAGGCATGAGCTCCGTGGCAGGAGCGTGGTGATGGCCAGAAGATAATTTTCAGACAGCGTAGTAGCGGGAATGTTGGGCCACTCAGCAAATGCTTGCGAGACAACACTCTAAAGAAGTACCTGTGTGTGTGTGCAGGCAGGGGAGGTTTAGGTAAATAGCCCCTGAGGGTGGTCTATGAAGTCTCTCTTGTGTCTCCACTAAAAGTCTCCTGCTGAGGTGAATCATTGGGATCAAAAATCATACAATCTGTGCTGTGACTTTCTGGCTTCTCTCCTCTCCTGCTGCATGTTGGCACCATGAGAGGGACCCTATCCGCATAGTGTTTATTTGGTTGTTGGCCTGTACCAAAGCTGATTAAAGTCCAGCCATTATTGATCATAAGGACTAAATTATTTTCCCGGATCTGTTTTTCAGCCAGTCAAAGAAATGAAATACTGCATTATTCATGTTTTTTTCCCCTCATTGCAATGGAGAGTACGGTTATCTAGTCCTGCACTCTGAAAGACCTCGTGGTGGAAGTGCTAACTTAGTCTTAACCCAGACCTTAGTCAAGGTCCCTTTGTGTTGCTCCCTTGGGCAAGGGGGGATGACCCTGTGTTTCTGTGGGACCTAGGGCGAGTACATGGTACAGGGCATCCCCTTCTCCTGGTTGCCGGCTGCTTGGCAGAAGAAGCAGAAGTCAAGGAATAAGCTAAAGTAGGGCCTAAACTGTCCTCAAATTACTGGAGAAAACTGCTGGCCTGGTTATCGATCCTTAGCTAAAAAGGAGAGCTTTGGTCTTTTTTTGTCAAGGCAGAAGTTCCATAAAACTGGTCAGATCAATCCGCCTGCTTTTTGCCAGAAAAGCAAAATTCAAATGAGACTTGTTATCTGCGTGGTTTGTATATTTAGAAGTTGCGTTAATTATCCTCATTAGCTTCATCTCTTAAAGAAAAGCTCTTGATCTTACCCCTTGTGCCAGAAATACAATCTGGAATGAGTCTCTGTGAAAATAAATAACACATTGATAAGGTTCAGGCAACGACTTCCGAGTTCTCTGGTTCGGCAGCATCTGTCGCTGTGACCCTGTCTCACCTGGTTGGGACCCTTCAGATGATCTTTCTTGGACTTCAGCTGGTAGGAGATACCATTTTGAAAAGCAGTCCACATGATTAAGAGGTATTGCGCTCTCTGATAATATTCAGTGCAGCTTACACTTGTCAGACGCTGGAATCTATTTACTGAATTCTTTTCAGACAAGTCGTTTTTGGCACTTTGCAAAGTTTCCTTCCATGTGTCCTCACTGGCTGAATGCTAATTTATTCAGAAAGGCTCAGCTCCAAATACACGAGACAGTATTTTCAGTGTTTCCTACTGTCTGGACAGGACTGTGTTTGGAGAATTCATGCCTCCTCTCTCCTTCGTGTCCTTAATTTCCTTCGTTAAATGTGTGATGTTGTGACACAGACAGTCTGTATGCTTACATTAAATGACAATGTATTGTAATGGGAAAATGGATCCCCATTGATAGCCTCTCCATCGGGAAACACCCGATAAGCTCATTGTATCAATACAATAAATACAGTGAAAGTGCCTTTGACAAATGACATCTCTGAATTTTCTAGTCCTTAGTGATTCCTCTAGCCTGGAGGGTAGAATGAATTAGCTGATCTAAGCTGAATTGTCCTAAATATCCTGATTATTTCTAATGTTTGAACCAGTAGCAGAAACAGAGGAGAACTGTAAGGAGAAAGGGACAGAAATTACAGGGTAAGCAAAAAGAGAGATTATCAGGTTTGAAGGGCAGCTGTTTCCATTTAGTCTGACCTTGTGTATAAAAAGAAGCCGTAGACCTTCTTGAGTGACGTTTGAAACATGTAATCACTTAGTCCAAGCTTTGGGGTGGGATTTTGTTCTCCCTTAGCTGAAGCACCATAAGCCGCTTAGATATCCATCTGTGTGGCTCTCAGCATCGCAGTACCTGAGTGTTTGTGGCGGATTAACGAGATGTAGAAATTAAACTAAGGAAGTGCTTTTGATCTCCCTTACAATCTAGGAAATAAGGCGCAGTGTCCCCTGCTCCCCTTTCCATGGAAACTGCTCAGTTTGCGCGAGAGTGACGTTAAAACATGTGTAAGCACCAAAAAGTGCTTATATGCTCTGCCAGCACGGAGGTTCGTCCTGTCCTAGCAGCAGGGATGCTCTCCATTTTAACTGAACCACGTAGCCTGGATTCAGTCTGTGTTTTCCAGGGCACCCTGGCTCCTTTGCAGCACGTGCTGGGTGCCGGTGCCCTCCTGGTCGGGTTGGGAATCTCGGTGCTGCTCTCATGCCTGGACCTGCTGTTGTAATTCACGAACAGCGTGTTCTTAGACCTAATTCCCCGCAGGTCTGATCAGTGAGGTGATCTCTGGGTGTGCCGACAAGCCGCGCACATATGCGCAACAGGGACTGGGTGAAGATGAGCTCTTGTGGCCGCTTGTTAATTTAAGAAAACAAATAAATAAAATGGTTGGAGGAGGTCATGCCTGGCTTTCTGTGTTGTAGCTCTGTGGGGCACTTGCTCACAGACAATTTCATGGGAGGATGTTGTTAAAGCCTGAATCCAAATGTTTTCTCTTTCATAGTGTAGATTTTGCTTTTTTACAAGAGGGAAGCTAGATGCATCCTATTAATTAGCTGTTGATGTTCCTTTGCTGCGTCTGATCTGACTCATGCTGCCTCAGCCCACATTGAGACCTTTGGCAATGAAGGTTTTCTTGGTAAAGGCAAGACCTTATTTCTTGGGAATGGGTCATTCTTGTCAGTTAGTAGAGGGAGCAAACCAAAGCTTTTGAATTTAAGGAACTCCTCCAAAGGTGTCTTGTTTTTCACTGAGTTTTGTCGTACCCAGCTAATGTGTTACTAAATCTGTCGTTTGGGTTTGGTAATCCTTGTGAGATCCTGCTAGTCAACCAGGTTTGAGTTTGAAGAAAAACAGGCAATTAAGTGGGGAGGCACTGGTTTCACCTGCCTACCACAAAGAGCTGGTTGATGTCCTCCCAGTAAATTACAGCTTGCGGGAGGCGGTGATTCATCTTTGCAAGCACAACAAGAGGGAGAACACTTGTTTGGTGAAAGCAGTATTCAGGCCTGTTTGCACGCCGATTATTTTCCTGTGGAAACTCAGGAACGGATTAGCGCATGGTGTATCTCCTGAAACCTGCAGAGAACCCTTTCAGAGGGAAACAGGAATGTCGTGTTTCTCCTCGCTTTCCCTTGGTTGTGGCCATGCTTGCTCACCCTGCCCTCGTGCTGCTGCCAGAGTTTGTGTGGGCACATGGTCGAAACAGGTCAAGGGTGCAGTGCTGTTGAAAACAAATCCTCCGTGCTACACTCCCGGGTTGGTTTTTCATAGAATAGTCCAGGCTGCAAGAGACCTCGAAAGACCATCTGGTCCAAGCTTTTGTAGGAAAGGGAGATTATCTAGCACCTTGTCCTGCCACATATTGAAAACCTCCAGCGATGGGGACTTCGCCACGTCCCTGTGGAGGACATAATTTTTAATAGCATCGCTTCCTGGTATGCGGATGGAGTGGCTGCATGCGCCCTGGTACTGGCATGTGGATGGGAGTGCAAATGCATGTAGGCACGGCATCGTGGTGGCACAGATTGCGGTTGTCCTAACCCTGCTTCTGGTCTCAGCTCCTCCATGGATTTGCTGTATGACCTCAGGCAGGTACTTTAATCCCAATGCAGGTTTCTCCGTGGCACAACAGGGATAATGCTGGTGACCCGTGTGGCGCACGGGGATGCATCAAGCTTTAGGTAATCCACTTTAGCATGTGAATTAATGAGGGATGTCAGCTGAGCCCAAGTTGTTGGCAAAATACTTGTTTGTTTCTCATTTCCTCGTGTTTCTGGGGCCACCGGGGAGCCTGCTTATGTGTGGGGTATGCACTTGCGTGGCTTCCCAGTATAGGGACCAGTGAAAGGTGGAGCAGCCTGGGCTGTGAGTTCCATCTCTGTGGGGGACCTGAGGCGCGGGCTGGTTTGAATGGTGTGCACTCCTGAGAAGGACATCCTGGGAACCCGACGTGACCGTGAAAGTAAGTGTGGCTGTCCTGAAAATAGCCACAACAAATTGGATTAAACTTAAGAGGAAACTGCTCTTATTCACTGCTGACTGATGAGCAAAGTGTATTTTGGGCTGTGAATATCATGATGTGATTTATTAGTAATCACTTCCATAGTGTTTCTCATCTATAGATCTTAAGTGGCAATTAGTATGAAGGCGAGAAAGTATTATTCTTATTTTATTGAGGCACAAGACATCAAATGACCTGCTGCAGGGCATTTCATGAGTCAGTGGTAGGGTTGGGCATAATGCCTGCTTTGAGGAGGATAATTTTTGTACGATTGGTTTGTGTCTGCCGGTGCCAGTTGTGTATGTGATTTGGTTAATAATTGTGAACATGACTTGAAATTTTATGGAGTTGTTCACTGATGGTGGGTCGGAGTGTTGCCAGGACTTGCTGACAGCAGAGGCTAATTCATGCTAATCTGTAGACTTGGTATAGTTTAATCCAATTCGTCTTCTGCGACATGTTTTAAATTCCAGTGCCTATTTCCATTGCTCTATCGAACGAATAGATACCTGCACATTATAATGGGAAATATGAAAACCCCTTCAACACTTAACAGCCCTGTACGTGTCCTAGCCGTTGCTAAAGGAGTCTGCTGCATTCTCAAAGCACACAGTTTATACTGGAGCTGGTTTTCCTCCTTGTCCAATTAAGCTAGATAATTAAATCTCCTTTTTTTAGTCATAGCCTGCATTTTTAATCCTGTAACTGAGCTTGGCCTGCCAGAGGAAGTTCTCTGCATTTCTCAGCACAGCAGATCCCTAGTAAGCATGGCATTAAATCCAATCCCATGCTGCTTCTCTGTATTAATCTGTCTTTTCTTGACCTGGTACTTTTATGCTGGGTGTTTCCTGTGCTAATCGTTATTTTATTTAAATGCCAGATGCATTGTGATTATACTTTTAGCTCAAAGTATAGGGAGGGTTTTCTTTAAGTGTTAGATTTAGTTACATGTACTTGATATTTAGAGTACAAGCACAAAGCGTGTTTTGACTGAAGCTGCCTAGACCCAATTTGACAATCATATAAAAAGTGGAGGTTTCAGAAGTGAAATGGCAACATCTCTTCAGCAATACTAATCGGTTCCTCGCTTCTGCATTCGTTGTGTGTCCTTTGTTTGATGGTGGAAGCTTTTAAATCAGCTGTTGCGTCTTAACCTGGAGGATGTTTTGCAGTTGCTGAGTGTAGGTATTGGGGATGAGGTGAGAAGGAGCTGAGCTGAAGAAGTCGCACCTCTGTGGGATTTTTCATGGTGATGCTTGGTGACTTTGACACGCCAAACAAAATTTGAATGCGCTACAAATAACCCTTCACTGCAGGGGTAAAGAAATTACACGAATCTTTTCCCATTTGAATGTTTCCCTTGAACTCTGATACAGAAATGGGGAAGAGTGAGAGCTTGTGGACTGTTTCCTTCTCCATACCTGTAGCATCTCCTCCTGGAAGTTGCTTTTGAAACTTGATTCAAATAGTTCTTTAGTAGTTTCATTTTCAGCTGATTTTGCTGTGTGAGAGGGGCAAAGCTGTCCACAGGAGACTAGTTGAACGGAGATGTGCAAAAAAACCCATGCAATATTTGGATTGCTTTCTAACACTTGAAAAAGAAGACTCAGATTCCTTAGCTCTTACTTGAGTTCTTTGCTCAGGTCAAATCGAGGCCATGAATAAACGATGTTCGTAGGATTTTTCCATGCCTGTATGAGACAGCGCTGTCAGGAGAGCACATCTTCGAGCAGGGGTGGTTCTGTGTCTTGCCTTGGATTGTTAGGTGTAACCTCTGGCATTTGCGTCGTTCCTGGAGCATCTAGAGACCTCATCTTGGAGTTATTGTTATTTGTACTGTAAAAATGCTTTGGTAGACGTGTGAATCCTCACATTAAAGCTGTGGGAGACCTCTCTGTCTGTAGGGCAGGTACTGCTGATCAATAATGCTGGATCTATGCATGGCTGGATCACCTCGCACTTCCAGTTCGATGCAGATCAGGACCATATGCAGAAGGACGGATGATAACTGACATCACGCCCTTATGTCTCTCAGCACATAGCTAATCCTTCAGCCTTTTCTTTTTCTTTTTTTTTATTTTTTCGGACAGTAACCTGGCAGGAGCTTCAGTAGCTTGGCCCTTTTCATCATGTTGTTGGCGCAACTTTAACCCCATTTTATGGGGTCCACCACTAGATTTCCTTTCTTGCTGAACCGTGGCCTGAACAGCAGAGTAAATTATTCTGTGGGCAAGTCCGTACGCTTGTGGTTGGAGTGTGCAAAGCCAGCTTGGACATCTCAGCCTGCAACACAGGTGCATCTGCGGTCCCTATGTTGTAGTGTTCCCAGCTCCCATTTGTGTCACCAGGAGCCTTTTTGCCATGTCAATATGACAATGGCTGTGATGTACGGGGTTTGTGTATGTTTATTAGGTCTCATTGATTACTGTCTGTTCTGAAGACAGATTATTAATTAGCATAATTAATTGCTAGAGAGGGGGGGTGTGTAGGGAGTGGTGCTGGTATCATCTGCTATCACATCTGGAAGAGATTCAACAAGGGATGCAGCTGTCTGCCATATAGTTAAGAATGAGGTCAGGTCAACAGTACAGAGTGAGACTTCTTGTCTAAGTAAAGGAAAAAAAATGAGAGCTTGGAGTAAGGAGAGAAGTACAACTAAGAAAGCCAAAAAATCCCCCTGTTTTTAGGATGTTGTTCCAAATGGGCAGTGCTGTTAAAGTAAGAGTTGGCTCCTGTGTCATGTGTATTGGGAGAGAGCTTTCAAACAACTGCATCGGTATCTCATGCTGTTCCTTTCCAGCT
>VYZM01021345.1:20967-88948 GCA_013398915.1 Dromas ardeola | reverse complement strand
CCAAAACAAAGAAAGTTGCAGACTTCCCCCCCCCTTCCCCCCCCCCATTTAATATATCATTGCAAAACTTTGCTGCTGGAATAAAAGCTCTTTCAGTGGGATGTGGTTTTTTTGCCTCCCTTTTGGGCATTTGTGGTAATTCCTGCACAGAGAAAAATAGGACCTGCACCAACAGACCTGCACCACATTGGTGTGGCTCCGAGTTGGAGCGAGCAAGCCCTGCGGCTAGCACTGCCTGGCGCAGGGGCCACCATCCAGCCCCCGTGGGCTCGCAGCGGTCCCGCTGGGCAGTTTTGCACCAGGGGGTTGTCACAGTCACCTGTGGGGTTTTTTTTTGTGGCACCCTCCCCGAGGTTCTGCATCTGTGCAAAAATCCTGGATTATGATAACGAATATCTCCCATGCTGAACTTCTCATTCAATTCTGAGTACAAACCATTTCTCTCAGGTTAAATCTCCTGCCGGCTGTCACTGCTGCCTGGTGTGATTGGAAACCGAGGGCAGAATTAGATAAAAGATTTGCAGGAAGGAAAAGGGAAGTATGCTAGCTGGATGCTTAGAAATAAATTGTTTTAGAGGAGGGGTCTTAAAATAGCCTGGTCTAAAGGTGGAGAGAAATAAGGTGGTGAGATGTGAAACATGGTGACGAGATTTGGGCGCTCAGGGTGAAGTGGGAGAAGCGTTGCATGCTGTTTATGCTTTGTACATGGCTCACACATGTATGGGTTTTGACCCCTGCCTTGTTCTTCCATGTGAGGCATGCGTGCCTTTCCCGTTGGGTGATTTTCTTCATGTTCTGCGGATGTGACCTTGTTTGGGCTTCCCGGTACGGGGTGGGTCTCACACCTCGGGAGGAGCAGTGCAGAGGAGGAAAGTCGCTGCTGGGCAGGACTGAAGATTTTCAGAGAGCACTCAATGCAAATCAGCTAAAATTTTTATTTTGACATGTTCTCTCAGTTTGGAAGTCAAAGTTCCAGTGCCTCTTGGTTCACATCTCTGAGACTTGTTGTCTAATTCGGAAGTATTGTTTTAAAAAGAGCCAGACATCTGAACTAATGATGACAAGCTGTGTCTCTGCAATTAACAGCAGCAGTGAAAGCATTTTGAGCGCTGCCCTGTAACTTACAGCAACCACTGCAAAAAGTAAACATTATTTGTATTCCAGCACGTGCGCTGGGCATGCTCTGCAGGCAAGTCTTGTCTGGTTGGGTTCTTGTGCTTCTCGTGAAGCAGAAAATCGTGCATGGACCTAATAGGTTATAGCCCCGGTCTTTGCAGGCTTCCTTTGGGTGAGTATATTGGGAATACACTTGTTAGGGGCGTGGAGTGATTATCCCGTGTCTACATTAGGCAGTAGTGCAGCCCGAAGGGGACGGGCTCTGTAAGATGAAACCGCTCAGAGCTGACCTCCACATTATGGTTATTTTTGGGGTTCACTTTGGATTAGCTTTAGCAAGGTCCCATGGACCAAATGCTGATGGGCGTTCATCTGGAGCATTCCCAAATCAAGACACTTTGGAAAATACGCTTGGTAAAAATGGAGCAAGGGGACAGTTCTGTTGTTGGCGGCGGTAGTGTTTGGATATAGATGTGGATGTAGGGGGATGACTGCACTCAGTCAACCGCGTTGCAGCTGTATTACCAAGAGGCAAGAAGCACTGAGGGTGTCTACCTTGCCCTGTCCTCAGGGGAGGGCACGACCTCCTCTGGGCTACAGGAGGAAGACGAATTGATGCCTTCTTTGGCAAACGCGTAGAGGAGGTGTAACACTTGACCTCACTCCAAGTCCTCAAGAAGAGAGCAATGGCATCAAGAGCGACTGGGAACGAGGAGCAATTGCCTAGGACACCAAATAAAAAGCTTGTGCTTGTATCGCCTGGAGCTTCAAGAGCCTGAGTGTCCCCAGAAGGTCAGGAATCATCGTGGCGGGAGAGACGGCGCCTGAACAACAGTAACACAGTGTGTGTCACGGAGTAATTGCAGGTGCTAATGCTCAGGTGTAACAGCGAAGTTAGGAAGCTGGTATTTATCATTTTTAAACTGATAACTAGTCATTTTAAATGGCTCGGTTTCCTCATAACTAATGGTATTTGTGAGCAAGGCCATGTGTGCAGCTCACTGTGTGCAGCGGAGCTATGAATTAACAGATGAGAACGCTCAGTGCCATGGTGGTTGGACCAGATTACACCACTGCTGTTTCTACGCTCCACCACTAAACGAGGAACAAGTAGCATTTGTCTCCTTGATACCCAATAGCCTGTATCTAGAACCCAAACCCAAAAAGCACCATGCACGTCTGTCTCTTGGGACTTTCAGACACGGTTGTGGGAACTGCATGTTTAGTGAGATCAGGTCCTTTGTGAAGCGCGAGTCCAAAATCTCTGCAGTCTAAACACTACGCTGCTCCTCTGTTCTGCTAGGACAGCCAATAAATCAGCAAATCCCAAAGGATTTTATGTTGTTCCTTGGGAGCAGATGACCATGGTTGCATAATCGGTTAGGTTCAGGGTGTCTGTCAGAGCCTGGGGGGTTCCCTAGGCGTGGAGAAGCTGTGCAGCTCCTCAAGTCATCCTCTTCAGATGTTTATTCTGGCAGGGGAGGAGGCTTGGTGTGGCCGTTCATGTCCTTCATCCATGTCCTATGTGTTTCAGAGGCACCTGCTCTGCTTGTCACTCTTCCAAAGCCTTGAACAGGCTTCTGCGGTGTCTCTACAACATGCAGGGCAGAAATGTGGGGTTTTTTGTGCTGCACCAGCATAATTGCAATGATCCAGCCTGTCGTCTTTCCATGCCTGTGACGGGGGGGCGATTGAGCTGGGCTTCATTGTCCGCGGCAAGGATGCCTATCCCTGCAATTTTAGAATTTAGGTATGAATGCCATTCAGCCAAAGCCAGCTGGGGCATCTGTCTGCTCCCTGCATGCAGCTCCCTTCCCTCTGGATGCTGTGCTCCTCTCTCTCAGCCCTACGGAGAGGGGGGGCTGCTGGCTGGAGCAGGAGTGTGGTCCCCTGCCACCACCACCAGCCTGGTCTTCTCCTGTCCCTGTCTCCGCACTGCTGTGACCCGGGCAGAGCACTGGGCTGGGTTTAAACTCCCCGTCTTGAGGAGTTTTTGAAAGTTTGCTTTGGCAGGGGTAATTGAAAGCTGTATTGGTTCCCTCGCTGGGTTCATTTGTACTGTTGGCCAAATGACTTTGCTAGCACCTGAGCAGGATACAGGTGGGAGGAAAGCTGGGGTGATGCTTGGTGTTGCCTGATCCCAGATGTAAGGTGTTTGTGAAACTGTAATACTTAAAGCCAATGGCTTCACCACCTTAGACCTTGCAGCAACTCTGTGGGATAAGACGTGTTGTTGGCCCTGTTTTTTATTCATGGAAAGACTTGTCTGGAGTGCTGCGAGGGATCTGTAGCACAGCAAGGGAAAAGGAATTCAGTTCTCCCGAATTCAAAGCCGCATCATTGCATCAATACCAGGTAGAGTGAGATGTCTCACCAGGCTTTAGTCATGGTCCTGTGTCGCAAACTGAGCCAAATCCCGTCTCCCAGCAAAAGCCGCAAGCAGGCAGTGAGCCCAGGAAAACACAGCAGCGATCCTCCCTCTGCTCCCTTTTTGCCTTTCCTGAGAGTTCAGGATTTCATGGTGGGCAGAGAGGTCTTGTCCCGGGGTTTCCTGTCAGCCATGCCAGAGGGCTATTTGCCCAGGGGCTCTCCTGGACTTCAGCACTGGGGCATTTGTTGCTGTTGGTCTGAAATTCTTGGTGGTTTGGTGTCTCTGATGAGCAGTGAAGATCAGACCTTGCCCTGTCTGTTTGCTGCTACCGTTGCTTCTCCGAGATGTTGGTGTGGGTAGTGCTGGTGTTGTACAGACTGACAGCAGCCAGCCTGCCAGCAGCTCGAGCATCGCCGCCCTGAGCACCCACCGTGTGATGCTCAAAGCTAACGGCAGTTTTAATCCAGCGGAGGATTGGGTCTAATCAGCACCAAACATGGTTGTACTGGCTTAGAAAAGGCCACAGAAACATACCTTGAAATTTAACTTACAAATTCGTCTTTCCTTCAAGATTTCAGTAGGTCAAGTTGCATTCCTTGCTATAAATCTAATGGTGAAAAATATGTGATAGTCAAAAAACCCACTGTGTTCAGAGTTTTGTTCTCCAGAAAGCCGCCGCTTTAGCTATCCTGAAGAAAATCTGGTGTGGCATAGAGAGCCTGAGACCTGGGGAGGTGCTGCTTAACCTTGGCCACAAGCCGAGGGATGAGGGTTGCTTGTCCTCAAAAGGGAGGTGGGAGCCCTCTTGCGTACCCCGAACGGTTCGAATGCACTCCCTGGGTGTTACTAGTCTCTTGGCTCCGTGACTGAGTTTTCCTTTGCCCTCTCTGCCTTTCTTCCTCCTGTTTATTAAGGCAGGCAGGGAACATCACGTCCCTTCCTGTGCCATCACCTGCAGAACCCGGGGCAGGAAAGGGCTTGTCAGTGACGAGACGCTGGATCGAGCACGTTCCTGGTGTGCTGTAGCTCCATGCCCACAAGAGTATGTTGAAGTAGCAGCTGGGTTTCCCAACAGCATTGCTTTCTGCTGGGATGAATTGCGGTTGGAGAGCTTAGTTCCATGGGGAGACAGAGGAGAGGGCTGGTGTGAGGTGTCCCTGCAGCCCTGAGGTGGTGGAACCTCTTGAAAGCTCAGCTGCAGCAAGGTTTGTCCGAGACTTTCTAGCTCGGAGTTTTCCTCTGCCTGCATGCATTAAGGCAGACTTGACTCCTGCCCGAAGACACGGCATTCTGTGAAAAGTACCCCAGGTGCTTGCCAAAATCTGTCCTCAGTGGCCCGGGTGCTCTCACACGGTGAGGGTTTCGTGAGGAGCCGTGTGCCCTTCCATCAGTCAGTATCTGTTAGTCATTAATTTGCCCTGCCATACCTGAAAGGCAAGTTAGCTCATTTTCCGGTGTCGTGGAGAGATGGTTTGTTAAGTTTAGCTTTTAAGTCCCCCTTGGGGCTGGCGGTTTCAGTTCTGCGAGGATCCACGCTACCCTTCATCTTTCCAGCCAAAAGAAGATTGAGTTTCAAGACATTTTACCATGCCAGAGTCTTTCAGAGAAGAGCATAAAAATTAGTGGTGTGTCTGTCCTGCTGAGGACATTACAGGTCTGGGGGGGAATAGGTGGGGGCTCTGAAAGGGGTCGTCTGGGCTGAGGTTTTTCCTCCGTGCCCCAGTGAGCAGCATGATGGGCTGGCTGGCCAGGTGTCCCTGATGCTCTGCATGTAGCATTTCCAAAGCACTTTCTGATCTATCAGGATGAAAGGTTCTGGAGAAATGCTAAATGGTAGTATTAGTGTAGAATAAACATACTTCTTCAATATTTCTGATCCTAAAGTGGATCCAGATGCTTTCTTATGGCTGCTGGGTCTACTTTGTTTTTTCTGTAGCTCAGTGTGGCCGTTTGCGTTTGTTCAAGTGAGATGGGATGTGACAGAGAGCTTGTCACAGCATGCTCTTGTCAAGTCTGTAAACCTTTGTATTTATACATGCACACACACAAATATTTATACATAAATGAAAAAATGACTGGCTTACTCTAAGATACCATTTCCGAGTCTGACACTTCACACGTGTGCCAAGGAACTTGGAATAAAATCAGCGAGTTTATCGTTTTTTATGATCACAGCAATCAGTTCAGCTGTGTAGGGGAGAAATGGGATTTGGCTGTGTAACTCAAAATAGTCTCTGAAGGAAGTGGATGTGTCCGTATCTTCATAGCTTTGATACAAAAAGCCTATTAAATGCCCCTTGATACCAGCCACCAGTTGCATTTTCCAACCTGTGGTTGAGCTTGGCAAGAGGTAACTTTCCAGCTCTTGTTCCAAGCGTAAAATAGTTTTCCCTGGGTTTTAAGGATTATTAACATTTTCATGGTTTCTCCCCTACAGAGAAGAACAAGTCTGCCCCGCTGCTTGAGGGAGGTTTTTTTATAGGGGCTGGGGTTTTACCAGACCTGGTGCCAGGGTGAGGTCAAAGCGTCAGGAGCAACCGGGTGGTTGGTCCTTCTGTGCACGCCAGTGGGAGATGTTTCCAAGCCGATGTTTCAGTGGTGTTTTAGACCCTGCTTGGGCAGATGACACTGCAGCGTCTGAGGGGACTCCCAGCTGCGCCCAGGAGACTTGACACTACATTGCAAAGGCAGAAAGTGTGGATGGGTGTTTTGCTGGTGAAATGTTTTGTTGTGGTAACTAATACTAATAGATGTATGATCAGCTGGTAAAATCTCTTCTGTTCTTAAAATGAGCAATAATAGGATTTGTTGCCTGTTGTTGTTTGCTAGCACTAGGAGTAGCTGCCCAAGGTTTCTTAGGTGTTGTCCGAGATCCAGGGCTTTCACCGAATCCTTCTCCATCCCCTGCCAACCAGAACGGGGAATAGGAAGTTTGAGAGTCTCAGTTTTCAATAAATTTGAATCAATCAGAGCTGCATTAGGAATATTTTTGCCCCACGTGCCGTCTCCATCCAAGCTGAAGACCACGTTCAAGCGCTGCGACAACTTGGAGGTTGCAGCTGATGCCCCACATTTGTGCCGAGAGCCGCGTACATGTCGGCTCTGGTCCTGCCCTGCCTGGGACACTGCTGGTGTATTGATTGCCAAAATCGCTGAGAGTGCTCCACAGGGACCACATCTGAAAAAAGGCTTGTCTGTGTTGCGCATGTTAAACCCGCTGAGAAGCGAGATTTCGGGTCCTGTCTAGCTTTTACACAGTTTTCTGCAGTCTAGAGGCTGTATAATTACATTTTATTGACTCCATCCCATTATTCCCTTCTGGCATGGGATGCTCCTGGGTTGGTAGAAAGTAATTAAAAATCTGAAGGTTCTCACTCATTTAGTACAACCTTTCCTGTCTTTTGTCCAGTGTTGGGAGCTTGCCGTGCTTCCATGGGGTTTTTTGGTTTCTTACTTATATGGGGGAAAAAATGGCAGAGGAAAAGGAAGCCAGCTAAGTAGGCAGCATGTACTTGGCAGAACTTAAAAGTTGGCTCAGGCTCGTTGGTTAACAGCCCTGTCTTGGGAGGCCGGTACAGCAAATGACCACAAATTCTTGGTATATTAGTTTCTTACCTTATCATCTGAGCTTGGTGTCACACCAGCGCTGCTTTTCCAGCACGGGGTGCCTGGTCTTTGGTTCGAAACAAACTCTGAGATAACGATGCCACATATTGCATCACTGGTACCAGCTGGTTTCACCCTGTCCGGAAATACCTGACATCATCTGGTGTATGCGATCACTTGCTGCCAGGCAAAAGTAATTGCTCACTGACCCAGAGAAGACATTTCTTTTTTTTTTTCTTTTTGTTTTTTTCTTTTTCCCCTGGAAACTTATTGCGTGCTTTGAACTGCCGAGAAGTACTCAAGAAGACATAAACTCATGAGTTACTACAGGCTGCACGCCTGGAACATGTAGGCCATCCCGACATATGGAGTAAATCAGCACAGCTCCGCTGGCTTCGGCGCAGCTGCGTCTATTACTGCTCGCTCTAACCCTGCTCCAGACGGTAGGGATGGCTGTCAGTGGACAGTGGAGAGAAAAAAAAAACACCTCCCTTCTTTATTCCCACATCAGAGCTTTACACTTTATGAACAGAATAAACGTGCTACAAGTGGAGGTGAAATCGTAAATTATTTTTGCCTCTATAAAATTACTTTATTTGGACATATGCAAAGTTCCCTCTCATTCCGCTTGGTTCCTAAATCAAGTAGTTGATTAATGCACGCACTTTGTTACTGGCACTCAGAAATACATCAGTGATTAGTTCAGAGATCAGTGTTTTAAAAAAACAAAACCAAACCCACGTACGTGCACCTGCACAAAACCAAGTCAGGCAGAACCGACTGCGTGGAAACAGGGTGGGCAGCACCCCTGTGAGCCATGGGACCGCAGGAAGGGGAGCTGCTCTTCTGTTTCCCTGCGCCAGGAGAAGCAACGCTATCAGGCTTATGTATGATGGATCAGAGTGCAGTGGTATTGCTGCGAGCAAAAGTCATGAATTTTAATCAACTTTACTGGCTGCCTTGAAATTTGAGTTGAAAGATAAATGTGAAAAACAGGCAGCCTGTATTGTTTCTGGAACAGAACTGCCCCTTTTCTGTTGATTAAAAGAATTTTTCTTTTAACTTGATAATCAAAAATACTTCCATCTTAGTTCTGGAATTTTTTTTTAGGCTAAACCTTCAGGTCCTGCCAGCCCCGGGTGCCTCCCTGAGCCAAGTGTCACCTCATGGCCACCCAGACGGTGGCTGACCTTGTCTGCAGAGACTTTCCAACCAGTGGGGCTCATTGACTCGTCTGCTTTCAGCCGTTTTGAAAAAGATGGTTTTAGGGCTTTATTTAAATATTCTTAATGTTTAAAAAAAAAAAAAGACTTGGCTGGTGAAAACTGCTGAGTGGACTGTCCGGGGAGTTGGAGCCCAGTTTATATTCATTGGTGAAATTTGGCACAGCCAACATACTTATCCTTTCCCTCTGTTGCTCCAGGGCTGCTTTTAAGGTTCTGTAGTTGCCATATTCATTTGGGTATCGGTCTTCCTAATTAAATATAAGGGATTTAAATGCTGACGTTGTCTGGGGGGTGCATCTAAGCTTTGTGAAGAAGTGGACTGAAACTACCAGCTCGTGTCCCTGGACAGAAACACACACCCATCGACTTATTTCCAGCTGCTGCCAGGCTGGTCCAGATTACTTTGAGTAATTGAGAGTGTTTTCCTCACTCCTCTGTACAGAAATTTCCTTCAGGGGTTATCGTAGCTGCTTTTCCTGTTTTGCCATTAAGTCACCTCTGTGCAGGAATAGCTTTGAAGGGTTGTGTTTAAGGCCAAACAACTTTTAAGAAAGGGAAGGGGAAAATTGGCCTGCGAGCACTGGGGAGGGAAAAAAAAAGGGTGAGAGACTCCTGAGTCGCTCCTCCTCTCTCAGCCACAAGTGCTGTGTTATTTTCTTTTAGCATCCTCCATGGTTCAGCTCCACACCTAGTTTCTCATCTCCTCTGATAGCTGTGGGTTCAGCAACTGCTTCATATTAGTGAGTAGTTCATTGCAGCTGCAGCAGAGGCTTATTTGATGCTCTGGGAAATTCTTGCTGCTTTCAGTAGTGAGAAAGGCAGTATGTTTTGGGGGCCCAAATTAGTGTGAAAGGGCACATACAAACCTGCTAAGTACAAATTCCAGCTTGTTTGTACTCTCAGTTGGTTACACCCTTGGCTCAGAACCCAAATATTTCAAGAATTTGGGTTGAGGTATATAGTTTCCCAAAAGAGGTATGAAGTTAGATTCCCCTTTTGCATCAGTGGGTGCAGTTTCTGTAAGGTCACCAAGTATTTGCTTGAATCAGAAATATCAATTCCTTCAAGGCATGTCTAGAGACTTTGGGAGGGCAGGAGCTGCTTTGCCCTCGTATGGGAACCTGGTGGCCACTCCTCGCTGCGCGACTGAGATGACTTGGCTCTTGCTTTGATTGGAATACGCTTGCTGTAAAGGAAACCCACCTTATTTTCATGTCCCTTATGGGAGCCGTGATGCCTTATGGTGCCACGCTTTGCGGTACTGTGGCCATCGGCGCTACGCCTGCTACCCCAGTGGCTGATTTTTTTTTTTCCCCCTGAGGCCTTCAAAGCATGTACGTACGCCAAAGCGGAAGATTAGTTTCACTAAGGAGGCTCATTTCATATGCAAATGCTCCATGGGCTGCTGCACAAATACAGCCTGCCTGATTTTTAATTTAAAAAAAAAAAAAATATTTATTTTAATGCCGCACTGGAAACACTCTCTGCTTTGCGTGGCTTGCTCCACCTTTCCATGTTGCTGCGCTGCGGGTCCAGAGGCTGGGGTGGTAGGAACCCGTTTGGTGGCATTTACCGGTTGTCATATTACACCATGGTGGGATCAGCCTGGATGGCTGGTAGGGCTGTTACTGTGCCTGATGTTATTCCTGGTATTATTGCATAGAATCATAGAACGGTTGGGGTTGGAAGGGACCTTAAAGATCATCTAGTTCCAACCCCCCTGCCATGGGCAGGGACACCTCCCACTAGACCAGGTTGCTCAAAGTCCCATCCAACCTGGCCTTGAATTTCCCCCTAAGACTGAAGGAAAAGAGCATTTGCCGATGCCTTGAGGTGTCCTAATGCATCCAGGCTCCAGGTCATTGTCTGCCTGAGAAGGTGGATGAAGGTCACGGGATGCAGCGTTGGGGTGATGGAGTGGGATACGGGCGCCGCGAGGCGAGCAGTCGGTAATCCCTGCGCATCCCTTTCCTTGCAGTTACCTGGCCGAGCAGTGCTGGAATGGCGGCTTCGTCTACCTGATCATGTTGCGCCGCATCAAGCGCAAAGCCCCTCTTCCTCCCTCCAACGGCAACAACAGCAACAGCTGCGACCCCAAAGTCAAGCCCAGCCCCGAAGCCGGCGACCGAGCCGCTCAAAATGGGAAAAGGACCAGGAAGTTTGGGGTCATCACCAGAACGCCGGGGAGCAAGGAGAGCAAAGAAAAGATGGGCTCGGAGCACGGGAACGGGCACTGCACCCCGATGGAGGTGGAGGTTGCTCAGCCGGAGACCTCTGAAGCAGAAAGCAACGGGGAAGAGCAGCTACGGGGACCGGGGGGACAGTACCGGTGCCGGCTGTCAGACGGCGGGGTGCCGGACATTGGCGACCAGTCTGCCCAGGTACTTTTGCTTTGGGGTTTTTCTAGAGAAGCAAGCAGCAGGTGTGCAAGTGAATTAAAGGAATTTCTTGAGCAGTTTCCTTGGGTTTAATGCACCATCCGTGGTGTCCGTGGGACAACCCAAGCCGTTGGGGTGCTGGGCCATGGGATGAGGTGCAGAACAGGGGGGCAGGAGGGTTAGGTAGTTAAATAATAATAGTGAGAAACCTCTGTCATGCTCCATCTGTGATGAAGGGGAAGGTCCTTATATCTCTCACCTGTCAGGGTTGGCCTCAGGATTTATTCTGTTGAGACAACTGGTGACCTTACGACACTGGGACAGGGGGTGTCAGTGGAAGGAAGATGGTCATTTTGTCCTTTGGGGCTTCATCTTTAGCGCTCTCTGAGCTTGATGGCACCTCAAAGCTCATCTTAAAATTGGAATTGAAGTGTCCCTTCTTGAGGCACCAGACATGGTGCGTTTATTTGTATTACAAAACTTGTTTGGCCAGTGTTTGGGGACCACATGGAAGTTATTGTGAATTTTGCTCTGAGTTGATGAGGTGGACGATTTGTTAATGTTTGGGACGACAGTGGGATTGGGGCTTTCATTGCTTCTCTCTTCATCCTAATGGAGATCTTGGGGTTTGTTGCCTGGCTGGAATTCCAGCGTTGCTGGATGGAGAAAAATAACCCGAGCCTTGGTCAGGTTTCAGTGTGCATCCATCACCAGAAGAGCTGTCTGCCAATCTTTCCAGAGACACTGATCGTATAAACAGATGAACGCTGCTGTGTTCTGCAGCAGCTGGTTTTGGTTTTAAGACTTCAAAGCTGGTGACAGAGCAGTATGAGTGGACATCTCATCACTAAATTCTGTTGAGGAAAGCATGGGTTTAAACGTGGCCTCTGGATCTGTGACCCCCAATACTATGGCTGGGTGGTGGTGATGCTGGTTTTTAACTCAAACTAATTTAACTTAAAATACATGGAGGGGCTAAACCCAATTTTAAAAAATGCTGGTCTTAAAGCAGCATAATTGAGAAAACCTACTCTTCCCATCAGTGAGACATGTTGGATTTCATGATGCAACAGGAAGGGGAGGTTGTCTGTGTAGTCTTTTTGCAAGCCTTGTCATTGCAGTCGTTCTGAAAGAGTTCATAAATAAAATAATAAAAGGTTATGAATAAATAAATCCTTCCTTATTTTGAAAGCTCTAGTCCATATAAAATCTTCTTGAGCCTGTTCTGAAGATGTTTAATTAAACGTATGTTATAAATGAAGATGATCAGAGTTTGTCTTGAGGAAGTGGAAAGCCAAAGTGTGTGTGTGTCTGTGTGTGTGTGTGTGTATATATATATATAAAAGAAACTCTTGATCCAGAGCCATCTCGTGCTAGTGTTACCTTGATGTTTTGAGTCATTTTGGTCTGAGAAGTAAGTTGTTAAATTCAGAACATATATGTATCAATGTGAGCAATAAATACATTTTTAATGCAAAGCATATACAAGGTGGCTTTGTAAAACGTAAAAACATAGTTGAGTCACTGGAAATTTAAGAGCTATAATCTGCTCAGTTGTGGTGTATCTGTCAAGAAGCCTGTTGGGAGGCACAGTCATTTAGTAAAATTGCTTCTCTCTCTCTCCTAATTTTTTTTTTCCCTGTTAATACTTTGCGTAGAGATCTGACCTCTGTATGTGTCAGTATTAATTACATTTTCCTGACATCTGAATGAGGAGAAATGTGAATAGCTGGAGCCTGAATAGCACGCCTTGCTTATCCTTTTCTTTTTAAGGACGAGGGAGCCTTGTAGAAGCCCATCACTTTAGCATCCATGGGGTAGCTGCTATAGGAGGAATGAGCGGCTGATTTCAGTTTCTTAAGTATTGAATACTGTCAGTGAATAACATTTTTAAAATTATTTGAATCCTGTAAAAAAAATAAATATATAGGCAAGGAGTAAAGACACTTCGGAGCCTCAAATCTCACTTCCAGCTCCGTTTTGAAAGCGTGACCTGGCACTCAGGCATGTGAGATCCAGTCATGTCAGGAGCCTTTTGAAAACGGCATCCAGGACGTCGTGTCAGAAGCTGCAGCCTCCTTTCAGGTTTCAAAGCGCGAGCCAAACCTCTCATAGCCGTGGGATGAGTTATCTCTTCCCGCGCGGGGACAGGGTGCATTGGCAGGGCACCTTCTCCGCAGGGGAAGCAGCTCCATCCCTGCTGCCCTCTGTCCCTCACCGTCTCCTCCACGTGTTGACTAATGGAATATCCAGGGCTGTCAGCTCCACACCTTCAGGGAGCACTATATTCACTTCGGGAAGACGAGAGCCAGCCTGAGGCGGGCCGGAGGTCGGCTGCGGGTGGGAGGAAAGGCTTTGAGAAGCTGCTTAGTGAGCGACGTGGATGTGGGAGAACCTCAATGGTCTTCCCCACTGCCCGGGTCCTCCCCACCGCTTCTTCCCCCTCCCCTGCCCCAGCACGCAGGTTGGGGAGTTGCTGAGCTTGCAATATAGAGTCCAGGAAACATCTCTTTTTCTCCCTGTAGAAAGTTAGTTTGAAGTTGCCGTAACGAAAACAGGGAAGAAGAGGTTGGGTCGAATCTGCGTATCTTCAGCCGCTGCTGTACTGAACCCGGCAGCCGGCTCAGGGCTGGTGCCTTGGGGACGCTGTGCTGGGGGTGCTTTTGAGGCATCCACGTGTCTTTGTCGGTGTCGTCTGCTGTCAGACCACCTCCTCTCCCAGGGGCGTGGGGTTGTCCTCCCATTTTCTTGCTGCCTGCTGCTAATACCAGCAATGCTGAGTCGCGAAACGAGAGGCGAGACGGCTGCTGTTTGTCAAGTGAACCTGCCAGGAGATTCCAGTGTTACTGGTTTGTGTGCGTGTGTCAGTCCCCTCCTTCAGGCTTGCTTTCATCTCCCAGATCTTGGCCTGTCTCTCCTCTGCGCTTGGCACTGCTATTGCTGTGTATAAAGATATCTGCCAGGCCGTTTGCTGGTGTGTAACCCTCAGTAAATATTGTGCCTGTCAATTAGCAGGCAGCATTTAATGTCTACAGGTGGTTAAGCTGTTCTGCAATATTTTTAGGATGAACCTAAATGCCCTTTAAAACCTGGTGATTCGAAGCAGCAAGGCTGTGTCTGCCTGGCAGCAAGATCCGGAAGGTCTGGGGAGCAGACCTGACCTTGAAGAGAGGACCCAGGCTGGCTGCAGTGGGAGTCGTGGGCAGTGATTTAAGACCAGGCAATCTCTGCGCCAGAGTAATGATCCGTCACTTCCTGGGAAGACTGGGGAGCTTAAACGCAGAAATCAAAGTTTAATTCTTCCATTCAGCGGCCTGAGACAGGGCAGTGTTTTGTAGGTCGGTAATTACAAAGGCGCAGAAGAAAGAGGAGTATGGGGAGGGGCTGCTGGAGTCATCTGAAAAATGGCAAAGAAAAGGAAACTGTGAGGTTTCTTCACAATATACCAATCTTGTGGTTTCATTGTGTTTTGCGGTAGGACAGAATCCCTTGGTTTTGTCTCAGTTTCTCTATCATGGTGTTTTTGGAAGAGCTGTGGACCGCTTCCTTAGCTGTTGAGCCCCTCAGGAGTACCCAGGGGTGGTCAGGTACAGCTGGCACAGGCAGGGGTCAGAAGTAGGACTGTGAGTTTTGCAAGGACCAGGGTTACGAGTGCGAGGGGTGGGAGTGTCGTTTCCAAAGGAGACTTGACCTGATCCAGGCCTGGCTGGCCTGACGAGAGGCTTTCATTGATGAATCCAGAAGATGCTGTGCTGGAGATGAAGTGCAGAGCAGACCGGCCACCTTTGCGTCCTCCGTCCCCAGCAGGATGCTCTGAAAAGTCTTTAAAACACCAACCATTAAAAGTGAAAACAAGACACCTCCAGAAACCCCTTGTATCCTCTTGCTTCTATATAAGCATCCGGATTAGCAAAGGATTGAAATCCAGGTCCAAATTGAGCAGTCACCAGCGGAAACTGTGTAAAGAAGGTCGGGCAGAGTAAAAGTGCGAAGGGAGGCAGGTGGAGAGGGGCTGGCTGGGGGCAGCAGGTGGGCATTTCCCCGTGGGGAGAAGTTGGTGGCGTGGGAGGAGGAGTGCAGGGTCTGCACCAGCTGTCCCCGGCTGGTGGTGGCCCTGTAGCCTGGGGCTGTGGTGGGACGGACGCCTTTCCAGGATGGAAACAAGTCAGCGTCTGGTGGCCCTCCAAGGTGCGTCTGGTGTTTTTCTGAAGTTGGTGTACCATCATCTTCTTTCGCTTGGGCCCGTTACTGCTTTCTTATTGAGATGGCTTGTTTCAGGAAAGTCTGAATACTTTTGAATTGCATTTTGCTTTGTACTTAGGAAGGGCTGACAGCCTTTTCATAGCAATATTTACCAATTAGCATTGGTAAATGCCAGCCTTACCTTGCCTTTTGGTTAATGGAAAATGTTCCTTATCTTGCCAAGCAGAAGACTAATGACATGTTACAGGAATCAAAACATGAGGCTTGAAATAATGTACTGGCTTTAAGCATTTTACTATTTTTTTTAGACGTGATGGAGAAAAGAAAGATTCTCATCCACTTGCTGTACCAAAATGAAAATCTTGCTGTGAGCAAGGTACTTAGAAGGGTAAATACTGACAGCTCCACTGAAGCTACTGAAGCTAAGTTGCTTTACGTCAAGTTCTTTTGGCAACCTAAGCAGCAATTACTGTTTCATCAAGGCTTTTATGGGACTCTCATATGATGCATGTCTTAGACATAAATAACTCTGTTTTTAGTTTTTAATGTAGATACCTTTAGTCATGTAAAGGCCTTCCTCACGGTCTGTTTCTGTTCTTTACGTCTTTTTATCTGTTGTGTTTGCTTCCAGCTTTCATTAACACGAATCCTGGGGCTATCTACTGTCTTGAAGTTTTAATGTGCACGGTGATAAGCACATCTTCCCTCTCTCTTGCCTGTTTTGGGTTGTAAACTCTCTTAAGGGACAAGGGCTGTCTTTTAATTGTAGCTGTACTACACTGGCAAAACTTGGCCTTGCTTTTGCTTGGGGTTTTAGGAAGTGCTTTGATGTATCTAGTAGTGAAATTACAGTTAATTTTTCTTGCTGCCAATTATGTTCCACCTTGCCATAAAACAACCGTCATCACAACTTTCTGGGGTTAAGTCTTACTTGCTGCCAAATTTTTTCTGCTGGCTTTAAGATTTTTTTTTGCCTTTCTTTGCTGAGAATTAAGCGACAGCTACAGCTGAGGCAGCTGTGAACAGCAATCTGTCCTTTTAGTCCTTTTTTGGATTGAATTTTCCAAGGGTGCGGTGGAGCGTTGGGCATAGAGATAGTCTGGCAATGGATGAGTTGTAATGAGTTCGTTTTAATGAGTCGTCTTGATATGGGGTCCTCACCCTTGGAAAGGAGCTACCGCCAAAGGCAGCACGGGTACGCACGAGGTTGTGTTACGGGAGGTCTCAGCCACGCTCGGGTATCACAAACCACGGGTGAGAGCACCGGTGCGAAAGCATTTCCCACCTGCACAGAAAGTGGTGGGTTGGGTTTTTTTCTTCATTTTGCATATGGTATTAAAAATACAGCAAGCCCACAACTGGAATGCAAAGGCCTGGCTTTAGCTGAAATGTAAGTTCACACCATTTTATGTTTTAATCATTAAGTGCGAACGGTTGAAACCAAGTGGACGTGCCTAAAAATAGAGTGTGCGTTTTGCTTAGGTGCTGTAACGTTTCAGGTGCTGGTTGGGATTATAAAGCTACATACACTTAATTTTTGAGGCAGGGCGCTGAAACCACTGAGCAAACCCAAAAGATTCCTGACGCTGATGGATGTAATACCAGTCCCCACCAGACACCCCTCTTTAGCTGACAGGGGACTGTGGTGACTTACTCTTGGATGGGCTTTAATCTACTGCAAGGGTGTTTTCTGAGAAGCTCCAAACTAACCAACCAGCCGCTCCCAATAGCCCAGCAAGAGAATGAGACCGGGCAAGATACTTGAGGGAACGCAAACGCCTTGTAACCTTTAAAAGCCTGAGCTCCCCAGGGGTAATTATTGGGCTAACTCCCCACCACCACCACCCTAACTCCCCACCACCACCACCCTGGGTCAGGGATCGCTAAGAAATCCTTTGTCTGATCTCACAATAAAGCTTCAGTTGATGGCAAGAGGGGAGCAGCCCGGAGAGGTGCAATCCAGATGGTGATGGCTTGGGATGACAAACGACTCCAGCAGATTTTTTTGTAAGGGGGTGATGATGTAGTTCAGGTGTTTGCAATGGCTGATAAAATGTTTAAAGCCCTTGCCAAGGAAATGATGTCAACAAGCAGTCTGTCTCGGGAGGTGGATCCCGGGAGGACAGTCTGCTTTAAGTCGCAGAATTTTCATCCACTCTGCTGTGATGCCTGTTTTGTGTATTTTAATTATGTGTTTGTGTTTGGGGGAGGGTATGTTTTTGCTTTTGACTGTTCCCCAGGCTTTATCCCCTAGGACACTTCATTTTCTGTGGGGAAAGTGCTCGCATTTCAGTGAAAGGATGCCAAGCGTCTGGCAGCCGTTTGTCCGAACAAGGGGACTTGTTAGATCAGATCATCAGTGGACACTTGAATGCAATCGCAGTTGTGACTGCACTGCTGGCTCCTACTTATTCTGAGGACACGGAAAGTTCACATGGTCAGCACTGTGTAACTCGTATTAAGGGCTACTTGGGTTTTGGGGTTTTTTTTCCCCCCTCTTTCAAGGGGTGTAGGAGACACCCACTGCGTGGCTTGCATCATCCAGAGGTAGAAGCCAAAGTGTGTCAGTGCTAAGAAACTTTCATAGGCAGTAGGGGTGGACAAAGAACTCCTGTCTTGGAATAACTTATTGATAAAGGCATGTAGATTTTTTTTCTCCTGCTTTTGATTTGTCTTGGAGCTGTTTATCTTGCTTGTACGACAATGAAAACAAAACCCAAGGTAGCAGATGAAAGCAGGACTCCTGCTGTTAGATCAGCCTTAAAAATAACCTGGTTAAGATCAGATGAAAAATATACTCATTATCCATTAATGAAATAATTGCTTTGTTAAGAATCTGCAAAAATTTTTGGCATGGTTTTCTGCTACTGAGTCATTCACACTAACATCTGTGATGTGAAGAGTGATGGCTTTTGACTGTATCTTGAGATGGACACGTTTGAGCTTCTCGCCTGGTATGTGATCATGCAAGTTAATTCCCCAGCCACAAACCTGTCTCTCCCACCTGCCTGCTGGGGAACGGGGACAGCGGGAGGAGGCACGATTTGACCCAAAGTGGGGCAGGCAGCTGGGAGCTTTTAGATTTATCCCGCATCAGTGAAGGATGCTGGGGAGCGGTGTGCTGGTATGGGCATCCCAGCGCACTCCCTGTGCACGTGGAGGAGGATGCCGCACTGGTTGTTGCTTGAAGGGGAATTGCTTATGTGCTGGTCTGAATGTGGTGTGTTTCTGTTTGGGAGGTTTTGTGCTGTTTTCGTGATGCTTTTCAGCTGTGTGTGACCAGCATGTTGGCTGCCAGCTCCTATCAAGCCCATTGTGGTCATTTTTTTTTTTTAATGCATGAAACTTGTAACTTTCTCTTAAATGTCATTTTTCCAAAGCGGCTTTGTGGCCGGTGAGGAGGAGCTCGCTGTTTGCTTCTGCTGCTTCTGTGGGGGAAACCTGTGAAGTTTGTAAGTGGGAACCAGACCCTGCAGGCAGGCAGTAAAAATCCACGTTGAAATATGGAGGGAGGGAGACATCCTGCGGGCTGTGTTAGGGCCCATGGCAGTTAGTGTATGTCTACAGACCTTGCATGGTTATTGGTATTCTCATCAGGGTTTATCTCTGTTTTTATTTAAAAACTGTTACATATTTACACCAGGTTTGGCTGAATTGCTGCTGTGACAGAAAGTGCTTTTTTTGTAGGCAACTATTTTACATTTTCCATTTTACTGCCTGCCTTTTTAACTACTTACTGTGTTTCTGTTTTCCATTTGTTTACACCTTGCTCCTGCCAAGCTTTTCTTTAATACAAGATTTCAAAGCAATTTTTCCTTTGTATATATAGATTTGCAGCTTCTTGAGAGTGGCGCAGTCAAAATCAGTCAAACCCCTTTAAACTCCCCTGCAATTAGCCAGTGAAAGAAAAGGGGGAGAAGAAAGGCTCCTGTGTCTTTCTTTTATTTATTTATTTATTTATTTATTTATTTATTTATTTATTTATTTATTTATTTATTTTCCTCTGCACTCGGAGGAAAAAAAATGTTCCTTTTTGTTTTATTAATGATGTGCTTATGAAATTGAGCGTTTGATGGTATGCACTTGGAGCAGGCAGAAGGCGAGCTTCCCCATGTTGCGCTGGCAGCGTGCTTCCTTTTTCTGATCCGTAGCGCGCTAGTTTATTCCAGATGTGGGCTCCCTGCGAGCAGAGGCTGCCTGATGTACAATGGCTTCACGATGGAGAAGGACGGCCTGCGGGGACCCACTTGAAGCTGCCAGCCGAATTCTCTATTCTCGCTTGTGGTCTGTTACATAAGATGACCCATTTTTTAATTTTTTTAAAAATTTTTTATTTTTTGGGTTTTTTTGCTTGCAATTAATCCAAGTAGAATATTCATACCGCCTTTAAAAAAAAAACATTTTAATTATTTGTAGCTGAGGCACTTTGAAGTTGATCAGCTGCAAGTGGAAAAATCTGGTCCAGAGGGCTGCCTGCTCGAAAGAGCCAAGTTGGGAGGAAAGTTGAGTCACCTGAGAATGATGTAACTGCAGAGAAAAAAAATTAGCCATTAGCCCAGCTGCAGCCTGACTTGACCACTTGTGTGTCTTCTTGCTGTTCGCAGAAGTGAGGGAAGCCAAAAAGCATAGGTCTGGAAGGGACTTCCAAGAGATGACCCCATCTAATCTCCTCCTTTGGAGGAGAAATGCTGGTCCATGGTGTCTGTGAAACCCTCCCATTGTGGGGGGGTCCCTTTGCACAGGCAGGTCTGCTGCCACTCTGCGTGTACAAGCAAAGTCCACGGCGTAGATCCGAGCAGGGTTAACTTTTGCTCCCAGGAGATGGGGAGAATATCTTTAAATGGAAATTTTGTCTTCTTACTCCTTTGACGCTCTCAAAGCAAGCATGGATGTCTTTCTGAGAGTCCGTCTTGGCCAAGTGTCAGGGGAATTGCATGAAATTTTCTGGACTGTCATATACAGGTAATGAGCTCATGTTACCTACTGAGCCCTTTGCACGTAGGCTCTCAAGTGTTGAGCTTCGTTACTGTGATCTGCCCTTGGTTACGGGATACAGCTTGGTCTCCTTATTCTTAACAGTGGCCTGAGCAGGGTGTCACCTAGTCACTGGCTGCGACAGGAGCTGGTGGCACCTCTCTCTCTGTCCTCGCTGAGGATGCCTGGCTGGACCAGCATCAGCACATCTCCGTGCTTTAGGCATGAAATGCTTTTGCACTGAGAGCTCTGGGTGCACATGTCCAGATTTCGTTGTGTCACTTGTGAACGAAGCTGGGGGGATTATTCTCGAGTCATCTATAAACAAAGCTATGAGAATGTATTCTGAGAGGATGGAAAGTTCAGATGTTGATAGGAATATGAGAGGGCCAGCGGCCAAGCAGCAGCCAGAACTGTGCAGCTGACCAGAGACCGCTCAGCAGTTAAACCCGTCCTCGGCTGCGCAGGGATTGTGCAGGCTTCAAGGACAGTGACATCAGACCTGCAAACTGCCAAATCTAGTTACTCTTGGAGCTTCCCTTGGGTATTGTAAGTCTCTGGAGCAGAGTGAACACACCAGAATCCTAGCTTTCATTTAAAGACTAAGTGAGCTTGTAGTTTTTTTGTTTATGAAGGAAAGCTTGAAAATATGATCCTTTAATTTTCAATTTTTTTAAAGACATGCATCACTCTGCATTTTTTTTTTATTTCTTTTCTTTTTTAAAGCATTTAGACTTTGTGGTGTTGAATGTTGGAATCTCCAATAGCTCAAGAAAACTGGTTTTAAGTCAAATGTAAATGCATTTACAAATCCTTGGGATTGGCAGAGAGCTTTGCTATTAAAGCTTTCCTGTGATGGAGTCACATAAGATGCACATTCAAAGCAGCAGAATTTCCTAGCTGGCTGTCAAGTATCCCGTGCTGCTCTGTGAAAAAGAGATAGCAACTTCGTGGGGAGGGGAAGAGGCTTCTGCTGAACACCCCCTTTCTCCAAGAGCCTTCAAGCAAAGCCTAGCAGTCTGCTTTTTAATGCTTAGCTTTTAAAATCTTGGAGTGACCTACCTTGGAGGTACGTGTGTATTGGCGGGGGGCGTTTGCTTTGTAGCACGTGGTTAAATGTAGAGCTATGAATGTTTTATGAAGAAGAGGGAAAAAACAGTGAGAGGGTCTGATTTCCAGTCGACGCTGAATTTTTTATTCCTGGTGAAACGCATGCGACTGATGGGCAGTAGGTAGCTCAAGGGACAGCCTTTTCTTACACAGGAGATGGTGGCCGTGTCATTTGAAAATGAGTGAAAGAAATACATGTTTTGGTATGTGCCAAATGGTTTCGTTGTCTTTATTGTGGCTGTGTTCTGCCATCCGTGTTCGGACTGAGTGATGCTTCACTTTGCAAGTCCTTCTGGTTTCAGTGGGAGTTCCAGGGGAATAAGATGGTGCTTGCATTAAGAGCAAGAGACGGAGCTTTGCATTAAGCGTCTTGCCATTTGCTGCTTTTAAGTGTTTTGCTATGTAAATGAACATTTGAGAGTAGGTCAGTTAAGAATAAATTCGGTTTTTGTTTTTATTTTTCAATAAGATGTGTGACAGTGAGGAGTGCTGAGGAATGTGAGCGAGGCTGCACGTTGTGGGCCTTTGCATAACTCGCATTCCAAAACGCTGTTGCAAATCATTAAATCCAACTTTATGACTGCATTGTTAAACTTTATTGGAGAGTCTGCTTCCGAACTGGATTTAACAACGGGACACTTGGAGTGGCATCTTGTGAGGAGAATCGATGGACATCGTTTTCAGCTTGGGCTTGGTGGGGGGGGTTGGCAGAAAGATTGTATTTCTCTGTTATACCATTTTCATTATGGATGCAAGGTACTTCATAGCAATAAAACCTCTCTGGAGCGTTTTCATGCTGGAACTTAGTTCTGTTTTTTAAGTAGATAAATATAGTTGACTCTTGCCCCTGCATTTAACACGGCGTCTCATGTATCACTCTAATTAATCTCAAAGTATTCTCTGTCCTGACACGTCCTGTTACGCAGCAGGAGACTGGGCTTTTATCGGTGCATTGAGGATCCCAGTTAAACCTGTTGGGATATTGCCCATGTGTGTGACTTTCAAGTTAACAAATTACCCACAGGTGTATATGTTTTCGGGCTCAAACTTCTGGGTTACCTCTTAAGACACCTGGTTTGTTTTTCCTGTTTCTCCTACGTGTGGTCTAGGGGCTGTGTAACGTTATTACTATTTTTCACTTTGTTCTTAAGATAACTGGTGTAGATACTGACCTCTTTGTTCCTGTATCTGAAAAAAAAATCATCTGACGTTGTGTTTAAAAGTTTCAGCATAGGTCCCTGGTGAACAGGTAAAAAAAGCACATTTTCTTCACTTAATAAAGGCCCTGATAAACAGCGTTGGACTAAAATCTGCAGGTTGCTGCCACAACCTTTGGGTTTGCCGATATATTTAGCAGTTCCCCTTCTCAGAAACAAGCAGCAGTTCATACGTGCTTTTCACAGTTTGGCATGAAATTTTAATCATCTTTGCTACTGGGGCATTTGCGTACTGCGAGAACGTTACTAGTGTGCAGAACAGACCCAGGCAGAAATAGCTGACCCCGTGCCTGGTGACTGCAGCACATGGCCTAAAAATTGCCTCCAAATTGCGCATTTTGCTGTCTTGCAAGCTTGAAAACTTCCTGGGGTTCCTCGTAATTCTGTAGTACTGGTTCTTCCCCTCCCTGAGAGAGTCCTGGCAATCGCCGTAGGTGTCTGGCTGGGCTTGCTTGCTTGTTTTCCTCTTCCCTTTTCTTCTCTGCTGATACCTGCCACGCTTGCGTTTCCTTGTGCCCAGTCCTGCCGGTAGGGCTCATGGGAACTAATTCTTGTTTTGCATTTTGTATTGGTCCAGAGTTTGTAAAGCACTTTTTGGATAAATATTTATAATAATTAAAAAAAAAAAGTGTCCTAAGCATCGCTTCTTACCTTGCTTATACTGAAAAGTTTTTCTCTGCAGTGGGTAAATTTATTATTTACAGTCTGTACAACAGCTGTCCAATCAGAAATATTTGATTGGCAGCTGATAATTCGAAGCTGGCATTTTCTTTGCTAATGCCTCAAACCCTGCAAACCCCTCCGGAGAGGGGAATGCCGCTGTGTGATGCCAGCCTGGTCCCTGCTGCAATAGCAGCTGTGCTACCCTATGTTCAAGGTCCCCCTTGAACAACGTCTTGCTCCTCTGCAGCCCCGCACAGCTCATCCTTGAGTTTTGGCGAAGGGGTTTGAGGCCACTGATTGCTTCGGGAAGGATTCAGGGCACTGAGAGCATCACCTCTGCGTGGCTCAGAAAAGCTGCAAGCAGCCCTGCGAGGAAACCTCTACGTGCTGACCCTGCTCTGTGCTGCCTCCTCCTTTCTGCCTCCTTCGCTCGGACCTCAGCTAACACAGCAAAGCTCCGCAAAAAACCACCCGTATAGCTTGAGCTATACAGATGTGTGGTGATGGGCAGCAAGGTGCTAAATAGCTCTCTCCAGTACCCTCCCAGCCCCCTCTCACTGTCCAAATCCAAATTCAAGGACTCTCTGCACGTTTTCTCTCAGCGAGAAGGTTGCCGCATATGGAAGATGCACATCCTGAAGGGGACGGACGGGTTGGGAATCCAGATAACGGGAGGCAGAGGGTCGAAGCGGTCCCCTCACAGCATCATCGTCACCCACGTGGAGGAAGGCGGCTCCGCACACAGGTGAGGCGACGGCGGTGCCTGCGGGGGAGTGGGTGTGATGGAGCATCAGTGGCCATCGCTGTTAGCCAGACTCATGAGACAGGCGTAGGGGTTTTGCCCTCCTAATGTGTGAGAGTGAGAATATGGCATTTTTGGCTTAAAAACTCTTTTTTGTGATTTTGGTCACAGAATCTTCTTCCGGCTTGTTTATTACAAACTACGTACAGATCAAACATTTACTTGGTGATGGAGCCTGATGGCTTGTGGGGCTTTTTCCCCAAGTCTCTTTTTGGAAGATGGGCCCTTTCCATGGGATCCATGAGCAGTGGGTGAGTGTGGGTCATGCAGCCTGGGCTGCTCGCTTCCAGCCTGGTCCTGCTCCCTGAAGAGGGGGAGATGGGGCTCACTGCTGCTCCGTGACCATCTCTGGTGGGTCACAGAGAAGGCTTGAGGGGTTTCAGCCCTGTAAAGAGGGTGGTGTGGTTCTGACTATAACAATAATTTCCTGGGGACGTCTTTCTGAGCCACTTTTTTTGGCAAATAATACTGCATCAAGGGAAGTGATTCTACCCCTCTACTCCACTCTCATGGGACTCCACCTGGACTACTGTGTCCAGCTCTGGAGTCCTCAGCACAAGGAGGACGTGGACCTGTTGGAACAGGTCCAGCAGAGAGCCACGAAGATGATCAGAGGGCTGGAGCACCTCTGCTATGAGGACAGGCTGAGAGAGCTGGGGTTGTTCAGCCTGGAGAAGAGAAGGCTCCAGGGAGACCTTATAGCCCCTTCCAGGAACTAAACGGGGCTACAGGAGAGATGGGGAGGGACTTTTTATGAGGGAGCATAGCAATAGGAGGAGGGGTAACAGTTTTAAGTTGAAAGAGGGGAGATTTAGATTAGATATTAGGAAGAAGTTTTTTACTGTGAGGGTGGTGAGGCACTGGAACAGGTTGCCCAGGGAAGTTATGGATGCCCCATCCCTGGGGGTGTTCAAGGCCTCCTTTGAGCAACCTGGTCTAGTGGGAGGTGTCCCTGCCCATGGCAGGGGGGCTGGAACTAGGTGATCTTTAAGGTCCCTTCCAACCCAAACTATTCTATGATTCTGTGATTGATGCAAGCTTAGCATCAGCCGGGTTACGTGTTGTCCATGTCTCCATGTCCTACTGTGTGCCACTGGAGCCCGGCACTGGGGAAGGACTGCTCTGCAGCTCCGTGTTCCCGCTCTGTTTCCGCAGGGACGGCAGGCTGATGGCGGGTGACGAGCTCCTCATGATCAACGGGCAGTCACTGGTTGGGCTCTCCCACCAGGACGCCGTGGCCCTCCTTCGCTCGGCTGCTGGCCTGGTGCAGCTGGTGGTCGCTAGCAAGGTATGGTCCTCTCCTTGGTGGTCTCCACAGGGGTTTGTGCAAGTGCTGCATGGAAAGGGCATATTTTTGATAGAGAATCACATGTGCACATTTGCTCCCCTGAATTTAACCCACAGCTATGGGAAATACATCAGTAGCTGCCATAAATCTGTGGCAAATCCACAGGGTATAGACCAACTTAATTATTTGCTTGTATTGTCGCTGTCGTTCAGTGTGCAAATGAATCTGTATTTATTCATGCAGACGTTACTTAAGTTTTGGCCAAAACCATTTTCTTAAAATATACGCTAAATAAAGCAGGCTGTTCTCAGCCTCTTCTGCTTCCTGCCCGCCTAGCCTCCGTAGCTCTCATCTCTTGTCCTATCTGTGTGCCTGAGGTCTCTTGATGATGATCTCTTGGCTTGAGTTCCTTATTTTGTCCTTGTTAATAGCGTGGAGTGGAGCTCTTACAGATAAAGGAGCATGAAATTTCAGGGAAATGAGAGTGGAACTCATTTATCAGCCGGGTTCTTCATTCTGCTTTCATTGCAGGAGATTGAGGGGATATTACACAACATTTTTTCCTTTGTTTAAGAAAATCCTTCCCACCCCTGCTTCCTCTCATCCCCGGACCACAGCCTGCTGCTCCCCTGCTCGAGCTGATGCAGGCGCTTGGTGGGTGGCTGACCAGCTCCCAAAAGCACCTGGGGGCTCAAAGAAGGGCCTGCCCCCCTGATGGGGCCATCAGGCCTTTGGGGTGGTGGCAGGAACATCTTGGGCCAGAGGGACCTCTTGTAAACCTGCGTTTTCAGGTGGAATGTGCTGTGTCAGCAGGCCACTGTATCAGTATTTTAAAAAAATTTTCTTAGCTACATCTTCAGGTTGCCCCAGACAACCTGATGCAGGTTTCTGTGGGTTTAATGTCTGGGTGCTCTTACTCTCATGTTTTTCAAGAAGAGGCTCTGTCCCACCATATTAAAAGTGAAGAGCCTATAACTTCTCTAATGTCTCAGTTAGACAGTGAAGTTCATTGAGGACCTTCTCCGGGCTCACAGCCTGCTATTAAACCCACCAGTGGTTATTCTGGAAACAACACGCTTTGACCTAAGTAGGTACATTTTGTATTTCCTTTAGACAATTGGACTCTCTGCCAAAACGCAAGGCGGTAGACTGCATGAATTTCTCCCTAGAATTACTTGCTTGTTCGTGTGATGACTGCATCGCGAATAAGCTCACAGCCTAAAACTTCGCGTTCCTGGGGAGGCTGTGAATCTGTTTGGCCCAGGCTCTGTGCGCTTGGACAGTTTTCATGTCCCTGGGAGGAGGGCTTGGAAAGGCAAGCGGTGAGGAATCCAGCCCGTGCCCTGTTCCAGGCAGCCTCAGAAAAGGTGTAAATAGGTGAAGTGTTCCCCAGCAGCTCCCCCGGGGCGTTATTTGTCGGTATGGGAGAGCAGCCTTGCAGTTTGGCCTGGTGAGCACTCTTGAACGCAGGGTTCGTTCTGAAATCAATGAAATGAGAGTCTGTCTGGCCACTGCTTTCGGCTGATGCCGGTGTTTGACGCCTGGAAAAGGTGCCAAAGGCTGGAAACAGATCCTGAAGCATCAGGACTGAGCCGGCAGAGGATTAGTGGGTCAGTTTTCAGTTTTCATTTTGTTCTCCGAGGTAGGGTGTATTATTCTTACGCGTGTAGATAGATAAATGTGTGATGGGAACATCTGCATGGAGGGAGCAGGAGCACAGAGCGTGATTTGCAATGCGATGAAATGAGTAATGAGGTCTATAAACTCATGAGTCTGCTTGCAGTGACGTTTAATAAACCCAGAGTGGGGAGGAGCAGGCTGCTGGGGAAGTGTTTATTTTAAATTCTCCTTTATGAAATCTTAATGTTTTAGATGTGTATTGGCCTGTGTTTACGATATATGCACTCTAAAACCCAGTCTGCTTTTTGTAACTGGACCATTAAAGTTTGAGCACATGGAAGCGCGTAACGAGGGGGGGATTAACAGGGAGCTCTCACTGGGCAGGTGAAATGGAGCAGTTTCACCGTGACTTCAGTGGTTTTCTGCACGCGATGTAACATGTTTTGTTGTCTCTTGGGTAGGAATCTGCTGAAGGGGATTTTCTGAAGTACCCGTCTACCAGTTTGCCAGACTTGCTTAGCACTTGCTCAGTCCAAGACTCTGTCTCTTGCACTGACAATAAGGAAAATGAAGAGCCAGAAGAAGATGACGTGAAAGGAGTGAATGTGTCTCCTGAAAAACTGGTCACTGTAAGTGTGGCTTTGCTGTGACGTTTTTGCTCTCTCCCTTGACGCCCGTTTGCGTCTTGTCACGTTTTCCTACAGCCTGGCACGGAGCGGGTCCTCGGGACGGGGCAATGCAACCCAGACCGTCTTTGCATGGGACGTGGGTGACAAGCTGAAAGGGGGATGAGACCTACCACAGCCTCTGCCGTCTCTTGCTACCGTGTGGCAGCAAAGCAGCATCACGGGCAGCAGGAGCTCTCGTGTCCTCCGAGCTATGTGGCAATCGTGGCTTTGTTTTTCTCTCTGCTGTTGGATTGTTTTCCACCCACTTCCACTGCTTTTGTTGGACCTGATGCAAAGTCTCTCGCAGCGCTGACGCAGTAACACGCTCTTCTTTCCCCTCCTTTTGTAACTCAACTTCTTTAACAGTTTATGATCCAAGTCTTCAAGTTCTTATTTGCTCTCTTGATGCCAACAGACACTTTTTGGGGGCGGGGTATGAATTTCTGGCTGTGAACCGTAACTGAAGTTTTGCTGAATAAATGCTGCCGGTTGATAATCTCGCTTGAATTCCCTTCAGGGCCGCATTAAGCAGAGATTAAGTGGATTATTGTTATTTATTTGTAATGTAGCAGCTCTCTGAAACTTCATCTGTGTTCTGGGCCTCTGTTGTATTGTACAGACAAAGAATAAAATGATGTTTGCTATTCTAAAGAGCTTGTGGGCTGGTTTTCCAGCGAGGAAAAGCAGGTGGATTCACTTGAAGCTTTTATCTTTTTATTTTATTTTATTTTATCTTCTTGTCTTCCGCCCCCCCCTCTTTTCTGTGGCAATTATAATAAATTTCTTAAACCTTTGGATGGCTCAGACGCGATACTGGTTTGGTGATTTGTTCTGATTTTGTATTCTTACGCTTTCCCTTCTCCGAGCAAACAACCGCTCCCCAGGACGAGTCTCACGCTGTAGTCTAACTGATGCTGGTGCTCCCTTCATACCTGCCTGTTATCTCTGACTCTCTTTGAGTCTGTGCTTATAACACTCCTCACTCTCACACATCCCTTTACTGTGACAAGTTTTGTCATTTTTGTCTTCTGTTCTATGTGCTGTGGTGCCTTCTTCGGGGGAGGAAGGGAAAAACAAATAAATCAGGGATTCTTAGCGTGCTGATGGAGGTGTAGTGTTTGTGTGCTGACTTGAGTGGGCACCTAACCATTCTTTTGGCTATCAAAGTACTTTAAATTCTTCTATATATCATGTTTCAAATTCTGGTAACTTTTCATAAGGCTGTGGCTCAGCAACACTGAAACATAAAAATAAGTTTTGTGAAAACTTTATTAATTATGTGTGGCTTCAGGATGCAGCTCCCCAGCGTTCCAGTGACTCTTTCAGCACACGCTGGGAGTTACTTGTCACTTGGTTGGCTCCTGACTTTCCAGCAAGGCTCTGCCTGGTTTTCAGTGTTCTGAAACCCCTGTTTTCAGGGCACTCTGCAGCCTGGGGTGGGCACACTGTACAGCCTGATCCAGGCTCATCAGACCAGGGCAGCCTGCCAGGAGAGCTGAGCTGGGTGGTGCAAATCCTACGTGCTGCCAGGCAGGACATAGGAAGGTAAATGTATGGAAAAGATAAACTTCAGACCTGGCTTCTTTCTACCTGGCAAGATGGGGTGGGGACTTCCAATTGCAAAGCTTAGAAGTTGATTTCAAGGTCAGAATGAACGTGAAGCATCACATAATTTTATTCTTTTTAAAAATATATATATATATTCATATAGTTTATTGCAAAATTGCTTTGGAAATTACAGTTCTTTGCTGCTCCCACTCTCTTGATGATACTCACATCTTCCATTATATTTGTACTGTAGATAATGGATGACAGCGTGACTGATAATTGAAGAAGGAACTAAGATGGACCATTTTTAATCAGTACAAATATAATTGTTTTAGACTTCCAGGGTCTTTCTCACCACCAGTTTCTAACCTCTGACAAGAGTTTAATGAATTTTCTTGTTTACGGTGCAGGGCTTCGTAGACAGTTAAAGGGGTGCTGTCGGGTGCTGGGTGTTTAGGTAACAACAAATAATTCAGAGTGGTTTATCATCAGCTGTTGCTTTGCTGTCCCTCTGCTGACCAGTGTAGAAGATACCACAAAACTTGCAGGAGCTCTTAATGTTGCCTAAAGTCTTCTTTCATTAACTTCACTATGGATATAGTTCAGTGGTGAGTATTTGGAATCGTAATTTAAGATCTGATGGACTTGCTGTTAATGCCTTCGCACCTGATTGCTTAAAGGCTGAAACAGGCACAGTCCTTGGGTGCAGATGGGTCAATGTTATCTCCAGGAGCTCTGCAGAGCCCTCCTGAGAGACGGAGGCCCCCTTGCAGCTCACATATGCATAGTGAGGTGTTCAATGAAGTCATGTGTGAATTCAGAGGAACATTGCCAGGCAGAAAAGATAATCATTTGGAACTTAGGTATATATTCAATTCTTCAACCTTGTAGATATTCAGAACCCAGCTGGACCTGGCCCTTAATGGGGGCTGGACCAGGGACCTCCAAAGGTCCCTTCCAACCTGTCTTACTCTACAATGCTATGAAAATAAATAAATAAATAGATAGATAAATAAATATAAATAAACAAACAGACCTCTTTTCTAGGGGTTGGGTGTTAAAAATTTTCCCTGTGAGCAAGTTCTTTAAAACTCTTAGGTTCTGCTCCAGTGTTTGCAGCCAGGGAAATACAGTCTGAGCTAATCAGCTTCCCCAGGACACAGCAGAAAGTTTAGTGACACTTGAAAACTGTAATTTAAGAGAAACATCACTTGTAGGTCTTACTTGAAAGTCCACTTGTTGTGTTTCATTAATAAAAATTTTGTAATACAATCTAATTGGACCTCTATTCTTACACAGTCTCCTTATGTAAACTCCTATTTAATATGAAACATCCCTTAAAGTTCTAACTTGAATAAAACTTCTGCTGCCAGGCAGAAAAAGGATTACATTATATCCTTAAAGTGCATTTCTTTTAGAGCTAGTTTGGCCAAAATGTTCCCTAACTTCAGATACAAACTACTGGGCCACAGAGTTGTGTTGTGTTAAATTGTCCTGAGGCACTTTGGGGATTTTAAACTCTCCCTCCAAATCCATATTTTGCCTTGTGCAGTTGATATTGCTATTTTAAAATGTCATTATTTATGTCCAAGTGAAATAGAATCTTATGATAGTATTTGCCTTTGACAATTTATTTTTAATTCTAATTCACTTTTCCTAGTATTTCTGTTGCTTGAAATTGAATCTGTCACTGTACTGCTGGCTGGCGGGGCAACCTGGGAAATTAACTCTAAAGGGAATGCCGGTCTACCAAGAATTTGCAAAGTGTTTGATGAATTTGGGGCATTTGGGATCCCCAGACAGAGGCACATGTACCATTCTTAGTTGTTTCAAAGGTTTTTGCCTTTTTTCTGCTGGTGCTGTGTTGTTCAATATGTGGTGATCCAAGTACTCTATTTTTGAAGGGTTCAGCTTCAGTGACCAGCTTTATATTAGTGCGCTGAAATTCCAAAAAGTTACTAAAGGGTGTCTGCCTCGGCGGGTTTGATCAGTAGTTGCTGGAGGCAGGGAGGAAAGCCTGGGGACCATTCCCAGGCTTTTCTATAGGCATTCTGTGCTTTGCTTAATCATGTGCTCCCCCTGGGGCATCCACGGCTCGTGATGCTGGAGGCAGGACCCTGAGCCAAGTCTATTCTGTGCAGAACAGAATTACAGAAAAGAGAAATTTCTTATTTGGGAAAGGAGGTCATCGCTATCCCTGCCTGTTGGGGGGCAGCTGGGAAGGGAGGCTATTTCCCTCCCCGTGCCCAAGCCCACCATGCAGGCGAGCCCCGGGGAAATGACCTTTGGCAGCATCGCTGGCTGCAGGACCCTCTGCTGAGGGTTGGAGAAATCCTTTTGCACGTGTTTAATCAACTCGCGTTGACCTGAAGTGCTTGATGTGTACCTTCACGCGAGCTGCGGGCACGTTGCATGTGGAGACGGCTGTGACCCAGCAAGGTCTCCATCCTCCTACACGTAACAGAGACAGGATGTCTCCGGTTAAAGGTTTCTTGCATGAGCTGGGTTTCCTTAGCCCTGCCAAAACCTACTTGTGTTTTTTGCAAGGCATGCAGCTGAAAGTGGATAAATAAACCTGTTCTGTGAATTTGCAGAAATGCATTTGTTAACACCCCCCCGCCTCTTCCCCATTTTCATATTTTATCTGAGCTGTAGGACTGATTAGTTATTTTCTCTCCTGAGCCTTTCTGTCTTACTGGAGAAGCCATATGTAATTACCTGTAGCTGTGCAAGCATAATAAGGAAGAGGACAACAATGCCGTAAGTTTAAAAACACTCTTGGGGTCAAAAGTTCTTCTGGAAACACTGGGAGAGAATTTCAGAGAAAGCATTAGCACTGAGAAGGAACAGGAAGCATAACTCAACAATTAAATGTGTGCAGGGCGCGGGGAGGGACTCTCATTACTTGGAGGACTTGAGCGTTCGTTCCCATTAGGGCACTGCAGTCTCCAAAGAGGCTGCTGAAACACGGCTCACTCCTCAAACAGCACCGCGTGGCTGGGAAAAAAAAGGCAAGAAAGAGCTTTTGCTGGCAGAAATCTGCTTTGCAATGAAATGCTTTACTGGCGGGGGGTAGGAGAAGATGAAGAGGTTGGTGTGAGGCTCAGTTGTGGCCAGCCCTTGTCCTGGAGAAGGGTTTAATAACTCCTTTCCTCTTCATGGTGAGGGCTGGCAATGTTTGCAGATCCTGCCTCATGCCAGATTGCCCTTGGAAGGGGCAGGCGAGGGCAGGGACTGGCCGCATCTTCCCATGGCTTGGAGCTGCGGTAAAGGCTGTATTTGTTGAGAGTCTGGCAGCACTGTACCTTTCTTGTACAGAAGGACAGTCTTGTCCAGCACATCCGTGGGTCTGTGCCTATGCAGTGCCCTTCACTTATGCTGTGGCTGAGCAGACACACTGGGTCCCACATTGACTCCAGAGCACTGGGGAAATGCAGTTTTTTAGAGTAAATGTGGTTAGGAATTTGGGCAAGAGAAAATGACAAAATATTTGGGGACCAAATCTTGTTCGCCCAATGTGTCTGTTCTTCTTGTGTTGTTTCCAGAAGCTGTATCATATTAAAATAAGCAATTGCAATTCGT
Organism: Dromas ardeola; assembly: GCA_013398915.1. Classification (NCBI taxonomy): domain Eukaryota; kingdom Metazoa; phylum Chordata; class Aves; order Charadriiformes; family Dromadidae; genus Dromas; species Dromas ardeola. Next base: position 56,576 of record VYZM01021345.1, on the reverse strand, counting down.
CGTATTGCCGGGGGAATGCTCAGTGTTGGGCTGATGGTGGTGGTGCGGCACTGGCAAGGGCTTGGGGAAGGTGTGGGCACACACCCATGAGTGTGGGGTGGGAAAAAGTGTAGTGAAAGGCCCCCAGGCGGGCAGTGTCATTGAATTACTGTTTTTCACACATTCTGAAATTCACCTGTCAGGGAGATGATAACGTGAATGTGTTCTTCGGGTCAGGAGGGAGTTCCTGATCAGCAGTTGCATCCTTCCTTGTGCCTGGCTCCCAGCCCTTCTGGGTCACTTTCTACTGCCTCTGTGTTAAAGGCAAGCCCAGAGAAAACTGTTTCACCCAGAGGCCGGTACTCTGATGGGTTCCCTGTAGACGTGATGCAGCCTAGAAACTGTGAAATATCTCCTCTGGCTCGGGCTGGTGGAAGATAACCTTTTTGGCTTGACCATAAATACCAGTGTAGACAATGCCCAGAGTCAGAATTTTTGCTCTTCCCGTGTGATATGTTTGAAAGCCAAATCAGCGGAGTAATAGAAACACAAGTTTATCTACAGTACAGGTTCTGTGTGGCCTTTGTTTTTGTGAATGAGGGTTTTTCCCATAAAGCAACAGATACAGTACAGGCTGTCTCTCCTTTGGCTGTTTGGATAACTGCCCAGTTTTGAAGGAGATGAACTGCCTTTAACAAGCTAAAAATAACCCCCTCATGGCACTGGAACAAGAGAGATGCTGTCACAGCCGTGCGGTTCACATACATTAACAGAAGGATGATAAAGGCTGTAGGGTTTGAGAGTTAGTGTGAATGTCGTATCATTACATCTGCAGTTTGTTTATCTGCAAATTCTTGAACGCGTACACAGGCCGGTCTTGGTTGGGCTCGGTTGAATCTCATTTGAGATCTGCTGTGCTTGAATAAATGCAGCCAATATAATGTATGAGGCTTCAGATCCTTGATTCAGGTACGGAAGACAGTTAATGCTTACATATTCCGTATCTTCTCGTGTGCTTAGGATGATATAAAACGTGGGTTTGGAGCTGAAATCCAAAGCTCTCCACCAGCTGTGTCATGGGAACGCTCTTTGCAGCTGTGGGTTGACTTTGGTATTAGGAAGATCTTGCTTCATTCTCAGGAGGGTTGTTTATTTTGAGGACTGTTTATTGCTTGCTTTGTCCCTCATCATGAGTAAAAGGTTGTAATTTAAAAAAAAAAAAAGAAAAGGCAGAAGCAGTTTATTGTTTGTCATGATGGATAGGCTCTGGATTTGTGCTAAGCCGTGAACTGAGCGTTTATTAAAGAAAATAATGGAGGAGCTGGACCAGCTTTCGCACAGCTTGAGTTCCATGTTTGTCTCTGTTTACCAGGACGAATCTTCTGGGACCTTTCTGCAGCACGTGAAGACATCTCGTGGGCAACAACGAAACTGCACGCAAACGTGTCATGCTTTTTGATGTTCGGAGGGAAAAAATGGATTAAGCATAAAAAAGAAATCAGCAGTGAACTGTTTGCGCACCATTTCAGAAATGTGTGCATTTGATTTCCTTTAGCTTAGAGGCTGTTTCTAGTGAAAATCATAATATATTGCAGAAGAAGAGTAGGCTGGTCCAAAAAGGATTGGGAACTGTTTGACTGGGAGCATCTTACTATTTCCAAGGCGTGTGTTGTCTGTGATACCCGTTTCTCAGAGAACTTAGCTGCATTAGCCATTTCCTGCATTTCTGCCTATTTAAAAGGTTATTTTTAAATGTTTTGTCTCTTCAAAACATTGTTACTAATTTTAGCAACTGTTTGGAAACCTGAAAATGAAGTCTGTTTTGTTTAACTGCAGCCCTGACCAAAAACACGACCTTGCCCCAGTGAGTCTTTGGATCCGGCACAGCTGCGGTCCTGCCACACCAAGAACCTGCCAGCATCCGCTGGGCCGTGGTCCGTGCGTTGGGGCTCCTGGTGCCAAACACATTGAAGAAGGTTTTGGGTTGTCTTGCACAAAATTAAATAGAGCGTTCAGGAAGATGAGAGGGACTCAGGCCTGTCACGGTGCATTTGCTGAGGGTGCATGGGCTGGCTTTGTGCTGGGGAGCTCCAGGTTACGTTCCACGTGCAGCGTTGTGTGTGACTACTCCGTAGGCTTGGTAAAGAGCAATAGAAGTAACCACTGGGGTTTTGCACCTCCTGAAGCTGACAGTAATGCCCTTTCTAGCAACTACTGCATTGCAGTGAAGGCTTGGGGTGGCTTTTGAACGCAGGCATTTGGTAGAGTGATAGACCAGGCATTCTTAGAGACCACTTTAAAGCTTTTTGTTTTATTTATTTGGCATTTCCACCTATTCAGAAAATAGGGCAGCTCCAGTTCTTGACTCTTTATCAGACTTCCTCGTCTTCTTGCTGCACATGAACTGGGAGTTTTCCAACACTTTCTTTATAATTAGGCAATGGAGGCCTCAGGTTCCCATCCTCTTTGCCTGCGCAGAAGGAAGCAGGGGCTGCACCCGGTGGCACTGGCATGGGCGATTCCCAGATGAGCTGCTGGGGAAGGCAGCCAGTGCTTTGTTTCACCAGCATTGCTAAGTATAACCCAAATTTGAGCCCTCCTGGAGCCAAGCTGGTGGAGCCTGCCCTGGACAACATGAAGAGCCACCGTCTGCCCTGGCAGCTTCATGCTGGGGGAGAAACTGAGGCAACCAGGTTTTTCGAAGATGCCAATTAAGGCACTGAATTAGCACCAACATGGAGGTGATGTTCCTCCTCTTTTCCTCCATCTCTGGCTCCATTTGGATCTCTGCGTTTGTGCCATGGCAGAGAGGAGCAGCAACACAATACCCTTTGGAAGAGGAGAGCTGTAGAATCACGGAGTCCTGTAGTTTGCTCCAGAAATGATTAAATCTAGGGTTAATTTGGTTTGGCCGAGGGTGCTGCATTTCAGAAAGGCGACCCTGGGTGCTGCAGCCCCTGATGCTGTGCGTCCTGGCTCATCCTGCTCTTCCCAGCATCCGGGCAGCTTTGTCCATGCCCTAAAACAGAGCAGTAAGCCATGGGAAACTCACTGCTGGCCAAGATTAGAAAATACATGTCCTCTGCATCGTTTGCAGTGTTAATTCTGGTAAATTACAGTGCTGCGGTTTGTAATTTATCTGGGAGACGGATTCAATTAAGTTGAAAAAGAGCTAAATTAAATGGGAAGGTATTTTACTTTCTGTGCAAGGGAAAGGGGCCTGTGGAGCTCCCTGCCTACCTGATACATTTAAAGCTTAAAGCCTGCTGTGCTCCAGAAAGCAATAAATAATTGCACAAATAACTGGAACAGCTAGAATTATAATAGATCTTCGAAGAAAGTCTCCAAAACTTTCGGCAAGGCTGAAGCCTCTAAGGCGTCAGCTAATCTGGAGGGAAGAGGAAGAAGGACCTTGTGCAGGGATCAGGAGAAGCCAGCTTTGCATCGGGGGTTTCGCACCCTTCTCTGGAGGGGCTGGTGGCAGACGGAGTGTCTGGGTTCATCCTGACGGATGCCCTACGGACAGCGGCCTCGGGGTGTTTCATGGTTAAATATGTTTGGGGTAGCACTGCTTAAGGAAAAACTGTCCTGGCTGTGTCAGGACTGAAGATCATAGAATTGCCTAGGTTGGAAGGGACCTTTCAGATCATCGAGTCCAACCATCAACCTAACTCTGATAAAAACCATCACTGAACCATGTCCCTCAGCACCACATCTACCCATCTTCTAAATACCTCCAGCAGTGGCGACTTCACCACTTCCCTGGGCAGCCTGTTCCAATGCTTGGCAACCCTTTTGGTGTAGAAATTTGTCCTAATAGCCAATCTAAACCTCCCCTGGTGCAACTTGAGGCCGTTTCCTCTTGTTCTAAAGGTGAGGAATTATCCCGTGGAGCTTGTGCAGGGGCTCTTTGCTCTTTTGAAGAAGGGCAATGGGCTTGACGGTGGGCTTGCTTTGCCAGTGCAGGTAGGGCTGAATTTGTTGTGCAGCAGACAGCTCGGTTTAATTCCCGCTGTTTGGCTTCCTGACTATCAGGTTGAACTTGCCTCCATGCCTCTATTGCTCCCCAGCGCCGCCTGGTTTTGCCGGGGGGGAGTTGGATGGGATCGCCGATGGGAAAGGCAGCAGCTTCCGAGCTCTGCAAGGCCAGCAGTAAAGACGTTTGCTTATTAAATTGTGTCATTCCCGGTGTGCCGCCTTGTTTTTGCAGGTCGGCGGCGATTGCCAAGCTGTTTGCGGTTAAACAATGCAGGCTCTCATAATCCCGCTCCTCATCTCGCCTAATTAAGGGGCTGGTCACGCTGGAGCTTTGCCCGAGCGAGGACTCTGGGGGCAGTTGTTCCTTCTGGTGCGGTGCCAGGACCGCGTGTCCCTGATAGTGCCGTCTCCTTTGAAATCAATTGAGATGTCACCATCGCTTGATCCCGGAGCTACTTAATGAACTGGCAAAATAGGCTCTATTTTTAGATCTCCTTTCAAACTACTGTGCATGTTAAAGCTCCCCTTGTCCTCAAGGCCGGGACGGCGTTGGGCAGGATTTATTGGTTTAGTTTAATAAGAGACATACAGAACTGAAATAATAAGCTCTGTTTCCCTGAAAGTGAGGAAAATTAAAATGGCATGGTTAAATGCGGGCGGCCGCCTGGAGACAGTAAAGCGATACATTCACGTGTGGCCAGAAGGAGAAGGTGGAGCTGGTTTTTTCTTCTTGTCTGAGTTACAACAGAGCCAAAGATCACAGGCGCACGACTTTGGGGAGTTCTCGCATGCTTTGTGGGTTGGATTTATAAGTGTTTTCCGAGTAGGGTAAAACTGTTGGTGGTTTATTAGACAGGTTCAACAACTTAAAGAATATCTGCTTCATTGTGAATGCTAAAGTGTCTTCCTCTACGTGTTTATAATTACTGTCGGAAAACTATTATTGCTAAAATGAGAAATAAACACAGACATAGGTAATTTAGATGTTTTTACTTCTTATGGTAGTCTGAAGCCAAGCTGGAAAAAATGTGGCTTCAGGAAGCCGCTGAAGACGCCTTGAGGCTTTCCCTAGCCCTGGTGTTTGCACACATGTGCCCTTCTGCACGTCAGACGTGGGGTTTGGGGGGGTTCTGCTGTCTGCAGGCTCGCAGCCTGCGGGGCTGCACAGCAATGAGGTGAAGGGACGGAGCACACCGCTTTCGTGGAGGTGGCCATTGTCTCCTCTTCTTCCTCCCACCCCACGAGGTGGAAATGGGTGTAATTGCAGAATGCATCTGTACTTGCTTCTGTTGTGCAGTCAAAATAAATAAAAGCAAAAAAAAAAAAAAGGTCCAAACCAAACCCAAACGCTGTGTAGTAGAAACACAAGATGTACCACATGGGTCAATCTTGAGCCCAGGCTCAATGTGGAAACTGGCCATGGCAGTGGTGATTTCAGCATCTCTCTGTACGCTGCGGCAGACTATCCCAGTTTTTTTCCCCATGCTCTGAGCTGGAGGAAGCAATCCAGCTTCAGACTGGGACTTGTGTGGTCTCATCAGGTGTGACTGCCCATGTCCATGCAGTCCGCAGAAATGACCCGAGCTGGGTTGTGCTCAGCTCCAGAAAAGTGAGGTTGGACCCATCCCTGTCTGTGAGTATAGTTAAACAGCACACCAACAACACTGGCTGCTTGGGGTCAGCATCCCCCCTTGTTTTCCTCCATCCCTGTGCTTCAGCTATTTCTCCATCACAGAGTTAACACTGCCCCTGAGTACAGATTGTTTTTTACATCATTGAAACCACAAGCTCTGTGGGTTGTTTTTTTTTTGTGTTTGTACAACTGATTTCTACCTTTCTACAAGGGAGGAATTCTCACTTATAAAGGGTATTGTCGCTTATATGATAAATTCCAGCGTAACTTCATGTGATCCATGAAGTCCCGTCTCACTTCTAAACAATTCTGCTGTCTTCTGGGTATGCTCTCAAAGGATCATAGGGAGAGTTGGTGATACTTTGACTGTGGGTCTGTTGGGTGGGTTTTTTGATTTGATTTCTTACAACTTTTTTGTAATGAGTCTCTCACTGGGATGGCCAAATTGTAAGCACTGGTTTTCTCAGACTTCTTTAGATGAATCCTATTACACGGAGCTGTGAGCTACAAAGCATTTGATACTAGAAGTGGTCTCTGGAGTAGTTGCTGCAATGCATTCAAAAATCAACAAGAACTAGCTAGGATTTGCAAACTAGGTGTAAACTATGTGTAGCTGGTCATGTTGAAGGGGGAGGAATAAAAAGCAGTTTCCGTTCCAGTTTCCTGTTATCTGCCAGTTTTATCTTTTCCTGGAGTTTTTACCCTTTGAACTTGTCCTGGTTTCAGCCGGGATAGAGTTAATTTTCTTCCTAGTGGCTGCTATGTTTTGGATTTAGTATGAGAATAGTGTTGATAACACGTATTGTTTTAGTTGTTGCTAAGCAATGTTTATATGAAGACAAGGAATTTTTCAGCTTCCCATGGAAGCTGAGAGGGAGCATAGACAGGACAAGCTGGCCAAAGGAGCATCCCATACCATAGACGTCATGCTCAGTGTATAAACGGGGCTTGGCTGGGGGGCAGGGATCCACGATCACTGCTCGGGGACGGGCTGGGCAATTGATCATGGGGTGCTGAGCAATTGTCTTGCATCACTTTATTTTGTATATTCTCTTACCATTGTTATTTTTTTTTTCTCTTCCATAACTGTTCTATTAAAGTGTCTTTGTCTCAACCCACGAGGCTTTTTCTCCTTTTTCTCCCTCTTGTCCCTGTCCTACTCGTGGGAGGGAGGGAGCGAACGGCTGTGTCGTCCTAGTTGCCAGCTGGGGTTAAACCATGACAGAACTGAAATCACAAAGTCTAGACTCTGTGCAAAAGATAAACTTTGGCTTTCTTGGTTTGGGGGACTGAGGATAGGAGGCAGGTTCTTAGGAAAATTCTGCTATTTTTAAGCTTCAATAGTGGAAGTAGAAATTATTTTAACAATAAGAGTGTTTAGTCATTTGGGCAGGATTTTTTTTTTTTAAACTGACTTCCAGCAGTTTATGTAGTACATTAGAAGTATAATGCATCCAGTAAGTGGTGGTATTGGAAATTTTGTCATCCTTGCCATGAGCTGTCTGGATAATTGCGCAGAGGATGCATGGTGGCTGATGGGATGAAAATGCAAAAGAATTAGTGTGTGAATGGGGAGCATGTCGAGAATCACTGTGTAGCAGTACATCTAGGAAAATGTGACTTCTGTAGCTCGGTAAAGGAAGCAGTGAGTGGAGAAGGGAGTCACCAAGGTCTTCCACAACATATGGGTTGAGGAGAGTCTTTGTGGGCTTTGCATGTGGGTGGCTCTGCTCATCCCTGGCTATGCAGGAGCAGGACGCAGGTGTGTGTGGCCATGCTGCTGTACATTGTCACCTTCTATTGTCACCTGCATCTAGGCAAACAGACTCCTCCCGTCTCGATGCATTTACTCGGGGTGGCGGGGTTGCAAGTCCACATGTAAATTTGAGCATTTCCAGGCTTTTAAGTGCTTAGCTGTGCAGTCTTCATAACTTTCTGTTAAATTAGTTTTTCATCCATTATGCATTGGCATTCAGCTCCAGACACTAACAACAAAATAACACTTCTTTAAAGTAGTTTTGTCTATAAAGATGTGACGTCTCTGAAAGCTTGCTGAGCTGAACGAACTGCAATAAAAGCTACGTTAAAATTTTGTTAAACTGCATGTGGAAGCACTTGGACGAGGTGCTGTGGATGCTGGAGGCACTCTGAGGGCATTAGTGTGGTACCTTGCAGCGGACCCCTGGCCCTCCTGAGCCTCTTGAGGTGTGTGTACCCATCGGTAAGATTTGCAATAATGTCCAAAGGCGTTGCTGAAAATTGCTTACAGACATGTGTGCTGGCTCAATGCAATGAAAAAAAAGATGATGTGCAGTGGAATTTTTGTGCCTTAGTAAAAATGAGAGGAATTCCCTCAACCTCTCTGGTTTACAAGTAAATAAGTTTGGGGTTGGTTTTTTTTTCATTTTTTCAGGTGATGGAAACTGAGAAGTCTCAAGATCCAGCTTGTGCAGAAGTGTCCAAAGGAAACAACCAAAGTCCAACTCTGGGAAGTGGCATACTGAAATACAGAAGTCGATCCCAAGGTAAAGCTGGGTTGATAAAAGATAGGAATAGTAAGATTTTTATGTTGTGTATTTATTTTCTCTCTCTAAAAGTAAGATAGGTTTTCTTTCCTTTGGAGATTATATTGGTTTAACTTGGAAGGAAAACCCCAGCTGTAAGATGTTTTCATTCAGCCTCCTGAGTTGAACTATTGTACAGACAGAAAGATGAAACAAAATTTTGGAAGCTCCTTTCTTTTTTTTTTTTTTTTTTTTTTTTGTTCTTTTGCTTCTCTCTCACTCTTTTTTAACATTTACCTTCCCTATACATTTCAATGTGCTCTAATACTGAGGTGGGGGACATACCCTTTATGGTGAATACTCCCCGTATTTTCTGTTGCTTTGTCCTCAAATCTTAACAGTAACCTGTGTGCAGAGCTCAAAGATGCTCTCATCCCCAATGCCCTCCGAGTCTCCCTCCCTCCTATGCTCACCTTAATTTCCACTTGCTCAGATATTTTTGGCATCCCCCGGGGAGCTCCTCCGCCTGTGGCTGTGTGTTAGTGGCTCACTGGGGATCCAGCCCTGATTCCCGTTGATGCCCCTGGGCTGCGGGCGAGCCTGGAGCATCCCCCAGCCTGGTCCCAAGCGTGGGAAGGGAAGCTGCATTCAGAAATGGGCACAAAACACAGAAATGTAACTGTTCTCCTGGAAGAAGGGAGGGCGAGGTGACAGGAAAGGATTAGTTGTAGGTGCCAGGAGGGTTTGGGAGTGAAAGAAGTGCCAAGATGCTGGGTCCTGTCAAGATAGCTGTCCTGGCTGTGTGCAGCAGCGGTGCCCTGCGTGCCCAGGAGCTTTAAAACCAGAGGTAATTTCACACCCAAAAGCAGGGAGCGGGTTTAAATCACACTCCGGGCGGTGGGCACAAATTCTGCCTGTGGGTGCGATGGCAGAATTGGTTTAATGCTGAGTGAAAAAGGGCAGCAGCCCCAGCTGTGTGTTCCATCCCTCCCCGGTGCTGGCAGCGATGCTTGCACAGCCTCCGGGCAGGGAGGAGATGGCAGAAAAGGGGTTTGGGGCTCCCCTGGGCAAATTTGAAGCCCGTCTCAGCCCATGGCTTGTGAGCCCCATCCCCAGGGTAAGGACGGGGCAAGGAGGGTCAAGGGAAAGCAGAGCTGGCCCTTTTTGTGGCAGCTCCAACCTAATGTTGGTTTAAAGTAATCTTAAAACCACGTTCATGAACTCCAACTTGCACGAATTTGGCCTGTCTGTGTCTTGGGTTTTCATCTGTAAAATAGGGGTTAATGGCCCTTCCCTGCCTGGTGGGGAAAAGGCAAGGATAAATGTGCGGGAACTGCTGTGACTGGGGGTCCTGTGGGGACCTCAGAGAAAATGAGAGTTGGAGGAGCCCTGGTGAGAGGCACGGGGTACTCTGCGGCTAATTACAGGATGTCCTTCAAGAAAAATAATTCTGTTTCTTACGTGAACTCTGCACTCTTCTCCTCTTTAAGACAACTGGGATCGTTGCCAGAAGGAAAGAAAATAGCATTTATTTGGCACATTTTTCCTTTTTTCATTCCAGAAAAATTTCCCTCAAAGTGACATGACACCTCCAGAAATGAATACTGCTACAGTGTCAGGTCTTTTAATTTTAAATAAATGAAGCTTGAGAGCTTAGTGCACTGGCAAGTGTCATTGGGTGAGAACAGCTGAATTTCTTTTCTGTCCCTGAGCTACCGGCTCAATTACCTTCTGCTTTTCCTTCCTACCACAAGCGACAGCGCTGAGGAGTTCAGCATCACTGAAAGATCGTAGAAAAACCTGTGACAGCAGGAAAAGTTTTTTAGTTGAGGATGATCAAAACTACCTTCTAACCGCTCAGCTGGGAGCTGCGTAGGATTGTTTTAAGGCACTGCTGAAGTCGGGATTTGCGGGAGGTCGTTCTGGCGAGAGGACAAAGCAGGTCTGAGATGTTTGCAGGATGTGTTTCTGTGGTTTTCCCTAGGTGCCGGATCCCGCTTGGAGTCGGTGGGAGAAGACGATGAGCTGACAGTGGAAAATGGTGAATCGAGCTACGAAATAGCGGTGAAATATTCCCGGGGTGGAAGAAAACACTCTCTGCCTCAGCAGCTGGAGTCGGCGGGAGCCAGGCAGGTGGGTGGAAAGGCAGGGCTGGCGCTGAGCACCTCCCCGTGATCGGTCCTTCGAGGTCTGTCTGGAGCTCATACAAGCGAGGACAGTGAAACAAGGCCACGTAGGTACATCATGGGGACTGAAACCAGGCCTGGACACCAAAGTGGGAATGGTTGGCCACCTGTGGAGAACTTCTTTACTGTGGGGATGGTGAAGGGGGTTACTTCTTGCTGTGGCCAGGAGGCCCTAAGGCTGACCTTATGAGTTGCAGTTCCGGAGATCTGAGGACTTAAACAAAAAAAATCCTGCTTCTCTTTATTTTAATGACTTGATGATGTAGGCTTTTTCTTTTTTAGATAAGGGCTTCAGTCTATCATGAGGCTACCCTTAATCTTTTTAATTTAAATTGTGACTGGTACATTACAAAATGATCCTACTGTGCAACGTGCAGGAAAATTACTGTGGCAAGATTCACTTTTACTGTAATGAGCTAGGATTTCATCCCTTGAACATTTTTCTGAATATATCTGTAAGATTTCGCCTCCCCTCCTCCCTGACACACACGGTTTTCCCAGTATGACATATCCCAGTGCCTGTGCCAGGCAATCAGAGCAACTTTCCTTGTTTGCTGATGTTTGTTAGGACTACCATATCGTGAAGAAATCCACCCGTTCCTTCAGTGCCGCCCAAGTGGAATCTCCATGGAGACTGACCCAGCCGTCCATCATTTCCAACATCGTCCTGATGAAAGGGCAAGGCAAGGTGAGGATTTCTGCATGTGGCTGGTCTTTCACGTGTAGCAAGAGCTGGTGTTTCAGAGGTGTCTCCCACACCCAGGACTTCCAGCAGCTCTCAAGGTAGCCAGCAGTAAGAATAACAATAATGATAAACAAATCCCATTTTCAGATGTAAATGTCACAGTTACACCTTCAAAATACCGGGAAGTGCTGTTCATGTCATGCACTTGATGCGGGGTGGCTTTCATTCTGATTTGGTGCTGCATCTGGTCATTACTAAGATATCAAATATTAATAATGGATCTATAAATATGTATGTTTATGCAAAGTTGGTGCAGCTACAGAAGAGTACCTGTTTGCATGCATATTTATGGACAAGCATATTTTATCTCTGTGGAATCTGGATACATTAAAAAAAAAAATCACTGCAAATTAAGCGTTAAACCCAAAGACAGGTTCCTGGTTGATTGCTTATCTGAGAGCACTGAATTCTCTGGGTCGAAGAGTCTTCTTTTCTCCCCCCAGTAGTCTGTGCATTTGCTGGGTACCAGCTGGCTGAATCCTAAGGGAAAATACACAAGCATTAACCTAGGTATATATTGTTTTCCCTAATCCAATCCACACTAGTATTGGAGCTGTCATTTAAATATGCTAAAAATATGCATGTCTTTTTCTGAAGTACTCTTTAAATTCATCAGATGGATGTGTTTTGGACTAAAAAGACTTGTTTTGACTTTCAAGCTCAAATACAAGACAAATTCTTTGTTGTACTTTAAATTTAGCAAAGAGTTAGAAGTAGTGACTTCTCTGGGTAGACTGAATCGCGGTTGCCATAACTCTCCTTGTTTCAGGAGCTTCAGGTCTTTCATGACATCTCCGAGTGAATATTTCTTCATTTTCCACTTACTTATTTTTTTGACCCCGTTTTTCTCATAAGAGTATGCTTATTTCTTCCCGTGGGATAAGCCACCCTCTGCTGCCTTTCTGCAGTTAGCTCCAAGGCGTTAGGAAGCAGTTGGGAGTATGCATCCTCTAGAGATCAGGAACCACCTCACACAGCTGCTGGTTTAGGTGCCTTCCACGCACTTTTTGAGCTATCACTTCCGTTAGGAGTTGTGCTGCGTACAGTTTGTACAGTAGCATTTGCGTTACTAACTTTATGTGGACCTGGGACTTGAGAAGTATTTCCGTACTGTGTGTCAGTGGCTGGGACCCAAGTGCGTGCCCGTGGTTTTTCATGATTTTTTGATCTGCAAGAGGTCATTTTCTGTTGGGCAGTGGCAGCGCTTCCCTGGGAAGGTGGGCTAAGGTGGGAACCACCGTGATTTGCAGCTGTATTTCTCCCAACCCACTCCATGGAGCCATGGGGAGAACTGCAGTGTCCATGCAGGGGAGTGCCAGGAGCTTCGTGTTTTCTGTAGTTTGCTTTGCAGTTGATAATTGCCCAGTAAAAAGTTAGTTACTTTGTGCTGCACGGGGGAGCCAGGATGCTTCCTTTCTAGAAATCAGTAATCTCTTACCAAATTACTAGAAGCTCACAGCAACCATAGTCTGCTTTATATTCATGGAGCGAAACAGAAGAGCTGGTTGTTGCATTGTGTTGTAAACACCGTGTTAGCGCCTGCCCTGGCGGCATCCCTCAGCTGGAGAGCGCTGCCCGAGGCGCTCGTAATAACCCTGGCTTCAGATCACCGAAGCACAATGGTTTTCCACTTCCCTTGTCCACCTGGTCAGTGACTTTTCTCTTTATTCCGTAAAATACATGTACAGCAGTGACAAGAGGAGAAATATGGGGTGGGGAGGGAGGGGGGATGGATCAAGGAAGTGATTTGGCTGGGAAATAACTCAGCAGAAGAGGGAGAGGTTCGTTCTCCTGTGCTCATCCATTCCCTGAGCAGCTTCGCGAGACGGTCCTGCAGCCAGCCGGGGCAGCGCAGGAGCAAGAGCTAACAGATGGAGCCCTGGGGAATGTATTGATCTAGATTTATTTAAATACAACATGGTGGATGTCGCCAGAATAATTAAAAATGTACATGTGCATGGCAGCCCCCCCACGTCAGCCCCCTTCCAGCTAAATTCCTGACATTACAGCACTGACCTTGTGTCATGTTCTTAAGCTTTTCTTTTTCCTGAGGAAATGCAGGATCTGTGACAGCAGAGAAAACTACAGTTAATCTTGGATATAGATCTCAGGGGTGGGAATCTACTGTCTGTCAATTTAAGAGCAATGTGTTAACAGTTTTTAAAATGGGAATAGGATAACATAAAGCCACTGACCCAGTGTCTTAAAAAAAACCCCAACTCTCGAAATAGCATTTTTGCCTCTTAGCTTAAGGTGCCTGCTGCTGCTTTTGGGCTGATAAGTGTGTTGATATCAGAGTGAAAGTGAATCAGGAAATGCAAGCAGAGGTAAGATGGCAGCACGATTCATCAGCATTTCAATATTTCATTCATCATTTACATTAGGGTTTGATCTTTCCTTTGTCTTGTATGTTATCAGCCGTCTTTCTCACACAGGTGAGAATAAAGTAAGGTGCCAACTGTGTGTCTTCTCCTCCCTTTTCTGTAGGGTCTTGGGTTCAGCATTGTGGGAGGTCAGGATTCTGCTCGCGGACGCATGGGGATTTTCGTGAAGACTATATTCCCAAATGGAGCAGCGGCTGCTGATGGAAGGCTTAAAGAAGGTATGGTAGAGAGAATCCAACTGCATATAAAGGACCACAGCGGGGTATTATTTCAGTGCAGCAGAAAAATTCAAGTACAGCTTTATTTAGGCACCTGGCCATCAGCAAGAGCCTGTGGAGGATGTCACACACCCTGTTTGTCCATCCTGGGGAAGATCATTCATAGCAGTTAATTTGATTATATTGCATATTGAGAAGGGGAAACTACAGCATGGTGTGGTTTTTTTTTTCCCCATCCTCTTTAGCGAACTTTATTTGCTCAAGCCATAAGCTGCAGTTCTTCAGTTGGAGAAGGTCATTGATAGCAATGAAATGTATCTATCCAACCAACATCTGGCTTAAAGATGCTGGTCCAAGAAGGGGTTATACCGAGGGACATGCTTGGGAGAGGCTGTTTTGGGCCCTTGTGCTCTCTGAGCCTCTTGGTGTGATTTTGACGTGAATAAACAGGGGAGAGTCATGACCAGAAAATGAGAAGAGGAAGGATGGGATTGGCATCCCAGGTCACTCAGCTGGCTAAAGAAGCAGATACATCCTGATTGTATTACTGCTTTTCAAGTCTTGATCTCTGATCTGGACGTGTAGCCTGCGCTGTGTGTGTTTGCACCCTGGTCCGAGTGCTTCTGCGCCACACAGACAGACTCTTGCACGCTGTTAAAAGTACAAAATGGCCATGAGTTCAGAGCGGTGGTCTACAACTCTTCCGCAGGGGCTGGGTTACTTCTCATCCGCAGAAGGCTGCTCCTGTGTTACTTCTCTCAAGCTGCTCCTGTGTTACTTCTCTCCTTCTCATATCGTCATTCCCCTTGTTACATCTCATCACACTTGTTGTATTTGAGGCTGCTTTCGGTGCCAACTCTCACACTTGCTGCCAGAGGGAAGCTCGCGTCCCTGCAGCATAGGTTGTGCACTCGCCGTGGGAAGCCAGTAAGTAGCAGCTGTCCCATAAGCCCAGCAAGCCTTTGCAGGCTATTCAGAGCTCACATACTCTTTTTTTTAAGTGGGGCAAGGAAAGTAGCAGAGGGGTAGACTTGGCTGATGGCGTCACCCCATCTAATTTTGCACAGATGCAAATAAAATTGCAGAAAGCGGATCTGGATCCTGCTCGCTTTGCCCTCCTTTTAATAAAATGAAGGTAGATCAAGACAGCTGGGTGTAAGTAGTAAGACCCAAAGTCTGGAAGCAGGTAGAAATGTGATGGAACATGTTCTTTGGGGTGAGAAGGGCATTTGCTATCACATATTTGCAGTGTGTGGGCTACTTGCTTCTACGTCCACAGGCGTTTAGTAAGAGGACATGTTTGCTTTCTGCAGCGAGGCCAGTTTTCTCTGAACAGGCTTTGAAGTGATCTGCTGTGGTGTCTTAGTTAGATTCTTGTTTCTCCTGCTGATATATACACAAAAAAGGGATTTTTGTAGTCCCTTTGGATTTCATGTTATGAGCATCTATTTTCAGACTTTAGTTAAAATCTGCAGTGTTTTCAGCTTGTTTGTTAGTATAAGAATGCCAAGCTAAGGATCTCTGCTGAAGAACAGCCTTTACTCTGCTAATTCATCACTATTAACTTGCAAAGGCATTAGGAAAAGTGAAAATAAACTGAGAGCAGTAAAAGGCTTTTTACTGAGCAGTTAATTGGAATACTTATAGTAGTGGGTCGCCTTATGTACAGGAAGGGTTTTTTACATCTCTGTAGCCTGTATATTGCTGACTTCATTTTTTGTGTCTAATTACCAGGGGATGAAATCCTAGAAGTTAATGGAGAGTCTCTACAAGGGCTGACCCATCAGGAGGCTATTCAGAGGTTTAAGGTAACATAGGTGTACTACAGGAGAGATTCATGCTTCTCTTCGTTCAGTGCCATTTAGCATCCTGGGCTTTATATTCTTCTGCTGCCACAGATTACTGTACACAGGTTTACTGGCAAATGTTGGCGTATCGGGTCACCTTACTGGGCTTCTCTGATGTCTCTCCAGCAACTCAAGAAAGGAGTGGTGACGCTGACGGTGCGGACGCGGCTGCGCAGCCCCAGCCTCACACCCTGCGCGACTCCCACCTTGCTGAGCCGCTCCAGCTCCCCCAGCTCCAGCGCCAGCGGTGGCACGCCAGTCCCTGGACCTGACGAAGCGGACGTTTCCTTCTCCAGCCGCAAAGGACCTGGCCCAAAGGACAGGATCGTCATGGATGTGACGCTCAATAAAGGTGAGGGTCCATTGAAATGGGCTTGGAGAACAAATCCGTGCTTGCTAGGGGAGTTTTTGGGAATAGCATAGAGGCTGTAATATCCAGGGCACCTACCCATGTCCCTCTGATCTTGAACCACAGGATGGATGGGAAAAACATCCTCTAATGCAAAAACCTTTGAAGAGTTCCCCCTTCCACATTTTTGCTGCTCTAGAGCCAGGAGACTCTTACAGGGAGCAGTCAGTATCGGTGCTGCTGAAAGAAGGGAGGCTGTGAGATACCAGGCAAAATGCGAATTGGCCTCTTGCCAGCCCAGGTGGCCATGCCCTTCTTGTAAAGGGCAGCTCTGGGGAAGGCAAAACCACTCAGAGTGCTCAAAATTCCTCAGATAAGCTGTTTGAACTCCTTCCTGAGGGTTGCTGTCATTATCAATAATTGCACAAGCTAAATTTAGAGCATATGCTATGTGGGGTGGGACAAATACGCCTATTTTAAAGGCTTTAAATATGCTGATTTTAAAAGTTGGCTTAAAAATTAGGAGTGAGACAGTAAGACTTCCAGCAATTCCTATTTCAGGAGTGCTGTTATCTAAGGATAGCAGATGTCTAAGTGGACAGAGGAAATCACTGAAGCAGAGATAACGCCTCACCTTTCTTCATTCCTCTGTGCTGAGGGATGCCATGCAGATATTTAACAAAAGAGAGCAGCACAGCTGACAGCATCTTCTGTGCTCACAATTTTAAGTGACATCTTTATTGGATTGCTGCCCCCACCGCTTTGTGCTTCGGACCACATCAGACCTTGTGCGATGTTTCCAGGCGGTTCCCACGGCACACAGAAAATCGAATGGGAGTGGAGCTAGTCCTCTCAGTGATGGATCTCGGAGAACAGTCAGGATCAGATACTTTCAATCCTCATTTCCACTGTTGGTCTTGGCTTCCTGACTGACTGCACCTAAGGCCAGCCTTGAAACAATACAGGAGTCTTGGTCTCAGATGGGATGTGGGAACACAAACACTTTGTGTGTCCTGTGCGATTACAATCTGTGCGGAATAACAGCACTTTTCTTTGTACTTTTTGTTTTTCACAGAGCCAGGGGTTGGGCTCGGTATTGGTGCCTGTTGTCTCACGCTGGAAAACAGTTCTCCAGGGATATACATTCACAGCCTGGCCCCAGGATCAGTGGCTAAAATGGATGGCAGATTAAGGTTAGTTAAAGTAGAAACATGCTGGAGTGGTTTTACAATAAAATCGATTCAGACTTTGTTTTCACCAGTTGGTTGGTGTAGCAGGGAGGGGATTTATAGTTAAGCATTGACCAAAAAGAAAATGTTTGAATAAAGACATTCCAAAGTGGTATTAAATACCCAGGAAACATTATTCTGTGTGCTGGAAGCAGCATGATCATTAAGGTTTGGGGTTGTTTTTTTTTTAATTCTCTATACAGAAAACTGAGCCTAATAGCACCCTTTGAGAAAGGGGAGCAGGAAGAAGTGCAGCCTCCTATGTTTTTATCAGAGCTGCAGCCAGAGACCCCAGATTGGGATGAAATTTGCAGAGCTCTGCTAAAAGCTCAGTCACCTGAAACTCTTTTAAAAAGAGCTGGGGGAGATGTTCTTGCAAGCTGACTGTGCCCATGGCTGCAGCAGTGCTTTTCTGCCCGCACTGTCTGTGTGTCAGGATCGCTGCAGGCTGACCTGCCCGTCTCCTTTACTCTGTCGTGGAGTTTGGATGTCTTTAAGGAACCGTAAGAGAGAGAAGCAATCATTCCTAGGGTTCCCTTGTGCTTTACCTTGGTTTTAGTGACAGAAAGTTATTTGCTGGTCCCCTTCTCCTGGAGGCCATGTTTTTAAAAACCATTGGAGGAAATCTTCTACCTTCCTGCGTTCCTGCATCGATGCTGGTGGGCGCTGGGAGCTTCGCTCGGGAGGGGAGGCTGCGCTGAAGACCCGCGGGGACTGCGTGATCCGCAGCGAGCGTGTGATGTGAGCACTGGTGCAGGGTGGCTGAGCAAACGCTGTGCTTTCACATGGGTAGAGAGCGCCTTCTGTTTCCTTGCTCACCAGGAAAACTGTGATCGAGCAATTTGATTCTTTGGAATAAGGGAAGAAGATAATTTTATGGTGGCATCCCTGCCAAAACCCTGGAAAGTTCCTACCAAGTAGAAATGTCTATAGGAGACAGTATTTAATGCTAACTTGCTTTCTTGTAAGCCTCTTTGGAAAAGATTGCAGCGCTGGTTGCGTCTGTGTATAACAGCTGTATCGTTTATTAGGTTTAAGTGATTGATTATATCCAGGCACGCTTCCCAGATTTCTAGCTTGCTTCTTTGAGACATTGCTTCTGTTGTCCCATCAGTGGTTTATGGCTCCATAAGCCAAAACTTGCAGGATGGTTTTGATTTTTGGAAAGCTTTGTTAATCAAATACTGGCTTTGCAATACCAGAAGGGGTTTGAATCCAGCTCCCCTGTATCTGAGCTCCCCCTCTCAATCACGCGCCTGTGACACCATTTGTGTAGTTTTTAATAGCTGTGTAAATCTCAAAGATGGACAGAGCAGCGGCATGATCACACAACTGATGGGTCACCCTTTGCTTTCAGGAGCCTGTGCCACAAGTGCAGGTTCCTGAAGGCTGCCACATGCAATTGCCACTTTGCCTTTGGCCTGTGGGCTCACAATGCAAACCCATTTCCATTGTCACAAGTAGCCCAACATAAATCAGCAGTAGTAGATGGTTTGAGCATGTCTGTTTGAAGCAAATGCCTTAGTAATTATGGAGAAGGCTTTAATGATATCCCTAGTTGATGATCTTTTCTTTTGAATACTTCCAGATGTCTGAACACCATTAGCAAGAGTTAAGAAACTGGGAAAACAAAACTAAACAATCTATGCTTTCTTCTGAAAAGAGTGGTGATTTTTTTTTTCTTTTTTCTTTTTAACGGGTTCTATATGTTAATTTGAAGCAAATACAGGCTTATCGCACTCAATTTTTTCCTGGAGACATTTTATAAACTCCTATCTAAATCATGAGTTTCTTATCAGTGTTTGTGTTAAGTAATTCAGTATGATGGGAAGGAACAGCCCATCTGAATCTAATTTTTCCTCTTCTGTGCTCAACAAGTATGTGAATGCAGAACTGGAATTGAAGTTTGCTTTTACCCCATTCCAAATGCAGCCAATTTTCTCTGTTGATTTAATAGAGTTTGTAGCACTGAAGGTAAGTGCAGAGGGGATTTCTGGACCTCCCTACTGAAGGCAACCGGACTTAAAACATTCACGTCACTGGAAGCAAGAGCAAGACTGGCTTCTTTGTGAGTCAGATCTTTTCCAGACACTTGCTTCTTTGAAAAAAGCTTGGACATCAGTTGAAAGCACGAATGTTTCTGTAAAAGGCAGTTGTGATTAACTGGCTCTATGTATCTCTGCAGTCGGGGTGACCAGATCCTCGAGGCAGATTCGGTGAGTCTGCGTCACGCGGCTTTGAGTGAAGCCTACGCCATCCTCAGCGAATGTGGTCCAGGTCCGGTCAGCCTTATCATTAGTCGGCATCCTAACCCAAAGGTGAGAAGACGTGTTAGTGTGTCTGGGGTGTTTTTCTCCAGCACTGTAATTTGAGTCTTGCTGTCGGGAAAGCAGCCGATGAAGAATATTGGATTTTTCTCTCTATGTCATGTGTTGTGCAAGAAATCAGGAACTGTAATGATGCCTTCCAGTTTTGTAAGTTCTAGCAATGCTGGACTGTCCCTGCTGCTTTTCACTTAGTCTCCCACTGATCAAATGCAGTTTTCCTGGAACTACTTGAGTGAAGTGTTCCCGTCTTTCTTGGTACTTGGACCAAGTGGCAACACAAATACAGCACAAGTCCTCTTCCTCCTTAAAGTTATTTTGCAGTTAGTTTGTCTTTGAGTAGTATGTAATTTAGGGCCAGGAACATAAATATCAACAGATTGAACCGATCAGCTATAATAAAGTAGTACGAATACTGTTTTTAAAAAAGTAATATCTGTCCAAAGATGAAAGTTCTCCTTCAGGAATTAAAATGTGAGAATCTGGAATGTACTGCTACTGTGAAATCTGTGCAAGGGCAATTTGGAAATAAGGCTGCGTTTACAAAGTGAGTATTTTCAAGTAATTTTTAAAAATTGGTGATAGAAGATAAAAGGCTTTTAACCAAGCTATAGGGAATAACAACTTCTTTTATTTCAATATTTCAAAGAATTTCGTGAGTGTACAAAACCTTCCTGTTTAAACAGGAATGAAGCTGTAAAAATATTTGCGTTAGTGGGCCCAGAGAGCTCTGACTTTTGAACTCATAACTACAAATGGAGGCCTTAATAAATCCATATATAGGAGAACTCAGGTTTCTTATTTTATAATTAATTGCATATTTTCTGCTAAATCAAATATACAAACAATAAGCAAATAGGGGTCTACTGCCCAGAGTTTATTATCATTGCTGTGAGGCCTTGTGCTGCTAAAAAGAAAGAGGCTGTGGTTCTGTTAGCTAAAGGTAAGCATGGAGAGGGTAAGAGTTGGGCTTATAGCCTAAGATAACAGTATTTCTAGGGAGTTTCTGTGCTGTGCTGAACCAGCATGATGGTTCCATTTGATTGCGTTATTAAGACATATAGACTGCTTGGAGAGTCTGTAAGTGGCATGAAATAAAAACGCCATGCCCTCTCTCCCCCGTCCTTCAGCTTGCTGTGCTGGTGGCTTGAAAGCCGATGAATGACCTAACCAAGTATCTGCTGAGAAGATGAACTGAGTTAAGCTAATTGCTTACTGTTTCTCAGTAACAGAGGGAAACTATTAAGTGGCTCCTATTACAGTTTTCCATAAGTGATATTTAAAATGACAACAAATCCTTTGCCAAGAAATTCTAGGAAAAGCTAAAAGTTGAGCTGGAGAGACCCTAAAGCATTTTTCCCCCCCAGGCAGTATTGAATCCACAGTCCCTCATAGTTGGATCTCTGAAGAGTGTCCATATGGGGACCCATATTTACCGTTATGTCACTTTTACCCTTTTTCTGACAGCACTGGGGGATCTACAGAAGTGTGGGGGGGTGTACTTTATTTTGTTTTATTTTATTTTATTTGCTCTTGATAGTACCACAGTCAGCAGATTGTAGTTAGGAATTAGCTTGTCCCTCTCCAGTTTGATCTGCCTGAGGCGTAGAGGATGCTAAAACCCAAAATTGGCAGAGCTTGCAGAAGTACAGATTTTTGGTAAGCTTTAAACAAATACTGCAGTCTGCCCAGCACCTAGTTTTACTCTTGGGACATCTTGTACCCAAAGGTTTGTGTAGAGGTCCTGGAGCGTGCTGTCTGGGCTTGGTCTGTATCCTGTAGGAACTGCCTGTGCCCCAGGAGCCCGGAGGCATTTGGTTTGCTGTAAGGTCATGCCACAGGCTGAAAACGGAGATGTATTTCTACAAAGACTCATGTTGTTTTGGACATTTTTATACTTAGTGTCTCATTTAATGACACAAAAGGTCCACAGTACATTTTGTTGCTGAATATGTTCACTTCGGTGTCTTCATGTACTTCCAAGAGAAATACCACAAAATTTTCTTTCTTCTTGTTATTCTGAGTGAATGTGGCATTTAAACTATGTTTAAACTGCTGAGTTTGCTTAGGAATCTTTCAAATCTTCATGGTTCAGAAAGATTCAAGTTTCTAGTCTCTATTTATGTTGAATTTTAATTCATGTAAAGCAATATGTATAGAAATTATTTTCGACAGAATTAAGCTGCTTTCTGTTTTTAAATATATACTCCTGCAGACTAGTTGTTCCTGTTATAAAATTATATGGAGTTTTCCAGTAATAAGAATTAAGTGCATGGCAGTAATTCAGGACAAAATTAGCAAATATGGTAAACCAGTATTTATTCTTAAACCAGAGAAACATTAATTACCAATTACTCACTTGGGTTTTCTTTTTAAAAGCAAGAAATTAAAATTAAAAAGACAGCTAATATCTTGGGAAGTCTGGTATTCTTCCGGTAGGTTAAGTGTAGAATATCTTCTGATGTGTGCTTGTACAAAGCAGTCTTTGTCCATTTTAAGGTAATATTTTCTCAATAAATCAATGTGCAGCACTTAATTGAGTTAAAATTGTGGTGTAATGGCTTCATTTGCTTTCTTTAAGTCTGGTGCTGTTTTATTTATTTGCATAACGTGGCACTTGGATATGGTCTTCATAAAGTCAGCAGGCATCTCCCTCCTGATTTCTGCAGCAGAGTGACATGGAGGGAATCTGAATCAGGGGACCAGGACTTAGGAGCTCTCAACTAGGTCTTCTTTACTGCAACTTTAAAAATAGTAGCATATCTGAAATTAATCATGTATTTGTACTGATAAGTGGTCAGACGTTCATCTTCACTTTGTCTAACCATTTTGATCTCTGTGTTTCACTTGACTTCAGGTTTCTGAGCAGGAGATGGATGAAGCAATCGCACGTACTACCCACCGAGAGAGCAAGGATGCCAGCTCCTCTCATGTTGCAGGTAGCAGCATGTTCTCTCCTAATATGTGTCCTTTTACAGATGCAGGAAGGTTTAAGGATATGCTCTTGGGTTCCCCAACATCAATATTTTGAGGGCCCTCAAAACAGCAGAGCAGTACAGGGGGTGTCCACTGCAGAAATTTTATCAAAAACATCCAGTTCAGATGGATAACCCTATAGCTCATGTTATTTGCTTTGGGTTTCACTAGGCTGCCATGATCTGAAAGTAGGGTTGCCAAGAGGTGGTTGCTCTATCTTCTCTTCAAGGTGAATGGGAAGCACAATGGCCTGGTGGGGAAAGGACAGAAGGAATCAGCTCCTTCTGTGTACACTTATCCATGTAGGTGGCCAAAAAAGAAAAAAAAGAGAGTATTGTTGTGTCCATTTGAAAGAGTCCAGATATTGCATACTGGACTATATGTTTTAACTCCGTTTTAATCTTTGGGGTCATGTCAAAATGTGCGTTCTGGCATTTGTCTGATGTTTTTGAACTCCAGATTTAGCACTGCCTTAAATCTTGCAGATGAAAGCAAACTCTTGGCAATGGCAGGGTGACTAGTAAGGTGATTTTTAGACAGATATGTTAGATTTGTAATTATTTTCTTTATATCGGTGTCAGCTAAGACCTTTTCTGAAGTAGACCTTGCCAGTGGCTGCTAATTTGTCTTTCGAGATTGCACCTAGTTTAGCAGCATGGTACAGTGGGTGAGGAGGACCATCTCCTGCTCATCTTTTGTTCATAGCTCTGTCCTGGGCCTGGCTGGCATAATGTGCCTCTGTGGTCATGTTTCACCTGATCTGAGGGAAAGCTTGTGAAATGTTAAATAAATCTCACTTTAGGAAAGCAATTCAGATAATGAATTAGCAAGATGAAATGCTGCTCCCAGCTCAGAAGGTGAATGAGCAACTTGTTTGGATATATGGACTACAACTTTAATTTTTGGCATCTAACTAAGCTGTGTTTCACAGGAGCTGTACAAAAAAGCCCATCTCCTAATGTGAAGGCTAAACAAGGAGAGACCTCATCTCCCCTCAGCTGGACTATGAAACGCTTCCTGGAGCCAGCAAGCCGGGTAAAAAGATTAAATGCAATAAGAACAGCGACTGCTTCAAATTCAGCTTTTACTGAAGCTCTTACTTGATCAAGGGGTTCAAAACCAAACCTCTATGTTCCTTCCCTGTCACATGGGCTCCATAAAAGGGGTTGTTTCTTACGCCACACATTTAAATCATGACAGCAGCAAGTTCCTTTTTGTCTGTGTGGCTGTAGCCTTTGTGAGTGATGTGCAGAGCATGGCAGAGAAAGCTGTGGGCTCCCACCTCCTGCCACCTCGAAGGCACCCTTGCTCTGTGGGACACAGGGACAAAATAAGCAGGAGGGACCTGAGCCTGTGGGCAGAAGACTGAGCACTCGGTCTGTCTATATAGCCATTGCAGTGGAAAAGCCTCTTGTTTTTCCTGGGAAAGCCAAAGAAGCCATACAAACTGTGTCCAGCGATACGAACCCTTCCCTTCTCTCAGTGCAGAAGGTGTATAAAGGGAATGACATGAGTGAATGGTTTCATCCCTTGTTTCTGCATTGAACCACATCTGCAAAGGAGTAGGATTTGGAATCCTTTTGTATTTATTATACTGGCTAAAAATGTACTGATGTGCAGCATTTCGGCCATCCCAGTTTGACAGATTGGCTCTCAGTATACTAACAAGTCCTCTGTTTTAAAAATTGGCTTTAAACTTCCTTTACTGATATGGCAATGTGAGTGGAGTTTGTGGTGTGTGCATGCAGACAGGGGCTTTAAGCATCGATGGCAGCCGGTCACCAGGCTCACTTCTTTTCAGCAGGGCTCCGTCAGCTCCGAGGCAGAGCTTTCCCAGTACTTCTCGCACGACGGCACGAGCCACCTCCCATTTGCTGATGCTGTAACTGGCTCCTGTGACGAAGAACAGCTCCGTCAGAAGAACAGAAACAGTTTGCTGGATGATGGCTCTCTTCTTCCTGGCAACCTGCGTAAGTGACAGAAATGTGTCTGGTCATTTGGCTAATGAGGGGAGAATCACTGAGCGCTGGTTTGCTCTGCAGGATAGCTATGGTGATTCCTGTGCTGGTAAGAGAGGCCGAGCAGCATAGTGCAAGCCAGTGCTGATCATACGAAATTCTGGAAAACGGAAGGGGTTTACAACAATGCACATAAATGCCCGTTTCCATGGTATTTTGCCCAAATTGCTGCTCTGATTAAGTGAAATTGACTTTATTTGATTGGTTTGGCTGAAACTAGATTGACAGCACTGCAGGTTGGTGGGTTTTTTTCAAGTGTATGATCATCATCTGATTGATTACACTTAAGTGAAAGCGTTCATAGCTATCTCAAATACACAATTTCAAAATATTTACATATAGCAGTGTAAAAACAACCAAATGTTCAATTTGACATCATATTTTGCGTATGTGCCTTCCTCCCTATAGTAATTGACTGAAAGAATCTTAGATTTCCTTACTGACATGCACCTGATCTCAAATTCAAAGGATAATACATTTTTTCTTTCTTTCCTATGCTTCTCAAGTAATGTCTTTGTCTACAGCATGCTTTTCTCTGGAAATTCATTATTTAATGCTTAAAAGCATTTTTACATTTTAAAATACCCACAAAACAAAGCAAAACAAAAAAACTCCTACAAAATAAAATGCAATTCTTTCTAAGAAGTATGTGGAAAGGATTCTTGGGTTTATTAGTCTTTAATTTGAAACTCATTGTCATATTTACCGTGTCTTTGTTCAGGAAAGCATTTTTCACTCTCTGTAAGTTGATGCAGACAGTCCTGAACATAGATTTAAGCAAAATATGAAAGAAACTCTGTTTTTAAAGTAAAATACACATGTGAATTTGCATCTCTTTCTTCTTTGGGTCACAGGCATACTTTAGAAATAAACTGAAAATAGAACCAAATGTCCCATGAGCTGATTTCGGGAATTACCCATAATTTGTAGAGCTATCTGCTGTCCCTCTTGCTGTTTTACTATAGTTAGAGGGAGGACATGAAAAAACCGCTTTTGCTTTGTGAGGAGGGGTTGAGCTTCTCCTGCAAACAGAGCCACATGTACTTTGCTGCAGTCAGATGCATGGTATTAAAAGTTATCTATAAATGCGATTAAAGTATAGCTTTTATTTTTTTCCCTAGCTGCTAGAGAAGCAGGAATGGCAAAAGCAAATGGTCTGGCTTCTCCAACTAGTGGGAGATCGTCTGGCCTGCACAACAAGCACATGGACTCTGTCCGACCCGGCATCCTCAGTGACAGCCCCAAATCTGCCCGCAGCCCCTTTCACCGGCAGAGGAGGGTTGTCTTCTACGATGGTGATGTTAGTGATGATGACGAAAGTTCCCACTTGCAAAGAAGCCAGAGGGCCAAGAGCCAGGAGGACGCTGGCATTGTCATTGCAACCTCATCTGTAGAAATTGATGATGAAAGCCAGGACAGCGAGTCACCCAGATACAGTGGCACAGAGACATCTTCCCCTGTCTTCAGCAACTCCGTGGAGTCTGCAGACAGCACACTGGAGCAAATTGACTCTCCTTTTTTCCCCATCATAGCGTTCGATTACTCAAGTGTGCCTGAAGTTCGTCTTGGTAGCCTGAGTTTGAAGGAGCTCCGGGAAGCACAACTTGAATCTAAGAGATCGCCAAAACTTGAGCACAGAGCAGTCACAAGAGTGAAAAGCATGATGAGCACTGAGTGCCGAAGCCTTCAGAGACAGAGGATGGAGGACCATGGCTCTTACAATAAGCCTGTTGCGAGGATGCTCCCTCACAGCAAGAAGTGTGAAGCACCGGACGGGTCCAGTCAGGGACAGGGTGAAATAGTCACTCTGGTTCGCAATGAGCACGAGTCATTTGGCCTGGATTTGGAAATCCAGGCCATGCCCTTAAAGGTTGTTGTCACAGGGCTGCGGCCAGGGGGACCAGCAGAAATGGTAATTTTTTAATGTTTAATTGTTGTGATTTGCATTTGCTTTGCAGGGATGATTATTATTAAGCAGGTGATCTGTTGAGAGTAAGTGTAAGGGAGATGCTTGTCTCTGCTGGGCAAAACGTCTCATCCCGTATTGTTCTGAAGCTGCTGTTAAATGAAATGTTTCTGGTTCAGAAGTGCAGCCTTGGCTGATCAAAACTAAGAAAGTCGAGAGGCAGATCTACTGAGGTGGACTCATCCCCACAGGCAGTCAGTTTTGAGAGAATATTATTCTTTTGTTTCCTTTCTTTTCACCAGAGGCAAAGACAAAATAAGTAAATCATGGTGGTAAAAATGTTTATTATTTTTTATACACATATTCCTGCGTTATACAAATCTGGTACCAGGAGACCTTAGGTGCTGGCTAGGTTTGCCAAGCGCCATGGAAGTACCAGTAACATACTGCTCTTCTGCATCTCATATGTGCACATATTAGTGTGGATACTTGCTTCATGCTGGATGTGGAATTGCTGACCTAGATGCAAAAGTGCAGAAAGAGGAAGGAGGATACTCTGGTATACAAACCTGGACGTAGCATTTTTCATCTAGTTACACGTTGTAGCAGTTTGAATTGGGCTGTGAGAGCTGGGGATTTGGGTTCCGTTCCTGCCTTTTTCTCTGACTTACTGTGCAGTGTTTAGAAACACATTTAGGCTTTTACCTTAAGAGCTCGCTCCCTGTCCAATTTAGTTGTTTAGGAGAGTCCAGTTGGCCCAATGGGAGGTTGTGACCAGAAATATAATTTATACATGAAATGCAAAAATGATAGACAATGTTCCAGTCCTGAAGAAACTAGGACTGATCCATCTCAGTTCATGTGAATGAAGAATGCCATGTCCCCCATCCTGATACTGATCTCTCAGAGAACCCAGCAGCTCTTTTGACCTTCCTGTTTGAGGCTGATCACTAATTCCTCTCCTGGCGAAAGCACAGTCTGCTCTTTATTTAAATGTTGGCAAACTGACAGCAGGGGTATCTGTGCTTTGCAGTGATGTGAAATAGGGAATGTTGCTCATAAGCCATTAATTGCTTCCCTGCAATATTTGCCCCTGTGGCAGGGCCTCTGAGGTGTATTTATAATTTCCTTGGATCTGTCATTGCATCAGGGATCAATGGGCAAGATGGCTGTAGGAGACGAGATTACCACCATCAACAGTATCCCAGTCAGTAAGATGACGTACGAGGAAATCTGCTTGCTTATGCAGTGTCTTCCCACATCCGTAACCCTGGAGATCCAGAAAGCAGCATCAGGTGAGAGAGCAGTTTTGCATTTGTACCATTTATTCTAAGTACCAGTGAAGAAAATTCCCTTGGATCAGCTGGGTCCGACCTTCTGCTGCCCCAGCTTCCGACATTGATTCAGAGTGAAAACGGGGTACATTGTGTCTGCATTGGTGAGCCAGGCAAAGCACCAAGCTGGGCTTTGGGGTCCTCCCTAGCACCACGATGAGGGGACCAAACCTGCTCCTGTGTGAAGCGTTCAGAGCTCCTGCTTATCATATGTCCCTCCTGCCAGCATTTGCAGAGATCTGAGTCATTTCATGCAGACCTGGAGCTAACTCATCAGTGACCCTGTCCTGACAACCCGTTTTACTGCTGTGCCTGTTCAGTAAATATGTTGACCCTTTCTAATAACTTCTGTCTCTTAAATCTGAAGTTTAAGTAATGTTTTTATGAATGGACAATAAGATAATAAAAGCCTTTTTCCTTTCTCTCCCTTTCGTGTGTCAGAATTCTCTAATGTGCAGAAAGATGAAACAGAAAACCCAAGAAAACTAGAATCTTATCAAAGTGTTTATTTGCATGTTTCTTATAAAAAGTTTTCTAGTTTGAATTGAAATATTTGATACCTCTTTAGCTTCTGCTCAGGGCTGATTTATGCTGTTACAGCAATATATGCTTCCCCACTGACTGTACAAATTACGTGGTGTGGAAATGAGTGTTTGAAAAAGAAAAGCATACTTTTCAAATTCAGGAAGAACATAATATTTTGCTTCGTTTTAGGTTATGATCTTCTTCATGTACCTCTTAATACCTGGGAGCCTAAAGTGCTTCCAGATGCTTCAGTTCCAGTTGTTCTTTAAGTAGTTCCTGGCTTGGCAGAGAGTCCTGTTCTTGTTTCCTTAGATCTTTGTGGCTTTTGCAAACTAATAGCACTGCGGTAGGGGCGCATTGGCACTCCTTTATCAGGCAAGTCTTCTGCTTTCCCGTTCCCCTCGCCCACCCTGCTGGCAGAGGGTCTCTTCAGTGTGTGATCCAGCACACTGAAGCAGGGCAGCACTTCAAATCTTAACCTGGCTGCTTCAGATTACTCTCCTGAGATGTCTTCCCCTTTGTTGACTCCAGGAGGAACCTGCACTTCTTAACATGGGTACCTAAATTAAGTGATGTGGATAATCCCACGGGTTTGTGCAAAGATTAGAAAGATGTGCTGGCACATTTGAGTGAGCAGGAAAGGATGCTGGCTCTATGAATACACCCCTCCTTCTCCATGCACTTTCTGGGTCTCACTGAGTAATAACTGCCCTCTGGAAGGCAGCTTGAATGCGAATGCGTGTCCCAGAAGCAATGTAGAAAGGTGCAAGCAGGTGCCTAGGATGAAGTGCTGAAAATTGAAGAGCTGGAGAAATGGGTGAGCTGGAATGTTTTGGAGTGCAGCAGTGACAGGGAGCTCAGTGTGTTGCCCAAGAGTGGGTTAAACATGTATTGGAAGCAAGGAAAGGTCTGTGCCAGAAATCCTGTAAAGCCCATATGCTTAATGCGTGTATAACATCAGCCATGCATGTCACATTAAACACCTGCAGAAGTGCCGAGAGGATCAGAGTCAAGTTGTTTATGCACAGCTCGTCACTGTGTTATCTGTTCACCTTTGTTCGCTGTGCAAGGGCTTTGTGTACTCTCTGCAATCTATTGGAGACATCTTCGATCAAACAAGTAATGAGAAGCTGTACTAATCAGCCTGACTTACTGCACACTGACACTTAGGTAGTTGGCTGCTTGACTGCTGAAATTTCAAAGATGAGAATTAAGCAGATCATGACCACTTACCTTGGATAAGTGGATTGCTCCCTCCTGTGTGTTACTCAAATATGCAGGGTTATGATTAATTTGAGTTGTTGTAAACATCGTTGCAGAAGAGGAGGAGTGCAGAGCAAAAGGAAAACATGTAGTCTGACTACGTGGGTGTCTATTTTTGTAATAAAACATGGTGTTTTGTATATCACTTCCTATATCTGACAGGATTTTGCTTCTTTTATTTATTTATTTTTTTATCGTAATGCAGCTGTCAGCAGATTTACAAACCTCATCCTGTCTCCAGGGGTAGACAGTCAAAATCAGGCTGATGTCAACAGCATCCTCGCAACTGGGCAAGAACCGAGTGCCGGGAAGCGAGAAGGAGCAGGTTTGCAAAATGCCGGTGGTGACTGTGCGGTGGAGAGGCCAACACTGCCACCCGATGCCACGAGCAAAGACGCGCAAAGGGGGACGGCGAAAGGCAGCCGCCCCGAGGACTGCGCTGCCATCCCCGTCACTGACATCGATGACTTGCTCAGCCAAATGGGTGCTCCCGAGAGCAGGGCTTCGCGCACCCCGTCGCGAGCAGAAAGCCCCCTCCGAGAAGAGTACACCACCATGTGCTGCTGTGGGACTGATGAAGGCTGTCCCGGTTCTGAGCCACGGCCAGCCAAGGAGGAACTGCTGGAAAAAACTGTGAATTGTGGAGCTAATGCACAAGGGGTTTTGGGGCTGTCTGTGTTGGACTCCATTAACACAGGCAAACTTTTTACTGTGAATAAAAACTCTTTAAATAACTATTCTAGGAATTTTAGCAGTTTAAATGAGGATGAGTTGCCTGCAGCAAACTCTCTGGAAGGTAAGAGAAGTGACCCGTTTCCAAAGTCTATGTATGGAGCTGCAGAGGATTCTCACTCAGACGCAGAGTCTGTTACGGAAACCTTTGATAGTGCTAATGAGGTGTTGCTTGGGCCGTGTGCTGCTGCTAACACCCCTGCAGTCTGTACTGTAATGGAGTCGGATGAGGAGCAAATTGAGATTTGTTGCATGAATGATGAGCCGCAAAAGCCTGCACAGGAGCAGCATCTCACATCTGCAATAAACGCATCCTCTCTGTCCCCGCTGCACAATTATGATGGCAAAATTTTGCAAACTGAGGGCTGTGCAATGTGTGGGTCACTGGAGACAAGCATCAACAAACTGGGCTTGGAAGATCACAGTGGTCCCACTTCCTGTCCTTCACAGTGTTCAGATGTGTCCTCTGCATCCTTGTGTTCTCCTTCCCCAGTTTTCCTGCCAGAAAAAGACATCCTAAAGAATTCAGTCAGTGTCCCTGAAGTTTACTCTTTCTGTAACACTGGTGCCTTAAGTACAGAAGAACAGATGGGTTTGGGGAACAGTAATGGACGTATGAAATGCTGTGAATCCATTGAAGAGGAAGGGTCTCTGCACTGCAAAAAAATAAGCTTTTGCCCTGCTAGGAATGTCAGTGGCTTGGAGAACAACTTGATTGAGAAAGAAGGATATTGTGATGAGCAGAGATTCAAATCTGGAAGGGAAACAGTGGTTGATGACTGTGATCATGCTGTTAGTTATTGCCTAGTGAAGAAAGAAACCAACAGTTTGTCCAGCTTGTCTAAACCAGAGAGCAGTCATGTGAATACATCATCATCAAAACCAATATCACTCAGGTCTCCCTTTCCCACTAGATCTAAAGATCCAAAGGCTAACACAACTTATGACTTGCCAGGGAAAAATGAGAAAATTAACTCTGTGACTTCAGGAAGGACTTCAAATGGAAAAGTCCAAAGCTCAGGCACAAATCACTGCAAAGGACCTGCAGTACCGCATAGCCCATCCTCACAGAAAAAATCCTGTCAGGAGTCTAAGGGAATGGCACAAAAAAGTATAATGGATACTCTTTTGAATAACCAGAAGGCCAAAGCAACACCAAAGCTAAAAGGGTTCACCGTCAAAAGCAAAGCAAAGACAAATTCAGATTCTTCTGGCGCTAATCCTACCAAAGTCAGTGGGGCTGATCAGAAAAGGAATTCTGTTTCTCCACAACAGTCCCCCAAACTCCTGGCGAAGAAAACACCATTGTCCCGTAATTCACCTACAAACCCAGATCCTGGCAAGAGCATTTCAGCAGCCTCAAGGACTCTGAAGTCAGAGCTAGAAAATAAACCATCTCTGGTCATTTCTGAAGATTCACTTCCACCTCTCCTGAATGGCACCTGCAGCTCAATAGCAAGCAGTGAAATGAAATGTGGCTGTGGAGAGCTAACAGACCTGCAGCAGGCATGGGGAAAGCCAAAAGAAAAGCAAGTTTCCATGCAGCCTGTGGTGTTTCAGGGTAAGGGTGTTAAGGTGGATGATTTCAGAGCCAGAGATGGTCAGTCCAAAGTCACTTCGTCTCCTCAGGGGATACCAAAAGTTGAATACGTGAAAGGGAGGACTGAGAACACTGGAACAGGCCTGAACACAATCGAGAGCATCTATAGTGCAGATGACCTTAGGCAATTAGATCTGCAAAATGTCGGGCTATCTGCTGAAGGCTCTTCTTCATTGAGGTCCCCCTCAGTTCAACAGGAGCAGCTAGAAGGGCAGGAGATCCAGCGCACTTTCATTGAGGTGAAGCTTTCTTCCTCATCATCCTCTTCCTTATCCTCCTCTGCCTCTTCCTCACCAGCATCGTTTTTGCAGCTGCCATTGCTGGAGAAAACAGAAGAGGCGAATGCAGAAGTGCCTCGGCTGACTGAGGGAATGGGGACTGTGCAGTATTTCTCAAAAGCAGATACCACCGGAGACAGAAATCTTTATGGCTTGTCAAAACCTGTGACGAGGACTTACTCAATGCCAGCCCAGTTATCTGGTCACTTGAGGGAGGACTGCCATGTTACAGAGGTTCATCCCATGCAAAACCCCCAGGGCCATGCTGCAGAGGAGAAGTACCCCCAGGTGGCGACAGGGATGCTAAAGATGGTCCATCTTAACCTGCCGAATGGACAGAGCGGGAAGGAGCAGGTGTACATCTCCAGAAGCTCCCAGAGGGTCCATGACACCTCTTCCTCAGCCAGCAACACTAGCTGCCCCGCTGCCGATAAGCTGAGGAGCTTCAGGAGGAATTACTACTACTATGAGCTGAACTGGCCACATGAACCTACCTCATCCTTCTCCGTCAAACAGCGGATCAAATCCTTTGAAAACCTGGCAAATTTCGACCGGCCCATCGTGAAGGCCATCGATATACACTCGGCCGCGAGGTCCCCCCTCGCCAGGAGGTCGTGCGGTGGGATGGCCACTGCCGCCAGCCCCGCCGAGACCCCACGGGCCTTGCGACGCAGCTTGAGCTCCTATGGCGGTAGCCCGAGCCCAGCCAACGCCATGGCCAAGTCTCCGGCCAGTGCAGAGCCCATGCGTGTGGCGGAGGGTGGCAAGGGGGAAGGAAAGGCCCAGAGAAGCGAGGATGGCAGTGCGGGGGCAGACCCGGTCGCCTTTCCCCCCTCAGCCTCGCAGGCTCGCCGCAGCCGGGGCCTGGGGCGGCCGCCACTGTCCCGCTCCCGGCTGCGGGAGCTGAGGGCCCTCAGCATGCCCGACCTGGACAAGCTGTGTGGAGAGGGCTTCTCGGGGCCGCCGCAGCCCGCCTGCTTCAAGACGGAGCTGGAGATCACACCCCGCAGAGCCCTCGGCACGTCGGCCCGGGGCGACGCAGCCCCACCGGCCCGCTGCGGCCCCGCTGAGGCGGGCGCCATGGGGATGGGTGCCGGCAGCCCTCGGGACAGCGGCTCGGGGACACCGGGGTCTGCCTCAGATGACGACGCGCCCCATGGCAGCTCTCCGGGTGGGGAGCGCTCAGGAAACAGCTGGTCCATCAGGTTGGTGTTGGCTTTGGTGCCGCCGTTTCGTTTTCACCCCCACAAGCCTCTCCATCGCCCCAGGTCCACCCCAAAGCTCGTTTCAGCTTTGTCCCTGGTCCCCATTCCCCTCACGGTTTGGGGTGCCGTCCTTCGTGCTGTCTGGTGCTGTCTGGTGGTGGCTGTGCTTCAGTACAGGTTGAAATGCTTTATCCTGGCGGGGCCGGGCTGCTTTTCAGTGTCCCCTCTAGCTGTTTTTTGGTCCAGTGTTTGGCCATGTTACGGCCCAGCAGCTGCCATGGAGGGGAGGCTGTGCAGGGCTTGCTGCCAGCACAGCCTGCAGTGACAAACGAGCTTGTTGTCCTGCCAGAAGTAGTCCTCAGATGTAGCTGTCTCCTTGTTTTTGTTAATGTCTGTTGTTAAAACATTGTGAAAGGAGGAGGGGAACAGAACGGGGACTGATTTTAAGGGTTATTCGTAAATTGCCTTCTCTGCCCCTTCCCATTCTCCCAGCATACACTGTTTCTTACCTGCTTTCAAGATTTCTGTTTGTTAATGAGCTGGCCCTTCATCATTTACCCTAATGCAACCTACATTGTGTACCCGAAACGTATCTCTACACAGTCTAGAAATAAAGCTCTTTTATATTTTTCTGTTCATTTTAGCTTGGATCAGCTGCTTGTCTCAAGCCTGGACCAGCAAAAACTGCAATCTGTTTTGTCAGCAGTAGTACCAAAATGTGATGTTGCTGCTATGCTCCAAGAAGTCAAAACACAAGTAAAGGTAAAAAAAGGAAGATAAAAACTAAATTACTGGCGGTATTTTTAAGGGTTTTCTTAATGGCAGACAAAATCTCTTCCAAACAATTTCAGAGCTCCTCCAGTAGTCCTGTGGTAGGTTACAGTTGATGGTCTTTTTTACTAATGCTGGTTTTTGAATGCCTGCTATAAACCCATAATAAATTTGAATGGCTTTTGTATTAGAAAGGGTATTGTTTGTCAAGTGCGAAAGCAGTTTTGAGCCACAATAAATAGACCTATTTTAAGTGGAGAGGTATGCCTCCATTTGAGTCATTGTTACAGCTGAGAAACTTTTGGGTTTGCTAATAATTGCACATCAGAATTTAACTTTCCACCAACCATCTGGGTCAGTATCACTTTCCCCACCATGCAGGGGAAGCTCTGCTTCTCCCTGTGCCTGGAAGCACCTGTCTTTTGCTAGAAGCTGCAATCATGCAAATTGAATTTATTTTGTTTAATGCTGAACTGGTGGACTGTAACATCAGAAAGCGCCTGCTAGAGAGTTTCTAAGAGGCTGCTGTGCCCTTTTTGCTTTCTTCTGTGGAAACTGATTATTGCATTAAGCTAACCTGCTTCATTATCTAGGTGTTTAAAGAAGGCCTCCAAAGTGAAATGATTGCCAGAACATTACTTCCCTGTTTTCAGTGTTTGTGTTTGTGTTTTTGAGATACATCCACATCCATTTTAAATCAGAGCAGAAGTTGATAAAATAATGATAGCACTGGAGGAGAAACTGCCATCTGGTCTGCATAACTGCTGGCTGAGCTGCATTTAGAGCGTTCCTGAGTCTTACTCAGAAAGATTGCTGTTTCAAACATAGAACAGGCTGGGGGGAACAGGACCTCCGCAAAATACCCAGCTTTACCTGCTTCCAGGGACAGTGTAGCTAAAGCTTGCAAGTCCCGAGAGCTTGATGAGCCAAGAGGGTTTGGTAGGTCTACTGATAAAATTAGGATTGGATTGTACTTCTGGCCAAAGGTAGTTAAGTGTTCTTTAAAGTATTTTGCATGGGGTCTTGGAGAAATTGTATATTTATGCCACTTTTCAAATTCTGAGAACTCAAATATTTATAAAGCTGAATGCTTTTTGGAATGTACTCCTCGTCTGCATAGTTTCTTATCCATATTTAAGCACAGTATGGCACGTACGCTGGAAAATTTTATGCTAGTCAAATGCTGGATTTAAATGTACAATAGGACAGTTCTTCATAGTTATGCAATTGCTGAAAGATGAGATGGACTGAGAGCTTCCCTGGGAAGAGTTTGTCATCATCTTTTGCTCTGAACAATGCTGAATTTACTGCTAGCATTTAATAAGTGTTACTAAAATAAAAAAATAAATATGTGGGCATTTTATTGTTTAAATCTTTTTGACCAATGATTTTTGGCTAACAGGCTAAACAGAGGTGATCGTTGGAGGCCTTGTGTGTCCACTGAGTGGCCAAGTAAAGCAGTGAGCGTTCATAGGCAGGTCTTTGTGCCCCATGGTACACGTGCTGGCTAAGGACACCATTGAGAGCTGGGGAGGGAGCAATTGCAATGGGAAGTCAAAGTTCAGATTGACCCGGGACATGTAGTCCTCACAAAACCCTCTAACATCTGGACCTCTGGTATATTT
>VYZM01021345.1:0-20952 GCA_013398915.1 Dromas ardeola | reverse complement strand
CCCCCCCCCCCCCAGTGTAAACAAATTAAGTTGTGGTAGCAAGGGTTGGAAAGAACATGAGCTCTTAAACAGAAAAGGTTGCTATAGTACTTAAAGGTCAAAGATATGTGTGTGTTTCCATTACCCTCACTGCACTTTGAGCTGGCCTAGATTTTAACTGATTTTATTATGTCTAGCCTAACATAAAGCTGTTCTTACTTGGGTACAGGTGAGAGGGGTCTTAACATCTACCAAAGACTGTGGACTAAGATGTTTAGCCCTGACTACCCCTCTCTTCTCAAGCACTGATGGATCAGTGATGTGGAGGAGGGTGGCATTGGTTTTTGACATTGTCTCTGTGCATTGCAGGGATACCTCTAATGCAGAAAATCCTCCAGGGCCATAATTTGTCAAAAAAGAACACAGTGAGGCCAAGAATTTGACTGTTGTTTCACCAAAAAAGGGTAATAATCTGTGATTCCCTGTGTCTTTTGAAACAAAATTAAAAGGCAAACACTGAGTTAAAATCCTGAGTTCAGTGAACTAAATATGGCGTTTAATGCTAAATAGATTAAGAGGTTGGTTTCTAATGATGTGCCATTAATTTTAGTGTTGACAGTTTCTGGAAATTACTGGTGTTGGATGTGATTCTGGGTAAAGGCTGAGAGACCTGCTTTCTACTCCCCTCTCCTGATGCTGTCACCCACAGACAGTTACTATCCCCTTGTTACACCAGATGCCTGCTTATGGTTCCCCTTACACCAGAAAATGTGGTCTCTGTAACGGTGTCTGGTTTTACCCTCATAACCATTCAGAAGACAGCACTAGATTTGCTGGATGAGACTGCTTCTCTCTCATAGCAAATTCTGTATTTTGGCAGTGGGCCGTCGCTTCGAAGAAATCAGCTTTACACCTTTGTTCTGTGCCTGGAGCCAAGTTCAGCTGTGTTGCAGACCTGGGCCAGTGCATTTCCTGTGCTGCACGCTCACATTTCCACAACAGCACAGATTTAGTCCCATTTGGATCACTGTAACAGGCTCCTTACTTTCATCTCCCAAGTAAAACAGTTTTCCTGCTGTCCCATCTAACCTTCCCAAGCTTCAGTTTGTAGACACTGCTGCATGCAAGGCTATCCAGCACGGCTGGGAAGAGATTGATGAAACTGCCCTGTATTACATTTTTGTAGCTGCCTTTCAAGAGGAAGGCAAAATGGGATAACAAAAGTGTTAGTAATTCCCTGGAAAGTACAGTGCTTGGTCCAGAAAGGTGTATGGGAACTATTGAGTTTTGACTGCAAAATGTCGAGCAATGCAAAGTTGATTACAGCCTGTGAAAATTAGGCTGTCCAAGGTTTAATACCCTTCCACTATCCTAATTTTGACTTTGCTTTCAAGCCTTGGACTGACTGAAGAAACCTTTGCTGTCACCTGAGCTCTCCTGTATGGCTTCGACTCATCTGTAGCATGAACAGAAATGCATTTAATGTCTCAGTTTTAATTCCTTGAGTTGCTTTTTCCACCTGCCGTAATCTGAGTTAATTTGTCATCTGTGCGGGAACTTGGTCTTGATCTTTGGTTTTGTTTTTCTGCTCCTTCCCCTTCCCGTCCATCTCCATTTTTCTGCTAGAGCAAAGAAGACACATACTTTGTAGTCTTGCACAAAGAAGAAGGAGCTGGCCTGGGATTTAGTGTGGCTGGAGGAACAGATCTGGAACAGAAATCAGTCACAGTAAGTGATGGCTTCAAGTCCTTTTTTTGCAAAGCTCACTTTAAAGCAGGCTGGTGAGTAGATCAAGTGCTCGTTTATCAAGACTCACTGCAAGTCATTCACAGTCATAAAACAGTGTCTTTCAGAGGCGGCTGCATGCCATCTGCTACTGAAATCAATGTGTGTCTAGGAAGTGTAATTTTTATGATTGGAAATGGATGCCAATTATGTTTCCAGTCTTTAAAAGTCTGTTACTAGATGAGATCAGCTAGTTCTAAATCCTGTGCGTGTAAATAAAAACCGGCATGCAGTTGCAGTACATGCAGCCTTTTAGGGGAGGTTTTCATTTCCAGCCCTTGAAAGTGAACTCTGTGCAACGAAGTGTTTGAAGGTTTTTGCAAATCCTGAGAATGACTGTTTCAGACTTCAGCAAGCATTCTGGATTTCACTTCACAGGTTTGTTTTGGTGTTATTAAGACCTGTTTGTTGTCAGTAAATGAGGGTTGTTTTTTTAGGTTTGTTTTTTAAAAAAGCCTTGTACAGCATTCTGAACCAAGGATATTGTGTGTCGTTAACTGATACTGGTATGTAAAAAGCAATACCAAGCAATTGAAATAGTGTTCAAAAAAAGATGCGCGTGGCAGAAAAATCCAAGACAACCAGTGTTCCATGTCACAATTTCTTTGCACAAGGTATGCATTTAAATTCTACCCTGAAAGAGAGAGATCCACTAAGTGCTGAGATTAGAAGTAGGGTATGTCCTCAGTCTTTGGAGCCTGCAGCAGCCCTTGCGTGAATCTTCTGTTTTTTGCTCTTAGACAAGACAAATGCAAGAAAATATATTTTTCATTAAGCAGTCATTGAGCTAGGACATGGTCAAAGTCTAGGGAATAGACTCCACTTCTGTCACTACAAAGGTGCTGTTCCCTGTCTCTGGCCCAAACACTGGCAGTGTCAGCTGTGAGCAAGGGCAAGGCTTAGCAGCGTCCCACCCCAGAGAGCTCCTCACATAGAGACAAGGTACACTACCTAAAAATATGGTCTTGAGCTCTCTCAGGCTGAGTAGCTGATGAAGTCTTTCTTCTGAATGCCATTAACCATGAGATCAAAAGAGTGTCAGCTGCTGCTCTTTCCAGATCCTCTTTGTTCAGTGTGTGTAAAGCGCGCGTCTCAGGTGGGAAACTTAGGATTGCCGTTAGGTGCTCAGATGGACTGTTCTACCCACTCTTGGGTGCAGAACTAGAAATGCCTAGTAAGCTTCAAAGTACTGAGGAGCTGAGCATGTGAGGGAAGGCAGTAGATGTTTTGGACATGGCCCCTGTATTCCACTTACCTTTTGCATTTGTGTGTTTATGTATGTCATTGAGGCTGTTATTCCAACTCTGAACGCCTGCTTAGACTGGCTGGAAATTTATCGCCTTGGATCTGTAGGGTTGTGGCAGGTGCCCATCTCAGCACGGCCCTGCAAAGAGAGGGAACAGGAGCCAAAAGGCTTCTTGATTCATCCTTGTTGGTCTGGGTATTAGGAGAAATTCCTGAGAAAATGCCATGCATAATTGTGTCCACAGATTTGCTGCCTTGAACCTTTGCTCAGCGGACCTAGAACTGTGTGCATGGGAAACCATATTCTGGCTGCTAAAATTACAGTGCCCTATAGGAAAGTCTTTAAACATTGGATCTCAACTCTTTTGGTCAGTTCCTTTCTGTAAATGGCACACATCTAAGGCTCAGCTGCACTTGCGGGAGTTTACTCAAAGTTTAATCCACTCTGAACAGAGTATTTTTTTCTCTAGAAAAAATGCATTTCAAGCCACTAAATCATCCCTTTGCATCTATTTGCATGGTATTTGATCAGCCAAGTGGAGATGGACAATTGAATACTCGTACAGCTGCAGTAAGGCCTTTCTTTGCACAGATGCTGCGCACTGCTTAAAAGTGTGCGTTTGAAAACAGCACAGGATGCATGTCCCAGATAGTGAGAATTTGGGGAGTGGGTGTCACATACACCGCAGTCTTGTTCTTGGTGTTTGCTGTAGCACAGATGTGGATTTCACCTGTGTGTCACTTGGAAGTATGCCAATTGAAGACCTTTGAGGAGTTCAGTGAAAGCATAAGTGATTTGTGATATTACATTCTGTAGCTGGTTTTGGTTGTCTTTGGCTTAGAAATCACCATGCAATAACAGCATCTTTTCCTCTGCTTTCCCCCCATCCCTAACTGCAGTTCTTGTCCAGTCACTCAGACCTTCGTATTTGAGGGTGTTCGTTGGAGCAAATGTTGCTTGCTTGATATCCAGGCAGTGGGCAATGATTGCAAACTTTGGTAGGGACTCCGTATTCACCTTGGCCTGTAGAGCACTATGTGTGGTCATAAGGTTAATGTGTCCTAAAGTTAAGATCTTTCTTGTAGGTCCACAGAGTGTTTTCAAAGGGAGTGGCGTCTCAAGAAGGGACTATTCATCGAGGAGATCTTGTTCTATCAATCAATGGCAAGTCTCTTGCAAGCTCACTCCATGGGGATGTCCTGAATGCTCTTCATCAGGCAAGACTATACATATATGCTGTCATTGTCATCCAGAAGGAAAAAGACAAAGCAAACAATTCCTCCAGACTTGAGACATCAGCTACTGGCAGAAAATGTGTGGGGTCTGGAAAGGATGTTTCCATGGAAATAGGAACAGGTATGATCTTTGTCCAAGAACAGTTGGAAGGATTCCCTTGCAGAGTAGACTGAAGGGAAAAATGTCCATGTGTTTTAGATTAAAAGCGTCTGTGCCTTATGTGATTGAAGAGAGCAAATGAAATTACCTTTAAATTTTATTTGTTCTCTTTTGAGCCTAAACAGAGTTTGGGGTTTTTTTTCATTTTTAAATATTATAACTAGGCAGAAACTTAGAAGGACATTTAGGGCCTAATCCAATTTCTGCTAAAGTTAGTGATTCCACGTATTCTTCCAATCCAGGATAAACTCCTTTTAAGTAGTAACAGTAGTCAGTGCAAGAAAGCAAACAACCAAAAAAGAAAAAAAACACCACAACCTCAAAGAAAATGCCAAGCCCTGCAGTTTGTTATGCTTAGCAACTGAACTTTCGCTTTGTAATAGCAGATTTCATGCTGTTTCTACTAAAAACACAGAAAAAAATTATTTTGATGTTACAGTAAATGGAGCTAAGTCAAATCCAAGGCAGCCATCCCATACGAAACAAGAGATAAATGGTTTAAGTAGAAATGTATCAGTGGAATGGTAAGTTCCTGCTTGAGCACAAGACAGCATTTCAGTATGAAGGCTGCACTTGGGGTGTTACAAACAGATCTCTCAGGTTTTTTTGTAGAATCAAGACATAAAACCCTCCAGTACCTGTCTGTATGCTGCTGCTTTTGTAGCAGGGTATGGCCTGCTTCAGTTCTGCACTGTTGCAGTGTCCCTGGGAGGGGGTGGGCAGTGGTTACAGTTTAGTAATGGGATTTGGTGGTGGGACTTCCAATACCAGGCACTTAGCTCAGACCACCGCAAAACCTGGACGTGGAGCTGCTACCCATTTTTAATCTGTTGGCTGTAATCACGACTGGTTTGGGGTTTTTTTCTGTACCAGTTTTTATTGGTTTATGCTTTCACTGGGTTTTATAGTACAGCTTTGTAATACAGTTTAAAAGAAATAGGAATCACTCTGTAAATGAATGGATCAGCCTTTCTGGAATTGCTCCCATGGATATAATATATGTAATTACTTCAGAATCCCTTCTACCCTAAATCCCCTGGGTCCTGCACGTTGGCAGATGCAGGATATCTGCTGGCTGCAGGCACTAGGGGGCAACATTATCTCATAAACAACATAGTATTGGGTTATTAAGAACATACTTCCCTCCTGCAAGGCAAAGCACGTGTTCAAATGTTTTAGATTACATTTAAAGTTGTTTGAGATAACGGTAGCAGTAATTTGTGATAATGTGGACTGCATAATTTTTACATTCACATAGGGCAAAGAGAGTCCTGTTTTCCAAAATTGTAGATTTATTTCCTCTTAAGCAAAATTGTATTTTATCTTAGCTACAGCAATATTGCATTCTAAAAATATCTGCTGTATAGGAGGCAGGATGCATCTACAGGTAATTATGGTTATTTCCATAGATATGAGACCGGAAACAATTATGTACATTAGTGAATGATTACAGATTTTTCCTTAAGAGGATGAAACATGTTTGTTTAATGTAACGTTTCATTCATTACTCTTCTTTAAAAAGATGTGGCTTGTTGAATAAGCAAGTGAGAACAAATGAAGGAAAAAGAAATGCTCTCCACTTGCTATTTTTGTAATTTTTCAGTTATTTTGTTGATGTTTAGAGTCTTTGCTAAGTTTGCTAAGCTTTAACTTTGCCAAAAAAAAAAAAAAAAAGCCGTGACAGGTTTTTGTTGAACATGCAAAATAAAAATGTCTCTGTGCCTAAATACATTTTGTACTGTAGCCCCTTCACAGCTGCAGTAATACACATTCATTTCTGAGAAACTGGGTGACACACATGTTTTAGTCTAAATGTGAACTGAATTCTGCATTGCTTTGTCACTGTGGCAAAACCAAAACCAACCAAACACAACTTGCAATTTACTGTGAACTGCATAACAAGATATTATGTATATTCTGCCACAGATCCAAACCTGGATATGAATGATGTCATCTGCGTTGAATTATTGAAAACCTCTGCTGGCTTGGGATTCAGTCTTGATGGTGGAAAAGCTTCCATTGCTGGAGACAGGCCCTTACTTGTAAAAAGAATATTTAAAGGTACTACAAGCATGCAGTGGATATTATCCCAGTTTTCCTTTTGTGCATTGTACAGACATTTTAATTCTTCACCTCAGTTTTTTTTTTGGAGCAAGAGTGGTTTTTGTGGCCCTCATTTATTACCACTTACTAGCCAAAGTGGTCAGTGAAAAAACCTCTCCTGGGAATGGCTAGGGGTTGCATCTGCTAGTGAATGTTTGTGGAGCAATCTGATTTACTGAATATGATGCGGTTCCTTCCTGGGCTTGTCCACTTTTCTAGACATTAAATTACAGCAGCTACATCACATGTAACAGTTGGAGAAGTTCATGCTTTATTCAATTTTCCTTTCTAAGAGAAGTATACCGCAGATGATCAGTGTGGTTCCAAAGCACCATCCTGCATTATACCCAATTATTAATTTTACTTTTTTTTTTGTCTTTTTTTTTTTNNTTTTAGTTAGATATCAGTATTAGCTTTCGCCAAGAATATGTGATGTTCATATTCAAAACTTGCCACTCTTGGATGCTTTGTTTGTCAGCAGGTAGTTAAACGTATATGAACTGTGTATAGAAAGAAAATCAATCCCACAACTATGCTGTGATTTTGATATGTTTTAGTCTGAGATTGAATTTAGTGAAAAATATAGGACTTTCTGAAGGAAGCGGAAACTCTCAATGAAGCCGTGGGTGTGCAGCATTTTTACAGGATTACTTTCCAGTGGTTTGTTCTCTCACCAAGGAAAAAAATCAAACTGTTATTTCCTGAATTGCAGATCAATTTCTCTGTGTGTTTGTTTTCCCCTCTTTAGAAATTGATTCTGAGAGTAAAGAGCATGTTTAATTTTTGAGCTTATTACTTTATATTCTTAGACGCGGTCCTTTTCCCTTCCCCTCACCATGATGGCTGATGTTAAGTAAGTTATCATTACAGAAAACATACTTTCATCAACAGTGAAGGG
Source organism: Dromas ardeola (assembly GCA_013398915.1). NCBI lineage: Eukaryota > Metazoa > Chordata > Aves > Charadriiformes > Dromadidae > Dromas > Dromas ardeola. The sequence goes on along the minus strand of VYZM01021345.1, from coordinate 13,546 downwards.
TGTGCGCTTCTCTAGGAGCCATTTCTGTGTCTGGTGTGTTTGCCCTAAGTTTGCTACCTGCGTCTGATTTGTTGACCCCTGTTATCTGGGTTTTGCAGTCTACTGCATTACCTGCTTATTACAGCGTTAAAATTACATGTAAAAATACATCCATGCCACATAAAACCTTTATGTTTATTTTATCAACCAGGTTTTCTGACAGCTACAGAGATAATGCGCAGCATATTTCATGCACTCATATTGCCTCCTTCAAAAGCAGATATTTTTACTGAGAACAGGGATTTATCTTGGTTAAAATAACATTTTCCGTGAGATGCAGCATGGGGTAGATTTCTAGAGCCGAGCTGAACATAAGTGACTTGTACTGAAATTGCCACTGTTGGAAAAATGTTTTACTTGTTGTTCATCACAGTGGAAAGCAAATTTTTGTTGGTTTACTTTTTTCTTAACACTGACTTTTTTCCCTTTTGCTCCTAGGTGGTGCTGCCGAGCAATCTGGAAACATAGAAACTGGAGATGAAATTCTTGCTGTTAGTGGAAAATCATTACTTGGTCTTATGCATTACGATGCCTGGAACATTATTAAATCTGTGCCAGAGGGCCCTGTTCAGTTGCTAATCAGAAAACACAGAACTTCAGCATGATGGATGCACGACATCTCATCACACTTGCTAAGACAAAACTTTTAAAACCAGTTACAAGCCGTCTTTGTTTCTAAAGTCACACAGAAGTGTCTTAATGCTCTACAGAGAGGTGCTAAGAGCTTTGGAGAACCACTGAGCAAGCATGCGATGAGCATCATAAAATCTCACCTACTTATTGGGGATGAAGGAAGCCAAATGTTAGAGACATTTTTGTATTATGTGGCCGTTTTAATGGAACTTCAAGACCTCTCCTGGGTTTGATTTAAAGTATTTTGACTGAGATAAATAACACTGTGCCTGTCCCTGATATTTTTAGTGTCTGCAGAGCATTGGAAGTATAATTTGTTGGTCACCGTCCTGTTGACAAGGATGGGTATTTAGACTGTACTGTATCGCTTAGCTGTAATAAGACTTCAGGACGCTTCCTTAGGGTCTGGTCCTTTTTTTGTTGTAATAAGAGAATGTCTGGAACAATCTCACTTTATTCTTCTAAGTGCAGTTTTGCTAAAAATGCATGACAAAAGAGTATAATTTTGCACAACTTTTATGCCTAAAACATGAGCATTTTATTGCGAAGCTGAAAAATCCTCTTAGAACTGATGAACTAACTCAGCATCCACTGCAATTGAATCTGCTGTTAGACACAACTTGTATCTGAAAGCTCTTGGCATTAATGCAATAGAAATCTGTCCAAATAATAGGTGATTGACCACCAAGGTGTAGACTGAGTTGTTAGTTGGGATTAAAATGGAAGCGATAAAAGTTGGGGTCTGAATTTTCAAATTTAGGCTTCGAATGTTAGGCACCTTTAAAAAATATATATTTTTGAAAGAGGGATAATTTCAGGTGCTGAGCGCTTGCAGATCCCACAGACTTCAGCAATCGCAAAGTATCGGGCTGCTTTTATTTGGCTGCAAGAGGTTTAAGGCTGCCCAACTTCAAACACTTCAGCTGGAAAATGGTGGTCTAAAATGGGGATCATAACAGATTAAATCTGAACTGGCCATTTGTGGTGGCTTTTAATTGCTCTTTTTCGTGTTCTCTTGTCCAGTATTTATTTTTGCTTGTGTGAGAGTGGGTGAGGAGGTGTGTGACAGATATAAGTGCACCCGTCTGCGTCAGAACAGGCTGATGCTAAGGTTTCTGGATGGTGAAACTGAAAACTGTTTGTGTAGATGGGAGAAACCATGGTGTTAGATACATCAAAACTGAAAGGGGTTGCAATACCGTGGGCGCTTCGTTTGGGTTTTCTCACCTCTACTCGCAGTAGAGGTATCGGTAGTGAGCCATGCTGCTGAGTGTTATTTATAGTCTGCTGTGCTGGGAGGAGAGTGTATGGGTGCAAGAGATTAGACTCTGTTATTTCTCTTCTTACATTGGGGATAGCTAAACAACATAAAAGAGATACAGGAGGAAATGGGCCAGTGTCCTTATCAGCTGAGAACAAGTTGTTTGTTCCAGAGTGCTCAGGTTGTTTGTCGCGTTAGGCTGGAGACTGCTTGCAGCCAGCGTGCCCAGAGTGAAGCCTCAGCCTGGAGCCAGTCCAAATCTGCAGTGCTGCCTACCTTCATAGGCAGCCAAGGCACTGCGTAGCTGTTACAAAAATGCCTGGGCTTGTTGCTTGGCCCTACCCCAAGATCATACTACAGTTTATTTACATTTATTCAACAGTGCCTGGAGCAATTGCTTCCAGGTTAGCGGAGCACTCGCTTTGGTTCATTTCTGTGACAGCTTCATTAGACTGCAACTCGTAATGTGCAGAGGAAAATTCAGTTCTGCAAGGCAACCCAAGCAGAAGAGCTGTGCAATGTTTGCCTAAACATGAATAGATTTAATTCTTTTTCAGTGACATATTAGCATGTGAATACAGGGAGAGATGCAGCTTTTGGTTACAGGAAAGGCAATACTGTACGTAGCCCTACAGCAGCTTTGCCTGCAGGATTTCTGTTGAAATTAATTCAGGTTCAGTGCTGTGAAGTGACTGTGGAGTTGGGTCCCCTGTGACCCTGAAGCTCAGCTGCTCTGTCGGGACTGGCCCTTGCCTCTGGTCACCTCCATAGTGAGAGAGGCTTCAGGAGGATGCAGCACTTGGGGTCGGAGGACCACGCTGAGGGTGAAGGCCCATGCTGGGATAAAAGAGGTTATCTCTGCGTATTTGGTGAAGAACAGGGAGAAGACATTTGGCAATGACAATGAAATGGTGAGGCCTTGTTCAGGAATGACCAAAATCTGACTGTAATAGCGTGTATAATAGATACATAAAATGCATGTGGAATTTAATGCAGCGTAGTGAATACATACCTGTATACGTAGAATACGTACAAGTGCAGTACTGACTTCTTGCTACTTTAGTGTGGTAAATCACAATTGTGTTTTAGGAAATGGCATTTTTTTTCAGTCCACAATTTAAAGTCTTGGAGGTTCCAATGCAGGGAGACGTATGTCTCCCTCGTTCCTAAACTGGTGTGAGCTCAAAGGTAAAATCTTTGTTTTGTAAATTAAACTTAATTTGAGGTGTCTTAGGATGATATGTGGTGAATATTTTCAGATGCTTATTTGCAGGTACTGCTCATTGTGGGTGATTTAGAATGCTTTCATTTTTCAGTAATCGAATACTGTTCAGTATTTTATTTTACATGCACGTAGATATGTGTTTGCTGAGTAACAGCAAAGAAAAGCGGGGATTTTTGTGCGTGATTCAGTAGTGACTATAATTTAAAAGATAGGTTTAGTGTTTTAAGTCTGATAGTTACTATGAGTAGAATGATAACACTTCTCTACTAACATTACAGCAAGAAAAAGAATAGTATTTAACCCTGATTGTTTCTGTTCCTGAAAATACCTTCTTTTTTTTTTGTGTGAAAGGACAAACACTGGATGCTACCAGTGTTGATATGATTACAGTAGCATTTCCTGACGTTTCTATGGGGGTGACACTCCCCATAAAAGCCCCAGGATTTATGCGATGTGGGTCTCTTTATTACAAACAGGACAAGTAGACCAAACAGATGTAGTGAACCTTTGGTTACGCACCTGGCAAAGTAAATGTTATTTTTCTAAGAGCCTGGTGGCACCAAAATGACAGAGGGCGTTGCATTGGTTCATCAGTGTTCAGTAGGTTCACGAGCATTTTTGGCCTTTCTGTTTGTGTATCGGTCCCCACGGTGGTTCTTTCCCATGCCGGAGGGTTGGCCAGACTCTAGGAGAGCAGTGGCTCTCCAGAGACTTCCAGCTGCATATTGGAATACCAAAAACTCGGGCTGAAAATTATGGTCTTGGTCCAAAACTCTTCACCAGGGACCTGAAGGCATTCCAGTTAAGGTGAATTTGCTCCTGGATGGAGAAGACCTGGTGGAGGGCTTTGCCGCTTCCAGGCCTGGGGCAGCTCAGGGTGCACATCCTGAATATGAGAGTGGGCTCTGGTGCGTTACTGCCATCACACATTCTTCAGCTTTTTGTACCTGGAAGCTATTTCCAGCTTCTGTGGGGACTGCATCTGTGTTAAAAAGTGTGAGATTAGGCCTAAATTAAGGAGAGAGCAACATCTCATAATTTTCTTGCTGAAAAAAAAATAATACGGGGGCAGATAAGTATTAATAAACTGTTGAGTGATTCATATTTTCTAATAACCCTCACTTAAAATTAACCCTAGTTAATGTTCTGCAGTGGTTCTTGTCAAAATCTGAAGGAACTATTCCTAGATGAGGATGTTTACCTGCTTCTACATTTAGGGTATGTAAATGTACACGTGGAAATATTGATAAGGAGTAGACTAGGTCATGTGAGAAATGGGGATCCCACTCTATGTAGCTTTTATGTGTTAAGCTGATACACTTATTGTATGATACTGTATATTTACACTTTTATTTATATAAATAAAACTTCTTTTAATGAAAACTGTTTAATATGCCTTGTATATTATAAAAAAGTGAGTGCAATAACATGAAATAGATTGTACATTTTTCAATTTGCTGTCTCTGTTATGTAAATCTGTATCGCCATAAACTGTTTTGTTTGGGTTTTTTAGTGATTTTGAAAATAAATGGTATCCTTAGTACTCCTCTAGGTATTTTATTTCTGTTATGCTGAAGTCTGCCTGGTCCGCAGTTGGAACTGGCACCGCAGGGACGAGGTTGTCCTGGAGAGCACCGTCAAAGACTAAGTGTTAATGCTCTCCATATGTGCTTTTAAGAAGTAAAATGCTACCCACTAAGAACTGTCATTCAGCGTGAAGAGGATTAAAGCATTCAGGAAGTGTTGAGAAGGTGTTTTATAGGACCTGCTTTGGTATCTTGGAAGCTGTGCTTTGTTTTTTCCTGCCCCTGTGTGAGGAAAAGGCGGAGGGCAAAGGTGCAATGTGGAGTTTTCGTCAAGAGCAGCAGCCTCTGGAGCATATCCCCTATGGGCTGTACCTCCTGGCCGTCCCCTGGGCTATACAGGAAACAGTTGTATGTGTAGGGAATAAGTATATATGGCTAGTCCTAGACTGGTGTTTGTTGTTGTCTTCCACCTACCTGGGGATAAACTCCCCTCCAAAACCCCAGTGAGCCGGGCTTTGGGGTGGATGGAGTGGACCTCACGGTGCGAGCTGGAGGCTGTAACCTCCAAAATGGGAAAGTTTGCATCAAGTGGTCCACCTTTTTACAGACACAGCTGTCTTCACTGTTGCTGCACGGCAGCTCCAAGCAAGCCTGCTTCCCAGGAAGACAAGGGAGCCTGGAAAGTTCTCCTGGCAGCTGCTCACACGTGGGGAATGCCGGAGGCGCCCAAAATCCCGCACAGCCTGGCAGCGCAGGGACACGTCAGCTGCTCGCTGCGGGGTGGGCTGAGCCGGAGGAAGGAGCTTGCGAGTGGAGTGTTGATATCCTCATGGCAAGCCCGTGTTTGAGTGCTGGGTTGGGCGCTGGCAGCAGCCAGCATGGCTGGGAACTCCCAGCCGGCTCAGGCCAGGGCTTAGTCCTGCCCTCCCCAGCTGCTCGTCTGCCTCTCGCAAACCTCACCCGTCCCTCCAGAGCTGCCCGAGAGGGCCGGGTGCGTTGTTTTTTTTCTGCGAGGGGAGGAAGGTGGTCTGCTTTCCCGCCGAGGGCAATTCTTGTGCCCCAAAAGCCGCCGCGTTTGCTTTCGGTTTCCTTCCCCTGGGTGCCGTGCCAGGAGGGTGCAAGTGAGCAAGAGTCACGTGAGGCGGGAAAAGCCCCCACGCTTCTGCTGAATCACCCCGCGGGAAAGGCTGGCATGTCGGGCTCCCGGCCTGCCCCGCCGCGCCAGGGCCCTTTCGTGGGGGAAAAGGGGTAGCCTTGTGGTATCCCAGTTCCCCATCTGCACCGGCACCCCTTCTCCCCACGTCCCCCTCCCTTGCAAACAGCCGTGGTGAGGGACGCCACGGAGCCCGTGTCGTTGTGCGGATGAGATGGTGCAAGGCATGAAACCAATAACGTGGGAAGGGGATGGATGGGCAGAAGTGGAGCAGCCCCCTCGAGCTCACCACGGCACGTCTGTCCCTGGCTGGAGCCTGGCTTCTCCCCCTGTGGTTCATGGGGAAAAGCAAAAAGACATTCTTAGCCATGAAGATCTCTGCTTTCTCCTCTCTCCTGCTGTCCTCAGTGCTGGGACAGCCCAGCCCTTCTTCCAAGGACTCCCCGGTATCCATCCTCCTGTCTGTCCTCCTCCCACCTTGAGCTAACACGTGGCGTGAGCTGGGGGCTCAAGCCTCAGAGCAGCCTGGCTCTCGTAAGATCAGTCTTGAATGTCTTTAAAATCTTAATTGCCCCAGACGGTGCCTAAGTAAAGAGGAATGCGAAAGAGAGAAGGCACAATGGACTTCACCCATAAATGGATGAGTACGTGCGACTTCGTTTATCCACCTAGATGTGTGAAGTGGTAGAAAATGACATTTAAGTTTTACCTGACCCAGTTGTCTTTCCGTGTCTGGGCTTTTTCTGAAGGCCTCAAGGTATAGGCAAATGGGGAACTTGGCACAAAAGGAGGAGAAGTCTGCAGTTTCAAGCATGGGGTTTTTTATTCCCTTATTACTAACATACAGAGCTCGGCTCTAAATGAAATAAGTAGTGACACCTGTTTTGTTGTTTACAATCAGGTTTATCATTCTACCTGAAAAATTATGGTTTATTTCTCGTTTTTTTATGTCTTTGCCGCTCTTCTGCTCCCTGTTAGCATCACTCAACAAAATTTCATGCCCAAATAGTGTGCATGTGCCTCTGGTGTGGCAGTTTATGGCTCCAAAACCTCATCTGTATTTTCCGGAATGTGTCAAAACTGCCACTTTTATCACATTTGGCCGAAGCCTGGTGGTCTCTGTCTCTGTCCCCATGCAGGGGTGGCATGAAGGAGAGCCCCTGGGGGGGACGTTCCTGGTGGCCCTTCCTGGAGCCGGTGGCCAGGCAGGAGATGGCATGTGGTGGCCCGGTGCGATGCACGTGACTGTGATGACAAGGGGAAGCAAAACCTCCCCAGGCCACGTCCCTGAGCTGCACTTCCCGGTGCCCGGGGCCACGCAGGCTCAGCCCCGGTGCCAGACATCGCTGCCGGCGGGCATGTCCGCCCCCCTGCCTCAGCGCTGCCGGCCCCTCATCCTCTCCTCGCCCTGGCTGGGAGATTCAAAGCTTTGGTCCAGCAGTTTGGTGTTTTTTTTTTTTTTTCTTTTCTTTCTTTCCTACGCATTACTGGGTCATATAAGCACTCTCGCAGCACCTCCACCCTGCGTCCAGCACCCCCATATCAATAAATGCCTGGAGAGAAAGCGATGCTGCCTTACCTAGGGCTGATCCTCTGTGCTTCTGGTAAAGGAGATTGGGTCGTTTCTGCTGTCAAGGAGTACGGCTGGAACCAGACTGTCATCACCAGCCCTTAGCAAAAGCCCATTTCAGGCTTTGCCTTTACGGAAAATGACCAGCCATGTCTTGCTCTTTCCATGCAGTTGTGCTCCTCAAAGCACTTGATTCAGCTAAAAGACTTCACAAATTAATGATTATTGCAATAACTTATAAAGCTTTTTTTCCTTTTAAAAAGATAGAATCCCTCTCATTAGATGATCATGAGAGAGAACATCAGATGCAAATAAACATCCTCCCCCAAAACAAGGAGCTGCCCTTCCATCCCGCAGCGTGTAAAGCTGTGACTAGAAGAATGTTTTCCGGCAGTCAGGGTATATTCTGAAGTTAGCCAATACTAAAACCAGGGCATTTTTGCCTTTCCGTGGGTAGTCCCATACGTGGTGGCTTCACCCGGCTGTGCGGCTGTATCAGTCTGATACCGCTGCGCTGAGCAAACAAGTTACTTGAAGCTGTAGTTCTTTGGATTTTCCCCTACCCAGCAAAGCCATTTCCTTGATGTGCTGTCAATGCCACAGCAGCACAGCCCAGCCCCTGTCACCAAATACTACCTTCCTAATTCCCAGTCCTGGGCGGGAGGGACCTGGATGTGGCCTCGTGCAATTGTCACAGCTCGGTCACATCCCTTTTGGGAGCGCGAGGGGAAAGCGGAAGCAGAAAACCTGCCCTTAACTGCTGCCACGCAGCGCGTGGCAAAGGTGGCTGCGATCCCGGCTTGGATCCCGGAGCTGGGGGAGGAGGTGCAAACGTGGGACCTTGACCTGGACAGAGCATGATAACGCAGGCAAAACCCCAAAGGCACAAAAGTGGGGTGATGGGCACCATCCCGGAGCCATCCTGTGCTCTGAGTCCCCCAGGCAGGTGTCATGGTGGCAACAGAGGGGTGCCAGCATCCTGATGGCAGCTCTAAGGACTCTTCACTGGCCTTATTCAGTGCTGGTGAAAGTAACTTTGTCTTTTTTGAGGTTTGGAAGCTGGCCTGTCCCCTGCAGAAAGGTGCCTTGGCCCTTCAAGCGGTGGCAGTGGCACGGAGGAGCCGGAGGAGCCGAGCCAAGCTGTGCTCCCGCTGTCCTTCTGCGGGGAGGAGGGAATCACACCAAAGCCCCTGCGAGATGAAATGGCTGGAAGGGTTTTATTTGAGGTCACTGCCATTTCATGGGATATCTCCCTTTGCTAAAGGAGAGGCACCTGCCTCCAAGCTTTCAGAGGGCTTGGGGGCCGGTGAGATTTGCATTGCAAAGTAGCCATGCGCGAGAAGGGAAGGCAGCCTTGGCGTGGCCGGTTTCTTACACCACCATCTAGACACTACAGTGACGCACATGAGTAAAGACCCTTGTTTACAGCTGTAACAGCTTTCGGGGCCATTGCTCACTGGCAGCCCTGCCACCAGGCAGTCACCTACTTCACGGAAAACCCTGCCAGACTGAAAGACAACACATTGTATCCCCAGCCCTTCCTGCCCGCCCGCCTTGCACCTCCAAGGACACACGTCATGCCCTCGCACTGTCTGGTGTCAACAGGAGGAAAGTGATCAAATTAGTCCCTTCCACCAGCATGCACTAAAAATAATGAGCAGCATATGAGACATTGTTTTTCAGATGGCTTAAAATAACATCCTGCGGGGGTAAGGGGAAGGGGGGAGGGAAGGTGCTGCCTGTTGTCTAGCAATTTGTTTCGGAAATACCTCTCGTGCATCCCGTCTCAGGCGTGGGAGCTGGTTTTCGCCTGGGCGAGCGCAGTGCGAAGGCGACCCAGGACTGCACTTGTTGGTGCCCATGGGCCGTGGCTAATGGAGAGGGCGACGGTGCAACAGCTCTGGCAGTTTGCTTCGGCAGGTGGGTTCGGCTTGTTTTTTTGTGATACCGGATTCTTGCTGGTGAGTCAAGTGCCTTCAGACAGCAACGCCATGCCCCAGTGATGGGATTATTTTTTTTTCCCCTGCCCTTTAGGGAGGAGCTGGTCACAAGCATCGTGCTCTGGTGGTCACCTGTCTGGAGAGGGGCCAGGCTCCGGCGGGCAGTGGGTGAGGGTGTAATTTGCTGGTGGAGCTGTGCATCTGTGTCACAAAAAGCAACAGCCTGGCAGCAGGCTGATGGGCCTTCTCAGGACCACATCGCTGATGCCCCCTGAAGTAAAGCTCTTCCAAGCCTCTCCTTCATGGCTAACTGGGAAAGGACAGGAAATTGCTTCCCTTTCAGTTTGTTTCATTTACTAGAAACCAGAGCCTTTGGCCAGGAAGCTCTTAGTCCTCCTTGTGCTGCGAACACATGCCCCAGGCGTGGCGCTCCCTGTCCATGGAGCTGGGGAGAAGCAGCACCACAAGTCAGGGCAAAGCCTGCGGATGCACATGGCGTGGCAGGTGAGGAGCTCAGGGTCTCCTCTCCACAGACACATCTTTAGGCCCCAGCTTTAGGGAGGAAGGATAAGCTATCTCTTTGCTACTATCTCTTTGCTCTTCCCTTGTGGTAAGCAGTACCATTTCCTCCTTTTCCAAAACTCCATCTTCGAACATTGGAGGAAGTCAAAATCTGTGTATTCCTTTCTGCCTGTATCCGAGACAAAACCCTTAACTCTAGTGTCTATCATCACTGATCCCTAGGGACTCTCTTCCTCAAAGCTGCAATGCGTCTGGTAGAGATAATGGAGCCCCTGACACCACCAAATATTCTACGGGCAGTAGTTACTAGAAAATACGGGAATAGGTGTCTCAGTTTCCCATTTTGAAGTTCAAGAATATGGCTGTGCCTTTTTCCCCTTAAAGGCAGAAGTAAACCCCTAATCTCCCAGTGCATACCTACTGGCACTCTGCTGTTGTCCTAGTGTGTGCCTGCTGACTTGGAAGTATGGAAGGAATTTCTATAATACAATCACGCATTCAGAATCCACAAAAAAACCCAACCCCTGAGTTATGACACCAATGACTCATTTTTCTTGCAAATGCTTTGTGTTTATTATCTTAGCAAGAATTCAAGACATACATGCATGGGCCATACAGCAAAACATCTGGCCTGTATCCAGAATAGGTCTTAAGAAATACAAACTTGTGTTGATACAGTTATACCGCAGATCCTTTGCGGAAATAGCAAAAGGAATCCTAGGGAGGACATCAGCAAGGGCTTGCTCATATACTGGCACTGACCACTTGGATCTAGGTCTCCTTCCTGAGCTCCTCGTGAACACTAGCACTTTTGACAATGCTTGGAGAAACACAAAAACATCTCACAAAAAAGCAAATAGTCTAGACAGAAAAATACTGCACTAATACTTAACTCAAATATCCCCATGACAATGCATTTAAGTGGATGCTTTTTTTCATAACAGTCATGCGTGCTACAGTCTCAAGAACTGGGCAGGCTCTATGAAGCCCGCACCTTGTTTTCTCTTGAATCTCAGAGCAGCATACATGGAGCTTTCATTTATACATGAACACTTTCATTCAAATACATTTCGGCTAGTAATGAGAATACCAATGCCAAATTTTCCTGAGAGTCCCCAACAGGGATGATAATTGTTTAGTGTCCTTGATGAAGACTCCAGGACTCCACCAAGCCCGGGACATACAGCGGGAGCCCTTGAAGTTGGGACTGTCTTTGATGGACAGCTTTGCCGAGTTGGAAGCAACGTTAGCCTGGGAGCCCAACAGAAACTCTTTGCGTTTACTTTTTAATACCTGAAAAACCTATCTCTGTACGTGTCAGCAAAACATGTGACTTTGCAGTACTAAGAGGAATAACAACTGTCCTTGAAACATTATGTTCTCACTGAAAAGGTATTGGCTGGCTTAGAGGAGGAGGGAACTGTGTATTGTGTCTTCAGCCAACGGCAAAGCTCCCAGTAACTCCAGTGGGACGGGGTTAAGCCCTCCATGCAGAAGGCAGGCGAAGTCAGTCAGCTTCTGCTTAGTGAAATCAGTGTCAACAAGTAACAGCCATACACAGCTGGTTGTGACAGAGTGACCAAAGCTATATAACGACAATTTTGCAAAGGCAGCTTCAGAAGAGATAACCAAAAAATTAAATATAAATACAAACAAGAATTCACTACAAGGCAGGAAAAACAGTAATTTGAACAGCGCCAGAATTCAGAACGTGCAGCTATACAGCCTTATACAATGCCAATGTACTTACAAACAAGGTTAGTTAAGAGAAGGAGCTCTGACCATTGACCTAAGAGGTAGCTACAAAATATGATCAGCTTCAGGTCTTTTCTTGCTAGCTTGTACCCATGAAAAAATACTGTTTAGGATCATGTCTGACATGAATTGACTAGCAGAGTTACTGTTTGCCTTGACGGCAATCAGCATGCTTAATTCAGCTCCTCCGAAGCCAGACAAGGGTAATAACCCCTCAGTGAGACAAGCATAATACATCACCATCCACTGGATGGTCTACAGCGGCTTCATCATTCCAGAACCGAAATGAGGTTGCCATGAAATGAAAGGGAAATAAAGTACAAGGGAAGAACCTTCACTTGTAAGTACCATTAAACATTCAGAAATCCAAGGCTACTTTCCTGTACTAACTGTAACATTCAATTTTATTGATGATATTTCTTCAAAGAGAGGTAGTTGCTTTCTTTGAATAAATAACATTCTCAAGAAAACTTGAGATTCAACTTGGATTCAACTTTAAAATCTACTTCTATTGAAGAGTTATTTTGTTACTTGTAAAGACACAGCAGTATTGTCCTGTTCTCAAGGAATTCCTCATAGTATTAAAAGAATCCTTCCACCACACATACCTCAATATCTGTATTTGTTTAATATATATTCATATATAAGTCTTATATAATGCTATACTAAAGTATGCTCCCCTCTCTGATGCATGATGTATTTCTTTTATTACCAGAAAACATTATGCTTTCTTCTAGTTAATATACTGTATTTTTATGTCATGTTTTGAATATTTTTTCATACCATATTTTAAGCCTAACAAGTATCATTCAGTTAATAATTCTGTGAAATACACATTTCATACACATGGGGTGCACATATTTATATTTTATATATATATATACAAATATATGCATATATATAATATAGACTAGAACTATGCAACATGGCGTTAATTCATAGAATTGTAATTTTTAGTCTACAAAGCAACATCCTGTAACAAATAACCTTTCAATAAAGTTAGTGGTTTACTTAACAAATGAAATAATCCCACCACCAGGTCCCTGTCCAGCAGAATCCATGCTTTAGAAAACAAGAGCAGCCAGAAACCCAAGCACCTGGCCTTGTGATACGTGTTCCCAAATTCCAAGATACTGGTGCTTTTTTTTGGCTTCTTCCCCCAGGTGGTCTGAGCTCCTCGGTGAAACGTAGCTGTGGGACATGAGGACGACAGAGGAAACCAGACTCCCAGAAGTGTTCTCAGAGCAGGCTGAGGGGCAGGTTCCATCTTGCCCCAAGTGTCCCCATCGCATGATGAGGGGCTCTGCTAGCAATTTTTTTTTTTTTCCAGCTGGCATTCGTATGCCAATATCGCTGTAACATTCTTCAAAGAAATCAGGTTGTGACAGCCATCCTTCGGCGGCCGCAAGCAGCAAAATGCAACGCAAAGAGCTTTCTTCATCTCCCAGTGTCGGTGAAGTCTCTCGTTCCAAATCCAACAAGCCAAGGTCTTCCCCTGCTTTTCCGGGCCCTGTGTCCAAGGCGGGGGCTCACGTTTCCGGGCAGAAGAGCTTTGTCAGGAGGTTCAGGATCTTCTGTCGCAGGTCCCACTTGTCGCCGATCCTGCGCAGCTGCAGGGCGCCCTCCGCCCCCGCCTCCCGCTCTGCAGGGGACAAGCCGTCAGACACCCACACCGCCGCCTGCCCGCCCATACTTATTTTCAATTTTAATGAGATCTTGGCAATATTGTAAAATTTTTTTCGATTCCCCGCCCCCCCGGCTTTTTTTCTCAACATCACCTACCACCACCAGGGGCAGCGCCCGTTCGCCCCTCGCCGTCCCGCTCAGCCCCGTCCTGCCGCGGACGCTGCCCCCGCTCCGGGTGCTGGAGCCGGGGAGGGCAGCGATCGGGGGGCAGATCCCCGTGTCCGTCCGTCCCCCCC